>JAJTUV010001932.1:0-325917 GCA_021653895.1 Mastomys natalensis
GGTTGTTCCCACCTACTCTATGAAGCTTAATGACATGATTTTAAGTCCCATACACATACACCCCTGGTACTGCTATTAAAAGTCAGATATTAAGGTAGGTGCCATTGATCCCAAGAATAGTGATGAACCACCCATCAGAACAGAATTTACCTACCGGAGATGACCCCTTTCTTATCCCTGATTTACATGGAATTTATTTATGATGTTTGCTGAATTCTATTTCTATCAGAAAATGCTTATGGAATTGTAATAAGAGACAGAAAGTGTATTTTTGTATGTGCACTTGAGTATAGGTGTATTACTCATCAGTAAAACTCCATTGAGAATCCAAAGTTGGGAGACATAACTCAGAGACTAACACCACTTCCATTTATACATGTGTTCTTGGCTGATGAAACTTGGTGGAATAGAGGGATGAAAGGATGATCACAGGCCTTTGTGCTCTAGTGTAACACAAGATTTTATGTGCAGGCTAAGTGTTGAAGGTATTTGCCATCACAAAATAACTATCACAATAAGAAATCTGCATCTTCAAGGGGCAATTTTAATGAATGATACCATTATGTACAATTTTTTCATAGAATATGGAAATCTAACTGTGTCTGAAATTGGAAGTCAAAGTCCTAAATCCATGTCTCCTCAGTCCTTCCCCACTATCAGCTTAGTGCACAAATATTGTATACCTTTCAACTTGGCCATGTAGACTGCTCAGTCAGATCACTTCCATAACCAGGCCAATATTTACAATGTCTGGAGACTATTTCCATGAATACTAAAGGTTAAATGATGCAGAACTTCTACCTTACATACTTGGAGACCATATCTATTCAAGTCATGAAAATTATACTTCAGTAAATGTGAAAACTCCACCATAGGCCCTCTTTGATGCCTAGGTGCAAAACACTCCTCATCCTTCACAAACATTAACATAAGTCTGTAAATGCCAAAAAGGAATCCTCATTCAAGAGGAAATCAAAAAAGAAAGAAAGAAAAAAAGAAAGAAAGAAAGAAAGAAAGAAAGAAAGAAAGAAAGAAAGAAGAAGAAAAAAAGAAAGAAAGAAAGAAAGAAAGAAAGAAATGAATGAAAGAGAATATCACCCTGACTGCTTCATGAGCAACCAACTTGGAACCATCAGGATTCAGAAAGACTGAACAACCAACCAAAGAGCAAGCATAGGCCTCCTACATATTTGTAGTAGATACTAAACTTGGTTTTCATTTTAGGACCCCAGTTCATGTGATGTTCAAAACAAGTCTTCTTCCCAAATTTATGTTGTCTAGAATCATTCTCAAATACAAGCCCGAAGGTATCTCCTGGGTAAAAAACAAATTAAGTTGACAACTATTTTTACCACCCTCGTGGAAAGACTCTTCATTCTCCTGCCAGTCTAACCATACCTGCTGAGTTTCTAGAGACATGTTATGTATTTTCAGTGCTTAAAAAATTAAATAATAAAAATAAAAAAGGAGGGAAAACAATACAAAATGAATTTTAAAGTAATTGCATGTACTATTAAATCCCATATTTAATATTTGATGTGAGATAATACAGTCTTGGCATATCATTTTTTGTGTTTTCTTCTTTTTTCACTTCCAGGTGCATGTAGGTTCATAAATATATTATGTAATTATTAGCTGTTTCTCTTTGATTTTATTCATAATATTCTTTAAGTGTAACTCACGGCAATGTACAGGAATTGACAAAAATATCCATTTTACACTCAGAATTCAGATCTCAGGCTGTAACTAAAGATTGAATTTCTGCAGTCACATGGAATTCTGATCTCTGCATGCTCTCTGATAAAGGCCTTGGGAATAATTAATAATTTTCTTTGGCACAGAAGACATAGAAAAGGTATTTTGATGGGGAAAAGCAAAAAAATCAAAAAAAAAAAAAAAGAAAGAAAGAAAAAAGAAATTACCCTGACTGCTACATGAGCATTATATTCTAAGACATCAAATATTTTCATTATGCTGGAAACAGCCTGTTCCAAATGTTGTGTGAATCAAATCTGAACTGGTCCTGTGACCTTAAACATTCTGTGATATTTAGTATTAACGTTTTACTACAAGGTTAAAAATTTAATTACTCGGGGTGTTCTATACTTAAAAGATTTTTTTGTTTGATATGTGTTACATTGAGTGGTTCATTCAGCGTGTAGCTGGTCTCCTTGGTGTTTGTTTAGGTTTTGGTTGTTCTCTCTCTCTCTCCTTTTCTCCTACTTGTTGTAGGTGGACACTTTTCTTTGATGGAAATATTTATCACTATATGAATCAGATGAAACACAACATGATACCACTTCTAATATGTATCATGTAATAAAGGAGCAAACCCCATCTTACTCAAGTGAAAATCAACATAGAGTTCTTCCACTTTATTTTTGTATTACTCTAAACTGTAATCTGAGAATTAATTTGCTATCAATTCTTATTTAAAACAGTGTATAGAAATGTGCCCATATGTGCAAAGGTAAGAGGGAAAGAACCAAAGACAAAAGGCAAATTATAAACTTGTAAATATACACCGATTTACTTAACTAAGATGATGGATATAATTTTTCTGAGATGAATCAGAGTTAAGGGGAAAAAAGGGCTAGAAAATTTTGTCAGAGTTTAGAACTGTCAAAAACCATCTGGGAAAGGCTAAGTCGACAATATAATCACAGGAGGTACAGGAAGTGAGGGATCTTGGAGGGAGAATAGAGGGGGAAGAATAAAATGGGTCAGGATCAGGTATTGGAAGAGACAGAAGAGAAGTACAGACTGTCAGAAAATTGAATAAAAATATGTAGCAGTGGGGTATGGTGAACTGGTGGTGGGGGAACTACTAAAAAATTCCAGATGTCAGGGAAACAAGAGGCGCCCAGGTCCCAATGATGATGATGTTAGCTGAAATATTCAACAAATGGGAGTTTAGAACCTGTAGAGAACACCTCCAGTATATACGCATGGCCTAAATTTGAGGGATAAAGCCAGCCACCCATCTTAAAATATTTAACCTAGAATTATTCCCCTCTAAAGGAACTGCAGGAACAAAAAAACTGGAGCAGAGACTGAAGCAAAAAACATCCAGAGACTACACACTCTAGGGATCCATCACATCTGCATATACCAAACCCCAGACAGTATTGCTGATACCAAGAAGAGTTTGTTGAAAGGACCCTGGTATGACTGTCCCCTGAGAGATCCTGCCAGCATGTGACTAATATAGATGCAGTTACAACTATTACATTGAGCCCAGGAACCTCAAAATAATAGGTGAAGGGGTGAAGGAGTTGAAGAGTATTTGAATGCCATAAGAAGAAAATTATATACTATCTTGCCCCTCACCCTAGGAATCACAGTGAATAAAGCATCAATGAAAAGTATACATGCTGTGATCTATGGCTCCAGCTACATATTAGCAGAGGATCGCCTTATCTGGCATCACTAGAATGGGAGGTACTTGGTCCTGTGAAGGCTTGATGCAACATCATAGGGGGATGATAGAATGGTAAGGCTGGTTTGGGTGATTCTATGGAGGCAAACCTAAGAGCAGGTAAGGGGAGGGGAGAATGATGCTGAGTTTACAGAAGTAAAAACTAGGAAGGAGGACATTTAAAATTTAAATAAACAGAATAACTAATTAAAAATTAGAAGAAAAAATACAAAGTTTTATTGGAGTTTCATTTCTCCATTTGATTGACAGTGAGTGTTTTTCCTTTGTGAATGACCCTTTCTTAATTTTTCATCATTCCTTCCTTCATTCTTTTTTTTCTTTCTTTTTTTTCTGTCTTTCTTTCTTACTTTTCTCTATGGTACATGAAGAATAAATCAATTCTGAGCTGATTCTCTGACAGCAAGGAATCCTTGAGCCAGAAAATTGAGTCAATATCTACCCATTTTTTCTTGTTTCTCTGCTGCTAAGAGCAGGAGCTAATACCAGAAATCTACAGCTTTTTGCTTTCCATTAAATGGCAAAGATTGAAAGGAAGAGGAAAATGTTCAGAATTGAGAGTTTATCTTGGTAGATTTTTCCTTTGATGACTATGAAGTGTCCTTCCTTATCTTTTTTTGATTACTTTTGGTTGAAAGTCGATTTTATTTGATATTAGAATGGTTACTCCAGCTTGTTTCTTGGGACCATTAGCTTGGAAAATTGTTTTTCAGCCTTTTACTCTGAGGTAGTGTCTCTCTTTGTCACAGAGGCACATTTCTTATATGCAGCAAAATTCTGGGTCCTGTTTATGCATCCAGTCTTGTAGTCTACATCTTTTTATTGGAGAATTGAGTCTATTGATGTTATGAGATATTAAGGAAAACTGTCACTTCCTATTATTTTTGTTATTAGAGGTGGATTTATGTTTGTGTAGCTATCTTCTTTGGGGGTTGTTGGAAGATTACTTCCATGCTTTTTCTAGGTTGTAGTTTCCTTCTTTGTGTTGGCGTTTTTTCCATCAGTTATCCTTTGAAGTGCTGGTTTGTGGGAAGATATTGTGCAAATTTGGTTTTGTCATGGAATATCTTGGTTTCTCCATCTATAGTGATTGAGAGTTTTGCTGGGTATAGCAGTCTGGGCTGGCATTTGTGTTCCCTTAGGGTCTGTATGATATCAGACCGGGATCTTCTGGCTTTTATAGTCTCTGGTATAAAGTCTGGTGTAATTCTTATAGGTCTGCCTTTATATGTTACTTGACCTTTTTTCCCTTACTGCTTTTAGTATTTTTTTCCTTTGTTTTGTGCATTTGGTGTTTTGATTATTAGGTGACGAGAAGTATTTCTTTTCTGGTCTAGTCTGTTTGCTGTTCTGTAGGCTTTTTGTATGTTTATGGACATCTCGTTATTTATGTTAGGGAAATTTTCCTCTATAATTTTGTTGTAGATCTTTACTGGCCCTTTAAATTGGGAATCTTCACTCTCATCTATACCTATTATCCTTAGGTTTAGTTTTCTCATTGTGTCTTGGATTTCCTGGATGTTCTGGGTTAGGAGCTTTTTGCATTTTGCATTTTCTTTGGTGGTTGTGTCAATGATTTCCATGGTATCTTCTCTACATGAGATTCTCTCTTCTATCTCTTGCATTCTGTTGGTGATGCTTGCATCTGTGACTCCTGATCTCTTTCCTACGTTTTCTATCTCCAGAGCAGTCTCCCTTTGAGATTTCTTTATTGTTTCTATTTCCATTTTTAGATCCTGGATGGTTTTGTTCAATTCCTTCACCTGCTTGGTTGTGTTTTCTTGCAATTCTTTAAGGGATTTTTGTGTTTCCTCTTTAAGGGCTTCTACCTGTTTACCTGTGTTCTCCTGTATTTCTTTAAGGGAGTTACTTATGTCCTTCTTAAAATCCTCTATCATCATCATGAGAAGTGATTTTAATTCTGAATCCTGTTTTTCCTGTGTGATGGGGTATCAAGGGCTTGCTATGGTGGGAGAACTGGGTTCTGGTGATGCCAGGTAAAATTGGTTTCTGTTGATTGTGTTCTTGTGTTTGCCTTTCACCATTGGTTGACTCTAGTGTTACCTGTGTTCACTGTGTCTGACTGGAGTCTGTCTTTCCAGTTATCTTGCTTTTATCAGAACTCCTCAGATTCCAGATGTCTCTGTGTTCCTGTAATCCTAACCTCCTGGGTGGAAGATCTCCTGGGGCTCAGGCCACCTTGGGGATCCTAAAATCCTGCTGCCCTGAGTGCAGCAGCTCCTCTAGGATGGTTCAGGATAAGGTGTCTCCACTGGAACAGACCAGCTAGGTGTTCACTGCTCTCAGTGAAGTGGCTCCTCTAGAATGGTTCAGAGTAAGGTGTCTCCACAGGAGCAGGACAGCTCAGTGTCTGCCCCAGCCACAAGGACCAGGCTCAGGGCAGAAGGGAAGTGGTATTCCTCTGCTCTAAGTGCAATGGCTCCTCTAGGATGTCTCAGGATCAGGTGTTTCCACAGGATCAGGCTAACTAAGTGTCTGCCCCAGCCAAATGGACCAGGCTCCGGGCAGAAGTGAGGTGGTATTCTGGGAGGGGCAGGGTTTAGGTGCCTGCTGCTTCCTTAAGACCTCCCCCCACCCCCGGCTCTCAGTTGTAACTCTGGGGCATGGGGTATTGGGCAAGGTTTCTTACCCTCTGCTCTGAATCCAGTAGGTCCTCTAGGATGTCTCAGGATCAGGTGTTTCCACAGGAGCAGACCAATTAAGTGTCTGCCCCAGCCAAACTGACCAGGCTCTGGGCGAAGGGAATATCTTTCAATTTATGAGAATTCATGTATTATTAAGACTGTCTAATTTGCCTTTTCTATTTGGTTCTACAGAATAAAAGACTTTTTCTCTTACCTTCACACATATGGTCACATTTCTATATGGTATTTTTAATATGAACTGACAGAAAAATTAATTCTCAGATTATAGCTTAGAATAATACAAAGATAAAGTGGAAGAACTCCATGTTGATTTTTATTTGAGTAAGATGGGGTTTGCTTCTGTATAAAATAACACATATTACAAATGGTATCAGTTTGTGTTTTATCTTGTAGTCATAAATATTTCTATCACAGAAAAGTGTCCACCAACAACAAATAGTCCAAAAGGGTGAGAGAATATCTATATCAAAAATACCCAGAAGCCCAGCTATGCTGCAAATAGAGGACCAGTTCAGATATGATTCAGACATCATTTGGTGTAGGCTGTTTCTACCATCCTGAATATATTAGATGTCTCAGAATCTTATGCTTATGAAGAAGTCAAGGTAATTTTTTTTTTGATTTTTTGTTTTGTTTTTTTGTTTTGTATTGACTGCTCTCATCGAAATACTTTTTCCATGTCTTACAGGCCAAAGAACACTATTAATTATTCCTAATGCCTGTGCCAGAGAACAGGCAGGGATCAGAACACAATGTGACTGCAGAAATTCATGTTTAATGAATGCCTTAAATCTGAACTCTGAATAGAAAAAGGACACTTTTGTCAATCTCTGAACATTTCTGTGCGCTATACTTAAAGAATATCTTAAAAAAAATCAAACAGAAGCATCTATTAATTACATAATATGTTTGGGAACTTATATCCATCTAGAAAGGAAAACATAAGAAAACACAAAATAATGATATGCCAAGACTGTATTACCACACATGAAATATTAAGTATGTATATTGCTTGTCATTCAAATACTTTTAATTTATTCCAAAGTCTTGATATATCCTGTATTGTTTTCTTTGTATTGTGTTTTTTAATATTTTTAGTTTTAAGCACTGAAAACACATAGCATGTATCTTGAAACACAGAGAACAGAGAATCTCAGAAGGAAAGTTTATACTGGAAGGGGAATGTACAATATTGACCCTGAGGTTGGTAACCATGTTTGTCAACTTAACTGAATTTTCACCAAGGAGATACCGCTGGTTTTCTCTTTGAGGATGATTCCAGACAACATAAAATTGGGAGGAAGACTCATTCTGAACATCACATGAACTGGGATCTCAGAATGAAAACCAAGCTTAATATCTGGTCCAAATGTGCAGGAGGCCTCTTTTTGCCCTTTGGTTGGTAGCTTAGTCTTTGTGATCCTCAATGGTTCAGGGTTGGTTGATTTGATAAAATTTCTTTTCGGAAATGACCAAACAATGACTGTCTCATCTTGTGAACCATCCCATGAGAGAGAGAGAGAGAGAGACAGACTCTGAGAGTATTCACGATACTTATATATTTGCAGACAGGAACCTAGTATGAATGTCAGATCAGATGCTTGACCCATCAATGATGGAACCAGATACAAAGAGACATAGCCAAAATTCCCCATGCTGGGTTTCTGCTCCCCTGTTGTGATCAATCTAAAGGTCCTACCACAAATCCAGCAGAGACAATGCCATCTCCTGGAACCTGCCTGGGACACCAAGCTGCCTTCTTCCAGACACCTCTTCTGACTGAAGACTCCTGAGACACAGACTAAGATCCAGAGACATGTGTTGAGTCCTACAGAGGACAGACCTATTATTTTTCTACCTGTAATTTTCAGAGAAATACACTTTGTCACCCGCTGAATCCAATAAACACATTTTTTGCAGGAAGTGTTTGAAAACAACAACAGTGTGCTCTGGCTCCAGTTCCCTTGCCACTGCTATGTTCCTACTCTAAGTTCCCATTTTCACAGTGACACTGGCTTGCCAGGGTAGCCAACCCAAGACCCAGGAAATGTTGGCATGGAGGCTGCCTCTGCAGATCAGCTTCATGGACTCCATGCACCTAAACCCAGAGAAATACCGCTACCCCCATGTGGTAGATATAACAATTCTCATACTCAGTAGAAATGAGACTCTTAATGCTTATCTATTTCAAAGGATTGAAACAAAGGTTATTGAAGTTTGAGTAAGCATACCTACAAGTGCTTTCAGATGATAGAAAATATCTGAGGAAAGATGTAAAAAAGGGAAGAGCATGTGAATACTGAACATATTTCCACCTCAACTCACTAATTACAAAGCAGATTGAGTCAATATCACAGAGCAGCAAGGTGGAGAGAATTCTATAAGGACTAAGAACTGTATAAGTCAGGCTCCCTCTTTTTTTTTTCTTTTATTTAGTGGATATTTACTTACATTTAAGACGTTAACACACCTTACCCCATTTCCCCCATGAAAAGAACCCACTATCCCATGCCCCCTCCTCCTGCTTCTAGGAGGACATGCCCATACCCACCCACCCACTTCCAACACCCCACCCTTGAATTCCCCACACTGGGTGTCCAGCCTTCACAGGACAAAGGATCTCCTCTCCCACCTATGCCCAACAAGGCCATCCTCCCTACATATACAGCTGGAACCATGGGTTCCTCTCTATATGCTCCGAAGCTGGTAGTTTAGACACTGGGAGCTCTGGTTGGTTGGTACTGTAGCTCTCCCTATGGGGCAGCAAACCCTTTCAGCTTCTTCAGTCTTCTCTGTAATTCCTCCATTGGAAACCCATTGATCAGATCAGTTCAATGGTTAAGTGTGAGCAACCACCTCGATGTATGTCAGTCTCTGGCAGACATCTAAGGAGACAGCTATATCAGGCTCCTGTTATCATGCGCTTCCAGGTATCCACATCAGTGTCTACCTTTGGTGATTTCAAATGTGATGGATACCCATGTAGAACAGTCTCCAGAAGGCCCCTCCTTCAGTTCTGTCCCACCCTTTGTTTCCATATTTGCTCCCATGAGCATTTTGTTACTCCTTCTAAGAAGGATCAAAGCACACACACTTGGCTCTTGTCTGAAAATGTTCAGAATTGAGAGTTTATCTTGGTAGATTTTTCCTTTGATGACTATGAAGGGGTCCTTCCTTATCTTTTTTTGATTACTTTGGTTGAAAGTCGATTTTATTTGATATTAGAATGGTTACTCCAGCTTGTTTCTTGGGACCATTAGCTTGGAAAATTTGTTTTTCCAGCCTTTTACTCTGAGGTAGTGTCTCTCTTTGTCACAGAGGCACATTTCTTATATGCAGCAAAATTCTGGGTCCTGTTTTTGCATCCAGTCTTGTAGTCTACATCTTTTTATTGGAGAATTGAGTCTATTGATGTTATGAGATATTAAGGAAAACTGTCACTTCCTATTATTTTTGTTATTAGAGGTGGATTTATGTTTGTGTAGCTATCTTCTTTGGGGGTTGTTGGAAGATTACTTCCATGCTTTTTCTAGGTTGTAGTTTCCTTCTTTGTGTTGGCGTTTTTCCATCAGTTATCCTTTGAAGTGCTGGGGTTTTTGGGAAGATATTGTGCAAATTTGGTTTTGTCATGGAATATCTTGGTTTCTCCATCTATAGTGATTTAGAGTTTTGCTGGGTATAGCAGTCTGGGCTGGCTTTTTTGTTCCCTTAGGGTCTGTATGATATCAGACCGGATCTTCTGGCTTTTATAGTCTCTGGTATAAAGTCTGGTGTAATTCTTATAGGGCTGCCTTTATATGTTACTTGACCTTTTTCCCTTACTGCTTTTAGTATTTTTTCCTTTGTTTTGTGCATTTGGTGTTTTTTATTTTTAGGTGACGAGAAGTATTTTCTTTTCTGGTCTAGTCTGTTTGCTGTTTTTGTAGGGTTTTTGTATGTTTATGGACATCTCGTTATTTATGTTAGGGAAATTTTCCTCTATAATTTTGTTGTAGATCTTTACTGGCCCTTTAAATTGGGAATCTTCACTCTCATTCTATACCTATTATCTTAGGTTTAGTTTTCTCATTGTGTCTTGGATTTCCTGGATGTTTGGGTTAGGAGCTTTTTGCATTTTGCATTTTCTTTGGTGGTTGTGTCAATTTATTTCCATGGTATCTTCTCTACATGAGATTCTCTCTTCTATCTCTTGCATTTGTTGGTGATGCTTGCATCTGTGACTCCTGATCTCTTTCCTACGTTTTCTATCTCCAGAGCAGTCTCCCTTTGAGATTTCTTTATTGTTTCTATTTCCATTTTTAGATCCTGGATGGTTTTGTTCAATTCCTTCACCTGCTTGGTTGTGTTTTCTTGCAATTCTTTAAGGGATTTTTGTGTTTCCTCTTTAAGGGGTTCTACCTGTTTACCTGTGTTCTCCTGTATTTCTTTAAGGGAGTTTTCTTATGTCCTTCTTAAAATCCTCTATCATCATCATGAGAAATGATTTTAATTCTGAATCCTGTTTTTTCCTGTGTGATGGGTATCAAGGGCTTGCTATGGTGGGAGAACGGGTTCTGGTGATGCAGGTAAAATTGGTTTCTGTTGATTGTTTTTCTTGTGTTTTGCCTTTCACCATTGGTTGACTCTAGTGTTACCTGTGTTCACTGTGTCTGACTGGAGTCTGTCTTTCCAGTTATCTTGCTTTTATCAGAACTCCTCAGATTCCAGATGTCTCTGTGTTCCTGTAATCCTAACCTCCTGGGTGGAAGATCTCCTGGGGCTCAGGCCACCTTGGGGATCCTAAAATCCTGCTGCCCTGAGTGCAGCAGCTCCTCTAGGATGGTTCAGGATAAGGTGTCTCCACTGGAACAGACCAGCTAGGTGTTCACTGCTCTCAGTGAAGTGGCTCCTCTAGAAAGGTTCAGAGTTAAGGTGGTCTCCACGGAGCAGGACAGCTCAGTGTCTGCCCCAGCCACAAGGACCAGGCTCAGGGCAGAAGGGAAGTGGTATTCCTCTGCTCTAAGTGCAATGGCTCCTCTAGGATGTCTCAGGATCAGGTTTTCCACGGATCAGGCTAACTAAGTGTCTGCCCCAGCCAAATGGACCAGGCTCCGGGCAGAAGTGAGGTGGTATTCTGGGAGGGGCAGGGTTTAGGTGGCCTGCTGCTTCCTTAAGACCTCCCCCCCACCCCCCGGCTCTCGTTGTAACTCTGGGCATGGGGTATTGAGGCAAGGTTTCTTACCCTCTGCTCTGAATCCAGTAGGTCCTCTAGGATGTCTCAGGATCAGGTGTTTCCACAGGAGCAGACCAATTAAGTGTCTGCCCAGCCAAACTGACCAGGCTCTGGGCGGAAGGGAATATCTTTCAATTTATGAGAATTCATGTATTATTAAGACTGTCTAATTTTCCTTTTCTATTTGGTTCTACAGAATAAAAGACTTTTTCTCTTACCTTCACACATATGGTCACATTTTCTATATGGTATTTTTAATATGAACTGACAGAAAATTAATTCTCAGATTATAGCTTAGAATAATACAAAGATAAAGTGGAAGAAACTCCATGTTGATTTTTATTTGAGTAAGATGGGGTTTGCTTCTGTATAAAATAACACATATTACAAATGGTATCAGTTTGTGTTTTATCTTGTAGTCATAAATATTTTTATCACAGAAAAGTGTCCACCAACAACAAATAGTCCAAAAGGGTGAGAAAATCTATATTTAAAAAAACCCAAAGCCCAGCTATGCTGCAAATAGAGGACCCCGTTCAGATATGATTCAGACATCATTTGGTGTAGCTGTTTCTACCATCCTGAATATATTAGATGTCTCAGAATCTTATGCTTATGAAGAAGTCAAGGTAATTTTTTTTTTGATTTTTTGTTTTTGTTTTTTTTTTTTTGTATTGACTGCTCTCATCGAAATACTTTTTCCATGTCTTACAGGCCAAAGAACACTATTAATTATTCCTAATGCCTGTGCCAGAGAACAGGCAGGGATCAGAACACAATGTGACTGCAGAAATTCATGTTTAATTTAATGCCTTAAATCTGAACTCTGAATAGAAAAAGGACACTTTTGTCAATCTCTGAACATTTCTGTGCGCTATACTTAAAAATATCTTAAAAAAAAACAAACAGAAGCATCTATTAAATTACATAATATGTTTGGGAACTTATATCCATCTAGAAAGGAAAACATAGAAAAACACAAAATAATGATATGCCAAGACTGTATTACCACACATGAAATATTAAGTATGTATATTGCTTGTCATTCAAATACTTTTAATTTATTCCAAAGTCTTGATATATCCTGTATTGTTTTCTTTGTATTGTGTTTTTAATATTTTTAGTTTTAAGCACTGAAAACACATAGCATGTATCTTGAAACACAGAGAACAGAGAATCTCAGAAGGAAAGTTTATACTGGAAGGGGAATGTACAATATTGACCCTGAGGTTGGTAACCATGTTTGTCAACTTAACTGAATTTTCACCAAGGAGATACCGCTGGTTTTCTCTTTGAGGATGATTCCAGACAACATAAAATTGGGAGGAAGACTCATTCTGAACATCACATGAACTGGGATCTCAGAATGAAAACCAAGCTTAATATCTGGTCCAAATGTGCAGGAGGCCTCTTTTTGCCCTTTGGTTGGTAGCTTAGTCTTTGTGATCCTCAATGGTTCAGGGTTGGTTGATTTGATAAAATTTCTTTTCGGAAATGACCAAACAATGACTGTCTCATCTTGTGAACCATCCCATGAGAGAGAGAGAGAGAGAGACAGACTCTGAGAGTATTCACGATACTTATATATTTGCAGACAGGAACCTAGTATGAATGTCAGATCAGATGCTTGACCCATCAATGATGGAACCAGATACAAAGAGACATAGCCAAAATTCCCCATGCTGGGTTTCTGCTCCCTGTTGTGATCAATCTAAAGGGTCCTACCACAAATCCAGCAGAGACAATGCCATCTCCTGGAACCTGCCTGGGACACCAAGCTGCCTTCTTCCAGACACCTCTTCTGACTGAAGACTCCTGAGACACAGACTAAGATCCAGAGACATGTGTTGAGGTCCTACAGAGGACAGACCTATTATTTTTCTACCTGTAATTTTCAGAGAAATACACTTTGTCACCCGCTGAATCCAATAAACACATTTTTTTGCAGGAAGTGTTTGAAAACAACAACAGTGTGCTCTGGCTCCAGTTCCCTTGCCACTGCTATGTTCCTACTCTAAGTTCCCATTTTCACAGTGACACTGGCTTGCCAGGGTAGCCAACCCAAGACCCAGGAAATGTTGGCATGGAGGCTGCCTCTGCAGATCAGCTTCATGGACTCCATGCACCTAAACCCAGAGAAATACCGCTACCCCCATGTGGTAGATATAACAATTCTCATACTCAGTAGAAATGAGACTCTTAATGCTTATCTATTTCAAAGGATTGAAACAAAGGTTATTGAAGTTTGAGTAAGCATACCTACAAGTGCTTTCAGATGATAGAAAATATCTGAGGAAAGATGTAAAAAAGGGAAGAGCATGTGAATACTGAACATATTTCCACCTCAACTCACTAATTACAAAGCAGATTGAGTCAATATCACAGAGCAGCAAGGTGGAGAGAATTCTATAAGGACTAAGAACTGTATAAGTCAGGCTCCCTCTTTTTTTTTTTCTTTTATTTAGTGGATATTTACTTACATTTAAGACGTTAACACCTTACCCCATTTCCCCATGAAAAGAACCCACATCCCATGCCCCCTCCTCCTGCTTCTAGGAGGACATGCCCATACCCACCCACCCACTTCCAACACCCCACCCTTGAATTCCCCCACACTGGTGTCCAGCCTTCACAGGACAAAGGATCTCCTCTCCCACCTATGCCCAACAAGGCCATCCTCCCCTACATATACAGCTGGAACCATGGGTTCCTCTCTATATGCTCCGAAGCTGGTAGTTTAGACACTGGGAGCTCTGGTTGGTTGGTACTGTAGCTCTCCCTATGGGGCAGCAAACCCTTTCAGCTTCTTCAGTCTTCTCTGTAATTCCTCCATTGGAAACCCATTGATCAGATCAGTTCAATGGTTAAGTGTGAGCAAACCACCTCGATGTATGTCCAGTCTCTGGCAGACATCTAAGGAGACAGCTATATCAGGCTCCTGTTTCATGCGCTTCCAGGTATCCACATCAGTGTCTACCTTTGGTGATTTCAAATGTGATGGATACCCATGTAGAACAGTCTCCAGAAGGCCCCTCCTTCAGTTCCTGTCCCACCCTTTGTTTCCATATTTGCTCCCATGAGCATTTTGTTACTCCTTCTAAGAAGGATCAAAGCACACACACTTGGTCCTCCTTGTTCATGAACTTCATGTGGTCTATGTGTTGTATCTTGGGTATTGTGAGTTTTGGGGCTAATATCCACTTATCCATGAGTGCATACAATGGTGCGTTCTCTTGTGATTGGATTATCTCACACAGAAAGTTATTTTATATTTCTGTCCATTTGCTTAAGAATTTCTCAAATTCGTTGTTTTTAATAGCTGAGTAATGCTCCATTATGTAAATACACAATATTTTCTGTATCCATTCCTCTGTTGAAAGACTTCTGAGTTCTTTCCAGCTTCAGGCTATAACAAATGTGGCTGCTATGAACACAGTGGAGTATAAGTCCTTGTTATAAGTTGGAGCATCTTTTGGGTATATGTCTAGGAATGGTATAGCTAGGTCCCAATTATAACGCTATGTTCAATTTTCTGAGGAAGTGCCAGACTGATTTCCAGAGTGGTTGTCCAGCCTGGAATCCCAAAAATGGAGGAGTGTTCCTCTTTCTCCATATCCTCACCAGCATCTGCTATCATCTGAGTTTTGATCTTAGCCATCTTTACTGATGTGAGGTAGAATTTCAAGACTGTTTTTATCTGAATTTCCCTGGTAACTAAGGATACTGAACATTTCTTTAGGTGCTTTTCGGCCATTCATGTTTCCTCAGTTGAGAATTTTTTGTTTTGCTCTGTATCCCATTTTAATAGGGTTATTTGGTTGCCTGAAGTCTAATTTCTTGAATTCTTTGAATATATTTGATATTAGCCCTCTATCGGATGTAGGATTGATAAAGATGTTTTTTCCAATCTGTTGGTTGCCATTTTGTGATACTAACAGTGTCCTTTGCCTTACAGATGTTTGTAATTTTATGAGGTCCCATTTTGTCAATTCTTGATCTTAGAGCATAAGCCATAGGTGTTCTATTCAGGAACGTTCCCCTGTGCCGAAGTATTTGATGTTCTTCCTCATCTTCTCTTCTATTAGCTTGAGTTCATCTGGGTTTCTGTGAAGGTCCTTTATCCACTTGGACTTGAACTTTGTACAATAAGATAAAAATGGATCAATGTGCATTCTTCCACATGCTGACTTCCAATTGAACCAGCACCATTTGTTGAAAATGCTGTCTTTTTTCCACTGGATGGTTTTAACTCCTTTATCAAAGGTCAAGTGACCATAGGTGTGTGGATTCATTTCTGGGTCTTCAATTCAATTCCATTGAACTTCTTTCCTGTCTCTGTACCAATACCATGCAGTTTTTATCACTATTCCTCTGTAGTACAGCTTGAGGTCAGGAATTGTGATTCCCCTAGAAGTTCTTTTATTTTTGAGAATAGTGTTTGCTATCCTGTTTTTTATTTGTTTGTTTGTTATTCTAAATCAATTTGAGAATTTCTCTATCTAACTCTGTGAAGAAATTTTAATGTGAATTGCCTTGAATCTGTAGATTGCTTTCAGCAAGATGGCCATTTTTACTATATTAATCTTGCCAATCCATGAGCATGGGAGATATTTTTATTTTCTAAGATCTTCATTGAATTTTTTTCTTCAGAGACATGAAGTTCTTGTCATATATGTCTTTCACTTTCTTGGTTAGATTCACAGCATGTTTTATTTCAATGTTTCCCCTCCTTTGTCTATTCATGCCTCTATATTTTCTCTACTTTCACATTGCTCTTACAGGAAGCAGATCTATATCTTCTGTTCCTTTTTTTTTTTACATCTTCCTCTTCCCCAAATCTCCATCTCCTCTGTATTCCCCTTTCTTTTTATGAATGTAATGACTGGTGTTAATGGATTATGGAAAGAAATCAACCTGCCATTGTCTAGTTAAACGATGTCTCAGAGGAGTTGCCTCTGAAAAGGGCAGTACAGAATGGTCCTGTATCCCCTGAAATAACACTCTTCCATGAGCAATAGTTTCCCTTGTCCTTGGAATGTCCTGTAGGACATTGCAAGTTGCTTCCCGGCTTACTCTCATAACTTGCTCAGAGGACTAACTCCTCCGGACAATACAGGAAATGGCCATTTCTCCTATTACTTGTGTTCATTTAACTTGAAAGAATTAGAAATGGGAAAAAAAGCAACAGTCCTGAGTGCTGCCTCAGAGATCAAAACACTTGATGTTCTTCTGGAAACCACAAATGAACAACTCAGAACCCAACTACAGTAGCTGACAAACTTTAATGACCAACTAAGTGGAAGCAATGTTTCTGACCTCCAAAGTCACTTCTATTCCTACTCATATGTGTGTCTCCTCTCTTTCTCTCTCTATCACACACACACACACACACACACACACACAACACAACAACACACAAACACACACTCCTACATATAACTAAAAGGAAATAAAATTAACCTTCCTTAACAAAAAGGACACAATAAAAACAGGGGTTCATTGCTATGTCGATCAAATGTGTAGAACTATCCTAATATTTTAATATAGTAAAATAATCCAATGCATGCTAAATTTTCTGAGATTTTAAAGGTCAGGTTATTTTCATTTTACTTCATTCAAGTTACAAATGATAGTCAGATAAGTCTTAGAAGGTGAAAACCAGAGTCATGTCAGAGTTTATAGAACAGCCCTACCATCCTATCAAGAAAACATCATTTGTAATAATGTAGTTAGCCTCTATAAGCTGCCTTTATATTCCCTGAGTCTATGGGAAGTTCTGTGTTCTAAATACCAACATGTAATTTCTTGAACAGAATACCCAGAAGAAAAGAAGGGTCACATCTACCAGTGCTCCTAAAGAAAATCAAGGCCTTGTATTTCTGTGTTCATAATTTTATGGTTATTCATTTTAAATATTAAGGCATATGTGACTATATATTTCATAATGATATGCCTAAAACATCTAAACACAACTCACCAATTGAGAGAAAAAAATGAGAATACAATAGGGAATTTTTTTATGGTTGCCATTATATAGTGAAATTTTCTTGTTCATTAATTTTTACTAACTTTCCATTTTGGTTTCAGCTTCTGTTCCCACCTCTCCTTCAATTACTGTCCCTTTCTCACTTGACTTTTCCTCATACTCCTTCACTTTCTCCATAGAAAGGCAGAAGTCTTTATTGACTACCAAGGCACCTTGGTATATCACAGTACATGAGACCAGGTACATCTTCTCCTCTTGAAATAAGACATATTAGCTTAGGTAGGGAAGAGGAATCCCAATGAAAGCAGTGGAGTCATACAACCCTTGCTCCAGGACTTAGGAGACACAATTGAAGACAAAGCTGAACACCTGTTACATATGTGGAGCGTACATGCTTTCTGCTTTATGGTTCAGTCTCTATGAGCCACTATAGGCACAGGTTAGTAGATTCTGTGGGTTTCCTTATGGTGCCCTTGATCCATCTGGCAATTGTAACAACCACTTGCTCTTCCATAGCATTACCCAAGTTTCCCTTGATGTTTGACTGTGTGTCTCTGCCTCTGTTTCCATTTGTTGCTGTGTAAACATTGTAAGATGTGAATAAAGGTAGGTTCTTGTCTTAAATTGTAACAGAATATGATTTGTACTTTCAGGGTTGGGTTCTCTATCATGGTATGGTCTCGAGTTTGACCAGTCGTTTGTTGGACATTCCCTCAGTTTCTGCTCCACCTTTACTTCAGCACATCTTGTAGGCAAGAAAATTATAGGTGTAAGGTTTTACAGTTGGGTTTGAATCCTAGTCCCTCCACTGGATGTCTTGTCTGGTTAGAAGATCTGACTATTTTATGTTCCATATCACACATTGATAGGAGTCTTTGTCAGGGTTACCCTCATAGATTTCTGAGTGTTTCTACTTGGTTGAGCTTTTAGCTCATCTAAGAGCTGACCCTAACCTTCCACCCCAGGACCAATTCTCTTTGATCTGCAATTTCTCTCCCACCATTCTCCACACATTTTGTCCTTGTTATTTCCCTACTCATGGTGCCTCCCACTATGTTCTCTATAGCCATTCCACACCAAATGTCTATTATATTTTTCCTTCTCCGTGAGATACAAAAGTCATCCCTTTGCCCCCCCTTCCCTTGTTCTTTAGCTTGTTTGGGACTGTGAATTGTATCATGGTTATTCTGTGTTTTATGTCTAATATTCACATATTTGTGACTACCTACATACCTGTTTGTATTTATAGTTTAGTGATTTCTTGTTCTGTAAAATCTTCTAATTCTTTCCATTTGTCAGTGAATTTCTTGATACTGTACTTTTGAATAGCTATGCAATACTCCATTGTTTAAATGTACCACATTTTTTTTATCCATTCTTCAGTTGATAGACATCTGTGTTGTCTCCCATTTATGTCTGTGATGAAGAAATTAACTGTGATCATACTTTTGCAAGTGTTCTTGTAGCGTAGTAAAGTGTTCTTTGGGTCTATGACAAGGAGTAGTATAGCTGATCTTGAGCTAAACCATTTCCCAATTTTGTGAGAAACCACCAAATTTATTTCCAAAGTGGATATAAAAGTTTGGATTCCTACCATCAGTGGAGGATTGCTCCCATTCTCCATGTTCTCAGTAGTGTGAGATGTTAATTAAATTTTTATTCTTAGCTATCTGGAATCTCAGAGTCGATTTGATTTCCATCCTGCTGATGTTTTGAGAGGTAGACCTTTCTATAAGTGCTTCTCAGCCACTAGAGTTTCCTTTATAAAGATTTCTCTGCTTAAATCTGTAACCCTTTTTCATTTGGGTTATTTCATTTGTTGATGTCTAATTTCTTAAGTTCTTTTTATTTTCTGGAAATCAGTCCTATGTCATATATTTTATTGGCTGACATTTCACCTTTTGATGGAATGTTTTGCTCCAAGGAAGGTTTGAAGCTTCATGAGGTACCATTGTTTAACTGTTGATATTTGTAGTGGAGCTGTTGGTGTTTTATTCAGATAATTGTCACCTATAACAATGCAGTCAAGGCTATTTCTCACTTTCTCTTCTAATAGACTCAGTGTGCCTGGTATTTTTAGGTCTTTGATCCACTCTTATTTGAGCTTTGTGCTGAGTGATAATATGGATCCATGTGTATTCATCTACATGCAGACTTCCAGTTAGACCAGCACCATTTGTTGATGATGCTTTCTTTTTTCATTGCATAGTTTTACTTATTTATCTAAAATAAGTTTTCATACTCATGTAGGCCTCTTTCTGCATCTTTGATTCAATTGCATTGCTCAACCTGTTTGTTGTTATGTCAATATGTGGTATATATGAATCTATCATGGCCAAAAGCTGCAGTCTTCTAGTATTAGCTCCTTATGTTACCAGCAGTGGTATTTTTCTCTGATTAAAAGATCACTTTTTGGCCAATCATTTGTCTCAGAACTGAATAATTCTTCATGAACCACAGATAAAAAGAAAGAAAGAAAGAGAGAAAGAAAGAAAGAGAGAAAGAAAAAGAGAGAGAGAGAAAGAAAGATTCAGTTTCAAAGGAAAATCACTCACTATAGATCAAACAGAAAAGAAAGTACAAAAAATCTTCATATTTCTTTCTTTTAATTGTTAATTGGTTATTTTGTTTCTTTATATTTAAAATATTTTCCCACTTCCAGGTGTCCACTCTGCAAAACCCACATCCCTACCCCCATCCAATTTGCTTTTGTGAAGGTACAACTCCACAGACAGACCCAGTCTTTTCTTACCACTCTAGAAACCCTCTTCGGTGTTATATCAACACATCAAAGGACAAAGGGCCTCCCATCACATTTGTACCAGATAAGGCAATTCTCTGCTTCACTAGGAGCTGAAGCCAAGGATCACTGTATGTATACTCTTTGGTTGTTGCTTTAGTCACAGTGAGTTCTGGGAGGGGGTTGTTTGTGATAGTAGATAATGTTGTTCTTCTTATGGGGTTGCAATTCCCTTCAGCTCTTTCAGTCCTTCCCTGACTCTTCCATTGGGGTTCCCTGGCTCAATGTAATAGTTAGTTGTTTATTCATCTGTATTAGTCACATGCTGGCAGAGCCTCTCAGAGAACAGTCATAAGAGGCTCTTGTCAACAAGCTCCTCTTGGCATAAGCAAGTGTCTGGGGTTTGATATATTCTGATGAGATAGATTCCAAGGGGAAAAGTCTCTGGATATTTTTGCTTCAGTCTCTGCTCCATTTTTTGTCCCTGCATTTCCTTTAGATGGGACGAAATCTGGCTTAAAATTTTTGAGATGGGCAGGTGGCTTCATCCCTAAACTGGAGACTGCCTATCTACTGGAGTTGGTCTCTACAGTTTCTAAACTACCCTTTGTTGGGTATTTCAGCTAAAGTCATGGCCATTGATCCTTGGGTGCCTCTTGCTTCTCTGGCATCTGAGACTCTCTAGTGGCTCCCTTCCCCAGTTCCTCATACCCAACTGATACATCTTTCTATTCAATTTCCTAACAGTTTGATGTTCTCTTCTGTTACTTTACATACCTGATCCTGCCCCCTTTTACTATACACTCACTTACCTTGCTCCTAGTTCCCTCACTACCTATACCTCCTGTAATTATATTGTTGACTTAATCTTTCCTAGATGAATTTTTGAGAGTTCCTAATGCTGACAATACTTTCTAACCCAATTTTATTCTTACTTGTGATTCATCTCAGAAAGATAATATCCATCAATTTAGGGGAATGGGTGTATTTTAATACTTTATAATTTTCCCTTTGTCTTTGGTTCTACAGAATAAGAGACCTTCTCTCTTACCTATCACACATATGGGCACATTTCTATACAGTGTTTTTAATAAGAACTGACAGAAAAATTAATTCTCAGATTACATTTTAGAACAATACAAGGATAAAGTAGAAGAACTCCATATTGATTTTCATTTGAGTTAGATGGGATTTGCTTCTGTATAACATGACACATATTACAAGTGGGATCAGTTTGTGTTTTATATGATTTTTATAGTCATACATTTTCCATCATAGAAAAGTGTCCACCTACAACAAATAGAACAAAAGACTGAGAGAACAATCATATCAGAAGAACATTTACCCTGTGAATGAACCACTCAATATAACACATGTCAAAAAAAGCTTTTTATTATACAAGATCCTGAGTAGTTGAATTTTAAACCTTGTAGTAAGTGTCAATCATAAATATAACTGAGTGTTTAAGGTCAAAGGACCAGTTCAGATATGATTCATACATCATTTGGAGCAGGCTGTTTCCAGCATCCTGAAGATATTAAACATTTTGAATATAATGCTCATGAAGGACTCAAGGTAAATTTCTCCTTTTTTTTGTTTATTTTACTATGTTGTGTTGTTTAGTTTTCCAAAATAACTTTTCTATGTCTTATGGGCCAAGGAACATTATTAATTATTCCACTACCTATGCCAGAGAAGAGGCAGAGAACAGAACTCTATGTGACTGCAGAAATTCAATGTTTAAAAAGCCTTAAATCAGAACTCTAAGTGGAAAAAGATCATTTTTGCCAATCTCTGAACATTTCTGTGAGTTACAATTAAAGAATATCATGAATAAAATCAAACAGAAACATCTATTAATTACGCAATATATTTATGAACATATATTCACATGAATGGGAAAACATAAGAAAACGCAAAAAATGATATGCCAAGACTGTTTTACCACACATGAAATACTAAATATATGCATTAGTTGTACATTCAAATATAATTTCAAATTTATTCTGAAGTTTTGGTATATGCTGTCTTGTTTTCCTCCTATTTTCTTTTAATTATTTTCATTTTTTAGCACTAAAAACACATAACATGTATCTTGAAAGAGAAACAATAGAGAATCCCATAAGGGAAAGCTAGTAACCATGGTGGTCAACTTACCTGAATTTTCACCTAGGAGATACTGCTGTTTTTCTCTTTGAGGATGATTCCAGACAGCATAAAGTTGGGAGAAAGACTCACTTTGAACATCACATCAACTGAGGTCCCAGAATGAAAACCAAGTTTAATATCTGCTACAAATGTGTAGAGGTTTCTGTTTGCCCTTTGGTTGGTAATTTAGTCTTTGTGATCCCCAATGGGCCAAGGTAGGTTAACTTGATAAAACTTCTGTTGGGGAATGGCTAACCAATGACTGCTCCACCTTGAGACCTATCCCATTAGAGAGAACCAAACTCTGACACTATTCATAATACTCTTATATACTTGCAGACAGTTACCTAGTATAAATGTCAAATCAGAGGATTCATCTGTCAGTGATGGAACTAGATGCAGAGAGCCATAGCCAAGCAGTAGCCATGTGCAAGAGTATACTGTATAGAATTGAGCAAGTGGGAAGGGACAGGGATATCAGAAGTGATATAATTATGAATACATGAGGACTCTATTAAATCTTACTCTCTCAATTGTGTACGATTTTCATACTGACAATTGCATACTTCATAACTCCAAGAAGGCACATCCCTTTGAAAAGCAAATATTCTTCCTCCATTAGCATTCATTCATTTCCTATAGGCCTTCAAATGTACTGGAATGTTCTCAGAACCTTCTCTGTGAGAATTTACAGTTTTGCTTTCCTCTTCTTTTAACAGGACATAGTCTGATAGGCAGTGTACTATACCTCTATATTTTACATCTTTCAGAACTTATTACTGGGATTTTCATTTATCAATAGGCAGAGAGGTCACACTATACATTACATTCACATATTTTGGAAACCCTCCATAGAGGTAATTTTTACATAAATTTTCAGGGATTTTACTGTAGATTATTCATCCCTGTCTATCACCCTTCTCTATTTGCAATCCATGCCATACATCATTTTAACCCTCTCCACTTTATTATTGAACTTTACATGTCCTCTATTACTTATATTGTATCTTTTATACAAACACATATAAATGTATATATGTACAAATATGTATAATATTTATATACTTGTAATAATGAAAGTACATGTATGAACACAACATGATCATTTCATTCAATGTTGCTGATCTATATTTATACATGTATATATGTGCATATACACATTCATACTGATTCTCACAAGTATGGCTTCCTAAACAAAACATAGGCAATCATAAAGGCTTTTCACAAGCAACAAGACATTATGAAATCTTACATCATCCCAACACATTTATGACATGTAAGAAATTAAAGACATCACATAGAGATTCCACCTTCTAAAAGGATGTGCCAGCTTGAGGTTTTACAGTATTAAGTATTCAGCAGTAATAACATAAACTAATAAGTAAGGGTAAATAAAATCCTCAGGTTGTGTTAACATAATTAATTACATGGTTATGTGTGTGTGTGTGTGTGTGTGTGTTCATATGTATGTTTGTGTAATTTTTTCAAAAATGTTCACAAATAATTTAAAGAGTAGAGAAAAGTAGAGGAAAAATCACTTGATCATGATTGTTCACAAGAAATATATAGTATATAGGTTGATTTGTGTTGGCCCTCTCCCCTCCAACTTGTTCAATTCTATCTGTTCTGGGCCTGCTTCTTTTACCAAAGGCAGTATTTTCAGTTAGTCACTCAAGACTCCTGTCTCTTCACCTGACCCCTACTGGACACAAAAATCTTGATTTTTCTATATCACTTTTTGGATCATACATTGTGTAACTTCCTCCACGTTCTATATATCCTGTGTCCACCCCTACTCTTTCACTTTTACAATTCTAACCCCTCACTATAGTTTCTTCAATATAGCATGCTAAGTAGATTGCCCTCCTTTGATTTTTACTAAATTAATAATCATAGTGTATATCAGTAGTAACTTTTATTTTTATTTTGTCCTTTAAATACATATACCTTCATAGATTAACAATTACTGTATCATAAACTCACTCATTTTATGTTCCTAGCAGAAACATCCAGGGTCATACTCTGTAATCACCCTTTATGTATGGTATTTCAAAGACTCCAGGAACTTTCAGTCCTGCCCTTTTCTGGGGATCATTTTTTTGCAAATATAATGAAATAACCTTTTTTTAGGACAATGGTAGGATATTTTCTTTCCACAACTCATTAGCACCAATCACTTCATCTTTAAAAGAAACTTCTTGAACATGTTTAAAATTTCTCTGGGCAGCAGAAGCCTGATGTTAAGAAGTTCTTGTCAGAGGACCCTTTTGTAACCCTCTGTTCTGGTGTGTCTGGGAAGTTTAGCAAGAAACAGATATGAACCCCCTGGCAGCATTCTCTTACATTTCAAAGGACTGAAATAGTGACTATTTTGGTTGTAGTAAGCCTGCCTACTAGTGCTTCCAGAGAACAGAAAATATCTAATTAAAAGACTTAATGAAGGGAAGATCATGTGAATAAATCCATTTTGTCCATATCAAATCACTATTTACAAAGCAGTCTGAGTCAAGATCAGAGAGAAGCAGGAGAGAATGCTAGATTGACCAAGGAGATATATATATATGTTCCTCTATATGGATAAGTTTGACTCCCTCAATAAAGGATCATATACCTACTTTTTGACACTTTACTTCCACTACACGTCTCAGGTATAAGTCACTGTTGTTTTTGTTGTACTCATTGAAAGCAAAATCCAGTGCTTCTGGAGCCCCTCCTCCTCCATACTTGATTTCTCTATGCCACTCAGAATATGACCTAGCACAGTTAAAGTCTTAGGTTCAGAATTGATATGATGGTGGTCAGAAGAAATACCTGAGCATGGAGCAGGTCAGCCATGGTTTTCCTAGAATTTGATTTGGATCCAAGGCTAATAGAATTGCAGTGAGCCTGGGTCAGGCAATGAGTGCAGCCTGGAAATGAGTTGGCCTTTTCTTCTGTACTCCGAATTTGTATTAGCTTCTTGCCAGTACCATATGTTTCTTTTACCCCTTTCCCTCCTTTGTCTAGTCCTACTCTCTATATTTTCTCTCTCTTCACATTGCTCCTACAGGATTCCAAATCTTTATCCTCTTCTATCTGTTTCTGGTTCACATCTTCCTATTTCAAAAAATGCTCATTTCATTTGTATCTCCTTCCTTCTCATTTTCTCACAGTGCCAGACTAACTCTTCACTCCAGCTTTCTCCACAAATTTTATTTTTTCCCCTTCTGAGCTCTTCTAGGTTGGTCTTCTTGCTTAACAAAAGATATTATGGTCTCTGTCCTTCATATTCCTACAATATCCTGAGAGAACAGGATTTTGCTCTATTCTGAGGCAAAACTTCTGAAACAACCTTTAGCTTAGACAATGGCAGGTTGCTATGTTTCTACAACCCATTATCACTAGTCATTACATTCAGTAAAGGATGCTCCTTGAAGGTCGCTTCCTGGTGTACACTCTGATTTGTTCAGAGGGCCAAATCCTCAAGAAAGGAAATGAAATGACCATCCATGCTATGATGTGTGTATGTTTAAATTGAGAGTAATTAAATATGGAAAATAAGAACAGACCTGGAGTGTTGCCTCAGAGATCAAGAGCACTTGATATTCTTCCTGAAAACATAATTTAAGTTTTAATTACTCAACTAACGTATTTCACAAAATTTAATGATGATCTAAATTGAAGCCATGCTACTGGCCTCCATGGTCACTTGCACTCACATGTACATACAAACACAAACACACACACACACACACACACACACACACACACACATACACATAAACACAAAGAGAGACATACAGAGACAGAGAGAAATAGAGAGACAGACACTCCTCTATATAACTAAAAATTTTCAAATTAATCTCTTTTTTTTAAAGAAGAAAGTTTAAATAGGTGTCTTTTGTTATGGGAATCAAAGGTTTAAAATTGTTCTAATATTTTAACAGAATAAAATAATCTCATAATTGCTGAATTCCTGAGATTTTGATGTTCAGATTATTGTCATTTTATGTCACTCAAGTTACAGCTGGTAGACATATAAGACTTACAATGTAAAAACAAGAGTCATAGTGGAGTTTATATCAAAATCTGCCCAGGGCCCAGGAGATGTTGGCATGGCTGCTGCCTCTGCTGGCCAACTCAGCAGCCTCTACTGCTCTAGGCATAGCCCCTGGGCCAACACTGCCACACCCATAGACCTCGGCTCAACCCCAGACAATAACTGCCCATCCTCACGGTAGATATCACAACAACTAGTACCTAGTAGAAATAAGACTCTTAATGCTTAAAGTTACCCAATGGATTTATATATCAGCAAATACTCAAAACACAAGACATCTACACAGATAGATAAGTTATCCCAACTATTCAAACCTTTTTATATCCTCTCTGCCAAAGGCCAGTAACCGCTCTCTTTAATGTAAGTTTCCATTTCTGTTGCATTTCTCTCTCCCTCTTCATTTCTCTCCACCTTCTTCTCTCTCTCCCTCCCTTAGCTCTGCCTAACTTTTCCCTATTCAATCATAGGCCTCCCACTGCAAATAGATTGGGCAGAGAAATTTCTGACACAGAAATCCACTGGGTACCAAAGAACATTAATATCAGAAAAATGTGAGTTTAATTCAAACATAGTCATGTTCTTTCTTGCTATTTTTTCAGATATTTTTGCTTTGCCAACAGGAATGAAGCAGAAATCTACCCAGTCCTTACCCCATAGCATCTCTTGTTGAGGATAAGTGCTAGGCTTTGTAAAATAAATAAATGATATCATTGATTATAATCTCATTTTTCCTATTCACTTGTTATCTTCTTCAAAAGGTATTATATATACTCCAATAATATTAATAAATAAAGTTCAGTTAGTTATATAAAATTTATTGCAAATATAGTCCAAAACAGAAATTTTACATTATTTAAAAATATGACAAAGATCCTACAAAATAAGCTGTACTTCCCTTTGCCGTTCTACTGATCTTTTTTCTTTTTTAATTTTTTAAAAAGATTTATTTATTTATTTATTTATTTATTTATTTATTTATATGAGTACACTATAGCTACCTTCAGACCCTCCAGAAGAGGGCACCAGATCCCATTACAGATGGTTGTGAGCCACCATGTGGTTGCTGGGAATCGAACTCAGGACCTTTGGAAGAGCAACCAGTGCTCTTAACCACTGAGTCATCTCTCTAGCCCTCTACTGATCTTTGATGCTCTTTAATTTCATATGAATATTCCTTCTTATTCCAGCACTCTAGCTTCAGATTTAGTTATTGTTTAAATTACATTAAGAAATCTAACCAATCCATATTAAGGGCTTAAGCTTCCATTAAGTATCATAGTCATTACCCTTGTTCAGCTTGATTCAAGATGGCTTAAATAAGTGGAACACTTCATGCAGATTTGGAAAGGATTAGAGTACCATCCATCCTTGATAAATATTCAAGACTCTGATAGAAACTCTGAATTATTAGAGTAGTATTTTCCCTTTTGTCCAGAATAATGATGCATTTCAGAAACTTACTTTTAGTACCCAGGGGATAGCTTATGCATTCACAGCTTCTTCTTTGGCAAAAAAGAAGGTGATGTAATACCTCCTCACTCAAACATCTGAAACTCTGTTTTCAGAAACATATGAAAACCTGTGATTGGACATGTGAAGAATGTCAGTATTTCTTGCATGATTAAATGTTGCCTGACATGCATTCTATAGAACAAAGACTCCACACAGAATCTCTGTAACATGCATTTAGATCAGATCTGGATCTGATGGAATTTGAAGTTTGCAAGATCAATACATGTCTCTTTAAAATGATTGCCCACCAGTGACATTCTGTAAGAGAAGTAAATTTTTGACTGATATTCTTAGAAGGAAGAAACAGTCTAGTTGGAAGTTCATAAGTTTTTAGTTACTCGGAGTTTGTGTCCTTGGAATTGGAACACTATTCACTACTATTCACTTGTCTCATTTCCAAATGTTATAGCATATGTTGGGAGGCGTCTTTGCTTCAGCACAGTTTTTGACATATTGTGTCTGGGATTTATTCTCTTATTTAAAATATGACATACACAAAAGGTAGCAGTGGAAAATTTTCTAAAGAACATTCAAAATTAAAGGGCACACATTACAACTAGAAAATATCATCCTGAGTGAGGTAACTCAGACCCAAAAAGACATGTATTGTATGTATTCACTAATAAGTGAATATTAGCCCCCCAAAAAGGTACAGGATATCCAAAATACAGTCCAGAGAACTCAAAAAGGTCAGCAAGCTGAAGGGTCCAAGTGATGATGTCTCAGGAAGAAGAAAGCAATCACAAGCGGGGAGGGAAGGACCTGGGATGGAAAGTGGATGGGAGTTGGTCAGGGAGAAGGGAAAAGGGAACCTGATCTGGTATTGGGTGGGGAAAAAGGACTGAATCCATGGGAGCCAGCAGAAAGAATAAAAACAGGCAACCTAGGTAGGTAGGAGGTTAGGGGGACCATCCAGAATGCACCAGAGACCTGGGAGGTGAGAGACTCTCAGAACTCAAAGGGAGAGACCTTAAATGAAATGTCCAATAGCAGGGGGAGGGAACTTATAGAGCCCACCTCCATCAGAAAGACAGGGCATCAAGTGAGGGAGGGGTTGCCATACCACAGTCAAACCTCAGATCCATAATTGTTCCTGTCTGAAAGAAATACAGGGATGGAAATGGGGAGAATCCTGAGGAAAAGAAGGTCCAGCAACAGGTCCAAAGTGGGATCCAACTCAAGGGGAGGTCCCAAGATCTGACACTATTATTGAGGCATTATAAGTAATAATAAAAGAATGTGTTTTCCCTCCTGAACATACTGACACTCTTATGTAATGAAGTTGGAAGTATGTAAACCTCACCCAAATGCTGTAACTTAATCAGGCTCGTTTCTCTGTAGGGAAAAGCTGTAACTAAATACTAAATGGATATGATCTTGGGTGGCACCAAAGAGTAGTGTGTGAATACATAGTATGAAATGAAAAACAAGATAAATGCTCTATCAGAAAGAGATAAAATCACTGCATAAATCATAGACCTATCTTGAATATACAAGGGTATACAAATTTGGGTTTGGTGAATATACACAGGGGATTACATCCACGAACATATGAGCATCCTAAAAGAACAGGAATGATGTGCATTTATGCATTATGTACCTGGATTTATGTGATGTTTTGTATGGTTCTGTTGGAGAAAGTGTGGAACAAAGCACATGTGATACATGTTTTTTCAAAGAGGTGAATATGTGTGTATGTTCATAACAGTTTGTTTCTTTAAGAATACACACACCTTGTCATGGAGTATTTGTTTACATAAATAGCCCATGGTGAACTTTAATGTGCATTCAGAAGTTTGAATTGCTCAGTATGTTTAAGTGAGGATCCGAATATGCAAAGTCTGGCATAAGATCCTTTGGTGCTGTTGTCTGCTGGAGTGCAAGAAGTAGCTTCAGGTTCCTTGGCAGCTTTAAACTTCTTAATTACAACCTGAGTGTCTTTCAGAGCATATTGATTGCATGGTGGACCAGCAATGTCACCCAATCCCCAGTGTCAGGTTTTTCCTAAACAGAAATATTCTCGACACACAAGAGTTCTTGCTAAAGCTGTAACGCCTCTTTAAGATTTTTGATATGACAGGTCTAAGATTTTGTATGGCATGGACTATATCTCACTGCCATTGCCTCTGGGACTTTTGCATGATACATAATTGATTCTTATAGGATGAGAAACCCTGGAATCCAAGGAAGGAGACAGATGCCATCTGGTGGTAGGAGAGCAAGTTTTGTATATCAACACATCTGGAGTATCTAGCAGAGTTTTATTAGAGGCTTTAGATGTGTGTCTTAACTGCATCAATCCTTACCCCAAGTCTGACATTTTTTTTTAATCTCACAAAAACCTTACCAGCTCCTTTTCATTTGAGACAATCTCAGCTTGTATAAGGATACGAGAGTACTGAGATTAAAGAGTGCTCCTTTCCATCTGAGCATATCATGTCAGCTCTATTTCCTCTGTAATATCAAAAATTCATGGTTGACAAACAGCTGAATGGGGTAGAAAAAATATTGTGCAGATGCAGTGGCTTCAGGCAAGGGAGAAACCATTTTTGCTGCCCTCTATCTTCAACTGCTATTTTACTAAAGACAATGATATAAAGGAATATAAATTGTTTGGTAGTCAAAATGAAAAGGAATGACTCACCCATATGTGCCAAAGTTAATTAGTAGACATTACAATCTCCAAAGCTCAGGTTGCAAATGCAGATCTGAAGTTTCCAGAATATTTCATTTACACTCAGGAAATGTTTAGACACATACAGGAAGCAATAGATAAAAAGTATGTCCCTGTCAACCATAGGTAAAAGACTATATTACTATCCAAGACATGGGGACAATATCTGAGCAAGGTGAAGGGCACTCTCATTCATCTTGAGCTATTGGGACCATCTAGGTTGTTTAGGATCTCAACGGAGGATCCTATGGATCTGTCCATTCTTTGTTCTCAGTGGGACACTTGTGGCTAGACAAAACATTTAAGATTATCTAGGTCCTGATGGTTGAAAATGACGCCAGCACACCTTATTCAGGTGCTATACCAAGACACATATCCTCATAGAAATATTTGCTTGTGGATTTCTGAATCCTGGTCTCCTGAACTTGCGGCGTAACACCTGGCCATTAAGCTGCAAGCCAAAATGTCACAGCAGCAATGTCTCCTGAAGAGTCAGCAAGACCTTGTATTTCTGGGTTTATATTTCACTTTTATTATTATTCTTTTTACATATCAATATTTCATAATAGTACCCCTAAAAGTCTAAGCAACACTGCCCAATTGAGAGAAACAACTGAGTATAGATTAGTGATTTTTATTCATGTCATTAAATAGTGAGGTTTCCTTTTTATTGCTTTATTTATTTCCTTTTCATTGTTTTAGCTTCCCTTTACTCTTCTCCTTCAATTCCCACCCCCCTCTGTCTTTCACTTCACTTTCTACCATAACCCCTCCCTTTCTCCACAGAAAAGGGAGGGTTTCCTTAGATATCAAGGTATCTTGGCATATCATCATGCATGAGACTGGGTGTATCTTCTCCTCTAGAGGCTAGATTGGTGAGCCCATGTAGGGAAAGGAATCTAAAGGAAGGCAGCAGAGTCAGAGACAGCCCTAGCTCCTGCAGTTAGAAGTCCCACTTGAAGACTAAGCTGCACATGTGTTACATATGTAAAGAGTACATGCTCTCTGGTTAGTAGTTCTGTCTCTATGAGTAGCTGTAAGCACAGATTTTTAGAGTCTGTGTGTTTGCTTGTTGTATCCTAGATCCCTCTGATTCCTATGATAACCTCTCACTCTTTCACAGGATTCCCCAACTTTCAGTAATGCTTGTTTGTGGGTTTCTGCCTATGTTTTTATCAGTTGCTGTGTAAAGATTGTAGGATGACAATTATGGTAAGCTCCTGTCTTAAAGTATAACAGAGTATGATAAATACTTTCAGGGTTGTGTCCTCTATCATGGAATGGTCCCTAGTTAGGCCAATCATTAGTTGGACATTCCCTTAACTTCTGTTCCACCTTTATTCCTGAATATCATGTAGGTAAGACAAATTGTGGGTATAAGGTTTTGCAGCTGTATTTGTATCCCAGTTCCTCCACTGGAAGTCTTGGTTGATCATAGGAACTGGCCATTTCAGAATGCATATCCCACACTGCTAGGAGTCTTTGTCAGGGTCACCCTCATAGGTTGCTGAGAGTTTCCATTGAGATGAGCTGTTAGCACACCTAAGAGAAGCCCCTTTCCTTCCACCCAAGGACTCATTTCACTTCTCTCTGCCAGTTTTCTTGCTCCATCCTCCCCACATATTTACTTCCTATACCTCTACTCACCCCATCTCCCACTCAGTACACTCCATCCATTCACCCCACAATATCTATTATATTTCTCTTCTCAGTGAGATTCAAGAGTCCTCTCTTGGGCCTTCTTTACTATTTAGCTACTTTGAGACTGGTGTTTGTTGTTGTTGTTGTTGGTGGTGGTGGTGGTGGTGTGTGTGTGTGAATGTGTGTGTGCATGCATATATATGTATCTAATTGTTGTCATGTTCAAGTTAGTACAAGTTACCAAGGAGCCCAGAGGCATTGGTTACAGTAAGATATTGGAAAATGTCAGCTCCTTGACATGATTATTGTGAAATGAATACAAATTTTCTGAAGAACATTAGGTGTTCTATGCCAATGACTAGCACAGCATCCAGTATAGACTGAGGTTGGTAGCAATGGGTGGAGTTGGCAGTTTGTGGTTTAAAATTTGAATTGATAGGGAAAATGTTGCTTAATATTCGGCAATTTTCTTTTTTAACCTTTGCTATTCAAAGACAAAAAGCTGCAATCTTCTGGCATCATCTAAGGCTTTTATTAGCAGGGATATGAGGAAAAAAATGTGGTTATATGTTAACCCTTTTCCCTTTGGTTCAAGGACCCTTCCTGCCCAGGGAAGAGTCTCAGAGTTGATAAATTTTTCATGAACCACAGGAAAGAAAGAAAGAAGAAAGAAAGAAAGAAAGAAAGAAAGAAAAGAAAGAAAGAAAGAAAGAAAGAGTCAGTCATACTGGAAAAACACTCACTTACTGTAGGTAAATGGAGAAAAGAAGCTCCAATAAACCTTCATTTTTTCTTTAAATTTTTTTATTGGTTATTTTGTTTATTTAAATTTTGAATGTTATCCCCTTTCCTGGTTACCTTTCCAATATCCACCCACATTCATAAAAGAAATGCTACTAAAGCTCAAAACATACACTGAACCTCACACAATAATAGTAGGAGATTTGAACAACCCACTCTCACCAATGGACAGATCATGGAAAAAGAAACTAAACAGAGACACAGTGAAACTAAAAAAAAGAAAAAAGTTACTAACCAAATAGATTTAACAGACATCTACAGAACATTTCGCCCTTAAAGAAAAGAATATACCTTCTCCACAGTACCTCATGGTACCTTCTCAAAAATCTACCATATACTCAAACACAAAACAAACCACAACAGATATAAGAACATTTAATTAATTGCCTGTATTCTAGAGGACCACCACAGAATAAGGCTAGTCTTCAATAGCAACAAAAATAACAGAAAGACCACATACACATGGAAGCTGAATAACTACCTATTCAATAATATTTTCATAATGGAAGATATGATGAAAGAAATTAAAGACTTTTTGAATTCAATAAAAATTAAGGCACAACATACCCAAACTTATGGGACACAATGAAAGCAGTGCTAAGAGGAAAACTCATAGCTATGAGTGTCTCAAAAAAAGACACTGAAGAGAGCATAACCTAGAAGCTTAATAGCTCATCCAAAAGCTCTCGAACAAAAAGAAGTAAATACACCCAAAAAGAGTAGACTGGCAGGAAATAAACTCAGGGCTAAAATCAACCAAGTAAAAACAAAAACAATTAAACAAAGAATCAACAAAACTAGAAGCTTGAAACTTGTTCTTTAAGAAAATCAACATGATAGACAAACCCTTAGTCAAACTACCCAGTTGGCACAGAGACAGTATCCAAATAAACAAAATCAGGAATGAAAAGGGAGACATAATAACAGAAACTGAGGAAATTTTAAAAAATAATCATATCCTACTACAAAAGTCTGTACTCAACAAAACTAGAAAACTTGGATGAAATTGATGTTTTTCTAGACAGATACCAGGTATCAAATTTAAATCAGGATCAGATACACAATCTAAACAGTCCTGTAACCCCAAGAAAATAGATACAGTAATAAAAATTCTACCAACCTAAAAAAGCCCAGGGCCAGATAGTTTTAGTGCAGAATATTATCAGACATTCAAAGAAGATCTAATACCAATATTCTTCAAACTATTCCACAAAATAAAAACAGAAGAAACACTACCCAATTCTTTCCCTGAAACCACAATTACACTGATACCTAAACCACAAAATACCCAACAAAGAAAGAGAACTACAGACCAATTTCTCTTATGAATATCAATGTAAAAATACTTAATAAAATTCTCACATATTGAATCCAAGAACACACCATAAGGATCATCCAGCATGACCAAATAGCCTTCATCCCAGGGATGCAGGGATGATTCAATATATAGAAATCCATCAATGTAATCCAGTATATAAACAAATTCAAAGAAAAAGAAACCACATGATCATCTCATTAGATGTAGAAAAAGCCTTTAACAAAATACAACAACCATTCATGTTGAAAGTAATGACGAGATCAGGAATTCAAGGTGAACACCTAAATATAATAAAAGCAATATTCAGCAAACCAATAGACAACCTCAAATCAATGGTGAGAAACTCAAAGCAATCCATTAAAATCAGGGACTAGACAAGACTTCCTAATCTCTCCCTACCTATTCAATATCGTGTTACTTGAAGTTCTAGCCAGAGAAATTAGAAAAAGAGATCAAAGGAATACAACTTGAGAAGGAGGAAGTCAACTTATCACTATTTGCGGATGATATGATAGTATACTTAAGTGAACCCAAAATTTCCACCAGAGAACCCCTAAACCTGATAAACTACTTCAGCATAGTGGCTGGATATAAAATTAACTCAAACAAATCACTAGCCTTCCTATACTCAAAGGATAAAAGGGATAAGGAAGAAAGTAGGGAAATGATACCCTTCAGAACAGTCATAAATAATATAAAATACCTTGGTGTGAATCTAACCAAGCAAGCAATAATCTATGTGACAAGAACTTCAAGTCCCTGAAGAAAAATATCAAAGAAGATCTCAGAAGATGGAAAGAACTCCCATGCTCATGGATTGCCAGAATTAATATAGTAAAAATGGCCATCTTGCCAAAAGCAATCTACATATTCAATGCAATCCCCATCAAAATTCCAACTCATGTTTTCATAGACTTAGAAATAGCAATTCTCAATTCTCTTAGAATGGGAAACAAAACACTCAATGAAAAAAAGAGCCAATGTGTGGAACAGAGACTGAAGGAAGGTCATCCAAAGACTGCCCCACCTGGGGATCCATCCCATATACAGACACAAAACCTAGACACTATTGCAGATGCCAAGAAGTGCTTGCTGACAGGACCCTGAAATAGCTGTCTCCAGAGAGACTCTGCCAGAACCTGTCAAATGCAACGGTGTATGCTCACAATTAACTATTGGACTGAGCATGATGTCCCCAATGGAGGAGTAAGAGATAGAACTTAAGGAGCTGAAGGTTTTTGCCACCCCATAGGAATAACAACAATATCAACCATCCAGACACCCTCTCAGAGCTCCCAGTGACTAAACCACCAACCATAGTGTACACATAGAGTGACTCATGGATCCAGCCGCATGTGTAGCCAAGGATGGTCTTGTGGGACATTAATAGAATGAGAGGCTCAGGAACAAGGTTCGATGCCCATGTGTAGGGGAATGCCAAGGCAGGGAGGAGGCAGTGGGTTTGTGGGTGGGTGGGTGTTGGAGCACTCTCAAAAAACAGGGGTGAGGATGTACAAGGTTTCTGGAGGAGAAATCTAGAAAGTGGATAACATTTGAAGTGTATATAAATAAAATACTCAATTGAAAAAGAGATGAGGGTGTCAGTAGCTCAGAGTGAGATAGTAGAGGGTCTGTATAAGTAATTAAATATAACCCCATCAAAGCAGCAATGTGGCTGCTGACAAGACAAAGTCATCTGTGTGTTGTGTGTGTGTGTTGTGTGTGTGTGTGTGGACTCATAATCTAAAAGTAGAGGAAACTGAGATACAGGGAAACTAAAACACCTATATAATGTCATGTACTCAGTTCATCTTTAGTACTAGGCTTTAAGTCCTGGTCCATCTGACCATAAAGGCTGTACACTCATCATTTCTTCCATGTTGAACCATCTACTATGGGCAATAAGAAGATTAATGGGAAAAAAGAAGCTAAAGATGTGTCTCAAGCTCCATATGATATTCAGTGGAGTGAACATTCTTGTTACTTGCTCACAGTTCTATGGACCAGCATTTCATTGAGGTTTAGCTGGACAGCACATACTGGATTAATTAATATAGTCAAAAATTTATGATAATTGCTACTGTAATTCCAGACTGAGTAAGAGCTCAGCAGGCAGTTGTACTTGGAGGTGGGTTGACAAACAGAGGGGATGTATTTGCTTTGAAAATTATAAACTTACTTCCTCAGAGAGGTGAAACAGTCACAAGATGCACTAATTTGAGAGAGGAACACTAGACTATGATCCTGTCACTCACAAATAAAGAAATGCCAAAGAATTTTGAGAACAGCTTATGAGCATACAGCAATAGATATTAGGACCTCATGAAACTGGAAAACTTCTGTAAGGCAAAGAACGTAGTCAATAGGACAAATCCAAATCGACAACCTCCCGATTGGGAAAAAATATTCACTAACCTCACATCTGATAGAGGGCTAATATCCAAAATATGTAAAGAATTCAAGAAGCTAACCACCAAAAAACCAAATAACCTAACCAAAAAATGGGGTATAGAATTAAACAGAGAATTCACAACATAGAAATCTCAAATGGCTGAGAAGCCCTTAAAGAAATGTTTAAAATACTTAGTGAACAGGGAAATGCAAATCAAAATGACCCTGATATTCCATCTAACTGCAATCAGAATGGCTAAGATCAAAACCTCAAGTGAAAGCACATGTTGGCAAAGATGTGGAGAAAGAATACTCCATCATTGCTGGTATGATTGTTAACTGGTACAAACATTCTGGAGAAATCTAGAGATTCCTCAGAAAATTGGAAATAGACCTACCTGAAGATCCAGCTATACTACTATTAGGCACATACCCAAAAGACCCCCCTCACCACACCATGCCACAGGGGCACATGCTCCTCTATGTTTATAATGGCCTTGTTTGTGATAACCAAAAGCTGGTAACAGCAAGATGTCCCACAGCAGAAGAATTGATACAGAAAATGTGGTTATTTACACAATGGCATACTACTCAGCTATTAATGAGGATATTCTGAGTTTTTCAGGAAAATTAATGAAGTAGAAAATATCAACCTGAATGAGGTAACTAAGATCCAAAAGGACATGCATGGAAAGTACTCACTAATAAGTGGGATATTAGCCAAAATAAGTACAGTATATCCCAGATACAATTCACAGAACTCAAAAAGGGTAACAAGCTAAAGGGCCCAAATGAGGATGTCTCAATCCCCTTGGGTTGGAGAAGAAAGCAATCAAAGGACGGGGAGGGAGGGACCTGGCTAAGAGATGGAACAGGGAGGATTAGATGGAAACATGATCAGGTATTGGGAGGAAGGAAAATGACTCAAGACCTGAGGGCCAGCAGAAACAATGGAAACAGGCAACCTCAGGAGGTGGAAGGTAGGGAGAACCCTATAGAATGCACCAGAGTCATGGGTGGTAAGATGTCAAGCCATGGAAGGGTAGCTTGATTCTTGGCTGGGCATGGGCCTTGAACCCCGACTCCAATGGAGAAAAGGCAAGTGTTTGGCCACACCCCCAGAATTCAGACTTCTACACTTGGTCTAGACCTCCATATAACCTGCACCTTGAAGTCACGTTCGGCTAAGCAGCCCCTCCCAGAGAGGTTTGCGTCACCATCCACCTACAGGTAGAGGGCATGACTACAGGCTTCAGCCTTGAGAGATTTCCATATTAATGGGTTACCTAAAGGCTGGAGGGTGTAGCTAAATTAAGTGATCCTCCTCTTCCCCTTCCCTATTTAAGTCAGGTCTGCCCTGGCTTAAATGGGGGTGCAATCTAGACTATCTATTACACATCATGAACAATAAAGCCTTGGAACCCCTTTGGAATTTCTCATGTTATTGAGAACTGCCGCTATGGAAAGCTGCACTGGTTTTCTGCAGCGGACCCCATAGTAAGAGATTCAGGACTCAAAGGACCTTAGATGAAATGCCCTACAGTGGGAAGAGTGAACTGGTGGAGGCCACCTCCAGCAGAAAACAGAGCAAAAAGTGAGTGGAGTTACCATTCTACAGTCAAAAACTCTGATCTATAATTGTTCTTGTCTGAATGAACTGCAGGGACAAAATTGGAGAAGAGCCTCCAGAATAGGAGGTCTAGTGACAGACCCAAAGTAGGATTCAACTCAAGGGGAGTCCCCAAGGTCTGACAATATTACTGAGGCTATGCAGTACTCACAAAAAACAGGATCTATCATGACTGCTCTCTGAAAGACACAGTAATTGCAAGTTTTTTTCAGAATACCAAGGTCATGTAATACTCAGAGCAATAAAACAAAAGCTGGTTGATAGACTCCTGTAACAGACATGACAGGTTTCAACACACAAACACAACTAGAAGGTGTACAATCAATACAACTTACATTAAATACTGTAGAAGAAACAAAAGTAATTTTAGCATGACAATTAAAAGAGCCTTGACACATGCATTAATATCTGTTTGAAATCCAGATACTGCCCCAAATTTATCTCTTGCTAACATAACATCATAGAGAACTGCAACTAACTTCAAAATATGTCTCTGAAAATGTCCAGAACCAGACTTCTAAATGAAGACTGTAATTTCCAACATTGAATTGATTTCTAGACCAGTCCATGATTGAGTCTGAATAACTGGTCACGTTTAAGATAAATACAAGAGTCATTATAACTCTCTTTTTTGATTCTCTGCCCCACAAGGTCTAAAAACTTGAAGTAAGGCAGCTTGTACCATCATGGATATAGGCAAATGAAGTGGGTCAGGAATATATGTCCAATACAGCTTCCCAGTCACTATTGTCAGGGTACTCAGCAAGATCACAGGTCAGCATCATTCTTTGTCCTAGCATCAGCATCTCTCACAAGTCACTCTTGCAGCCACCATTCTCTTTCTAGCATCCCACAGAAACAACACAAACATGCCATCTTCCCCATATTAAGTACCTGATCGGGATCATGCCGTATGCCAGTAAGTGGATTTTTCCTTTTCACCTAGGTATGTCTAGTTGTAGGATACCATAGACACTCAGCAGAAATTTCCTTGGCATCCAAATTTTTTAAAAATTGAAAATAAAATGAACATGATTTAAATGAATTTGTGGTATATGGGGATATACCTTCCACTTTTTTATTTTATGAAGATATTATTTTAAAGTTCTGAGGGGCCATTCTGTAATACATTGTCCTTGAGGATTATAAGAAATCTCAGTAATATGGATAATATTAAATTGTTGACAAAAGTCTGAAATGCTCGACTGTAATAGCAAGTTCCATTATTTGTTTTTTTATTGCATATTTTATTTATTTACATTTCAGATGTTATCCCCTTTCTCCATTCACCCCCAGAGACTCCTTATCCCATCCCCTTTCTCCTGCTTCTATGAAAGGTGTTCCTACCTATCCACCCACTCCCAATCCTGTCCTCAAATTCCCCACACTGGGGCATATAGCCTTCATGGGACCAAGGACCTCCTCTCCCACTGATGCCCAACGAGGCCATCCTCAACTACAGATACAGCTGGAGCTATGGGTCAATCATGTGTGTCTCAGTGGTGGTTTAGACCTTCATGGACAAGGCCTCCTCTCCCATGATGCCAACGAGGCCATCCTCAACTACAGATACAGCTGGAGCTATGGTCAATCCATGTTATTCTCAGGCTGGTGGTTTAGACCTGGAGCTTAGTTGCTTGGTATTGTTGCTCTACCCATGGGTCAGCAAGCCCCTTCAGCTCCTTCAGTCTTCTCTCTAACTCCTCCATTGAATACTCCATTATCTGTTTAATGGTTAGCTGTGAGCATCTGCCTCTGTATATGTCAGTCTCTGGCAAAGCGTCTCAGAAGACAAGTATCTCAGGCTCCTGTCATAAAGTACTTACTGGCATCCACAACAGTGTCTACATTTGGTTACTGCACATGGGATGAATCTCCAGGTGGGACAGTCTCTGGACAGTCCCTTCTCCAGCCTCTGTTCCACACTTTGTCTCCATGTTTGCTCCCATGAGTATTTTGTTATTACTTCTAATAAGGACCTAAGAACCCACACTTTGGTCTTCCTTCTTTTTGAGCTTCATGTGTTCTATGAGTTGTATCCTGGATATTCCAAGCTTAGGAGCTAATATCCACTCATCAGTGAGTATCTTTTTATTGGGGAATTTTGTCCATTGATGTTAAGAGATATTAAGGAAAAGTAATTGTTACTTTGTGTTATTTTTGTGTTAAAGGTAGAATTATGTTTCTGGGACTATCTTCTTTTGAGATTGTTGAAAGATTACTTTCTTGCTTTTTCTAGGGTATAGTTTCCCTCCTTGTGTTGGAGTTTTCCATCTATTATCATTTGTAGGGCTGGATTTATGGAAAGATATTGTGTAAATTTGGTTTTGTCAGGAAAAATCTTGGTTTCTCCATCTATGGTAATTGCAAGTTTTGCCTGGACTGGCATTTGTGTTCTCTTACAGTCTATATGACATCAGTCCAGGATCTTCTGGCTTTTATAGTCTCTAGTGAGAAGTCTGGTGTAATTCTGATAGGTCTGCCTTTATACGTTACTTGACCTTTTTTCCTTATTGCTTTTGATATTCTTTTTTTGTTTTGCACCTTTGTTGTTTTCTTTATTATGTGACAGGAGGAATTTGTTTTCTGGTCTAGTCTATTTGGAGTTCTGTAGGCTTCTTGTATGTTCATGGGCATCACTTTTTTTAGGTTAGGGAAGTTTTTTTTTCTATAATTTTGTTGAAGATATTTACTGGCCCTTTAAGTTGGGAATTTTTGCACTCTTTTACACCTATTATCCTTAGGTTTGGTTTTCTCATTATGTCCTGGGATGTTTTGGATTAGGAGCTTTTTGCATTTTGCATTTTCTTTGACCATTGTGTCAATGTTTTCTATGATATCTTATGCACCTGAGATTCTCTCTTTTATCTCTTGTATTCTGTTGGTGATGCTTGCATCTATGACTACTGATCTCTTTCCTAGGTTTTCTATTTATTTTTAGATTCTGGATGGTTTTGTTCAATTTCTTCACCTGTTTTGTTGTGTTTTCTTGCGATTCTTTAAGGGATTTTTGTGTTTCCTCTTAAAGGGCTTCTACCTGTTTACCTGTATTCTCCTGCATTTCTTAAAGTACTCTATCATCATAATGAGAAGTGATTTTAAATCTGAATCCAGCTTTTCCAGTGTGATGGTGTGTCCAGGACTTGCTATGGTGGGAGAACTGGGTACTGATTATGCCATGTAACCTTGGTTTCTGTTGCTTATATTCTTGCACTTGCCTTTAGCCATCTGTTTATCTCTAGTGCTACCTGCATTCACTGTCTCTGACTGGACCCTGTCTTTGCTGTTATCTTGGTTGTGTCAGAACTCTTCAGAGTTCAGCTGACTCTGTGATCCTGTGATCATGAATTCCTGGGTGTATGAGCTCCTGAGAGTCAGGCTGCCTCTGGAATCCTGAAATCCTATGATCCTCAGTGTGTTAGAGTTCCTGGGAGTCCAGCTTCCTCTGGTGTTGTGGGATTGGTTGCAGAGCTAGAGCTCAAGGTCTGCCAGGGCACTGGCTCAGACTACAAGGAACCCATGCCAATGGGTCAGGATATGGTGTCTTCATAGGAGCAGACCAGTTAGTAATCTGTCCCAGAAGAAAGGATCAGGCGGAGGAGGTGGAAGGGGAGTGTTATTCTGGTGGTGGGGTTTTGGTGGTGATGGGACCCTAGTGCACCAGGTCCCCAGTTGCAGTTCTGGGAATTCATGTTGTGGGGGAGGGTTCTTACCAACTGTACTGAGTGCAGCGGATCCTCTAGGATGGGTCAGAATATGATATCTTATTGGGAGCAGACCAGCTAGAAGTCTGCCCCAGCACAAATGCCAGAAAATGTTTTCTTAAAGGATCTGCAAGGATTCCTAATTACCCTCATGCTGCTGAATTAGCATAGGTTCAGCTTTTGACAGTTTATGTCTTCTTGAATAAGGAATTCTTTTGACATCTCAGAGACTTAAGTTGACAATGGTGAAGTTTGAGGAGGTTTTTATGGCTAGGAATCAATGAGGGCCTCTGATGGATTTTTGACCTTTCCTGAAGTATACTTTCATAACTTCAATGAAGATGGCCTCCAAGCATGTTGGTTTGAAGTCTTTCATCATTTCAACTTCAGTATTCATGGAACTAGGTTCCAGCACTTTCCAAATATTGGCCTGGTTATTGTCTGGGTGGTTTTTCATGCCAGCCAAAGAGTTATTCAATATTGGTACCCTAACTGATAATAGGGAATGACTGAAAGGGCAAATATTTAGAACTTACTATTTTAGAGATAGTAAAGAGTCCAACTTCTTTTTTGAAAAATGTATATAAAGAAAAAATTCATTAAAATTGTTCCTTGCACATACAGATTCCATACTATGAGAGTCAGTTTGTGATTGCATGTACCTTACCATTTAGCCTGTGCATAAAACTTTGTGTTATAGCAGAGCACAGAAGGTCTATGATCATCCTATCACCCTTCTTTTTGACCAAGTTACATCAACCAAGAATATACATATTAATATGTGTGGTATTAGGTTCCGGGTTATGTCACCACTTTTTGGATTCTGGTTGGAGTTTTACTAATGAGTAACACACATATACCCATGTTCACAACCAAAATTACACCTTTTCTCTCCTTAAAATTCCCTAAGCTTTTTCTAATAGAAATGGAATTTGAGAATCATCACATATGAATTCCAGGGGAATCTAGGATGAGAAAGAGTTCATCTCCAGTAAGTAAACTGTGCTCTGATGGGTGTGTCATCACTATTCTTGGGAGCAATGGCACATACCTTAATATCTGACATTTTAAAGGGAGTACCAAGGGTGTAAGGGTATGAAAAACCATGCCAGGAAGCTTGGTAGGTAGAGCTGGTTTAGATATGGAGACTATGGGGGCACACATCTGAGACTTAGTTGATTCCCTGTCCCCACCAGACTACTAGCCTTGAACAAGTTCCATGCTCCCATATCAGGAGGGAACCTGTCCTGTGTTCAAGTGGGTCCTGAATAGAGTTCTCCATGGTAATGAGTTACCTAGAGGGTTTGAAGACTTATTGAATAAGTTTTACTTTCCAGACATTCCTCCCTGCAAAAGTTATTTAATCACTAGTCAGACCCTAGGAAGTAGGGTATTCATCAACTTTCTGACATGAACCATCAATAAACAGTTTGAACCATGGGCTTTCTGTTTCATCTACTGGCACCCTGAGGAATGTGGAAAAGGACTCTGACTACAGTGCCTTAGCTAAGCCTACCTGTGCTTCCAGCCTACCTCTCCCAAACTAAGGACAATCACTAACGAACAAAGCCAGAACTTTGAGCCTTGGCCCCAAGCTAGAGGCAGTTCTCAACCTGTGGGTCCTATGAATCGTTCTTGGATCTTTCATGGCTCCCAGTGGTGCCTGGATGCCCAAGTGTCTTAGAACCCCCTTGGCCAAGTCTTGTTGCAAGCATGGAAACACCTGAACCATTTCTGGCTTTCTCCCCCACTTCAGACAGCATTTACCTACCCTTGAAGTGCTTGAATGCTTTCCTACAGCTCAACACAGGCCCTGTGGCAGCCTAGGGAAACACAGTTAAGAACTTCCTGAATTTCTTATCACCCAAATGTCAGTGCCCAGCTGCTGGGCCAATGCAATCCCAAAAAATACCATAAGGGCATTAATAATGCTCTCTTTTACCCTGTCTCTATGCTATGAGTCACTGTGTCAAGAAAATTGATTTTCACTCCCCTCATACTCTTTATCATCTCTACAGTCTGGATAATAACCATGTCATAAGGCTTTGACTTGATATACACATAAGATGTGAGCCCAAATTAGACTCTTTCACATCCTATTACTTTAGAAAAACTGAGACTGGAGTCACACAAAAGAACATTTGTTGGACATTTTATTGAGCAAGAAATGAGCAGGCATATGAGAACAATGCAATGGAGCATTTGCAGAGAAAGGGGCAGCTGCATGGGTGTAATAATCTGTTCTTAGCAGTCTAATCTACTGGTGATTTTCGTGCTGGTAATCTGTAAGACATCCATCAGGGCAGGATCACCTATTTGAGTGTTGACGCAGTGTCAGAGATGTTAGCATCCTGCACAGTACCACTTGAAACAAACTTAGATTCTGTGACAACTGGACTCCATCAGGACGGTATAAGTCTCCATGAATGAGAGTAGTACCTCAAAAGAGCAGAATTCAAGCTATAAAGGTAAACAAAGAATGTTGGCCAGAGCTGGAAAAAACTAAGACAAAATTTGAAACCAGAACTGTTTGAAGAAAGTTGGACTGGTGAATGTAAGAAACAAACGTCTGGCAAACATGGTAACATTCATCATGATCAGTAGTGTCTGCTGATCTACAGGATAATGATGTCTATCAGCTATATGACATCTGTCTACCTTTTAGAGCCACAAGGTTTCACATTTCTTTGTCAAGACATCCCTTTAAGAAACAGACTATGTTTCATTTCAGGGTCTCAGAAGTCAGGACATTGGCATAGATCCCCCTAACTCCCAGATAGGGACAATCTGGGGCATAGGACACAGACATCCCTGAAAACTACATAGTAGAGAAAGTCACATGAAGAGGAATTTCCACTGTACACAAAGACACTGTATCTCCAGTGTACCAAAATAAAGGGAAAAGAGGGCATTGAATGTAAAGACCAGCATTGTAGGGCACATTTCCTTCAGATGGTCTGGACAGAAGCTCTGCTTGGAGGTGTAAGCTTCTCTTCCCAGCAATGAAACCTCATGCCACCTCTTCCAGCCCAAGCAAACAACACCCCAGTGTTCCCAGAGTACATAATTAACACTTTAACTTACTGAGAAACTCAAATTTTAATATGTACAGATTCCCACAGTGCTAGATATATTGTCAATACTTCATGTATGATTCATAAGCAAGTACACTACACTTACACATACACACTTCTCTGAAGACTCATATGTGTAACTTACTTATGTTTCAACAGTTGCCCAAGGAAAGGCCCATACACAGTCTGATCTACTTTTATGAACACTCACAACACACAGAGAGAGAGAGAGAGAGAGAGAGAGAGAGACGAGAGAGAGAGACAGAGACAGAGAGACAGAGACAGAGAGACACAGGGAGACACAGAGAGACCAGGAGACACAGAGAGACACAGAGACACAGAGAGAGATACAGAGAGACACAGAGAGAGACAGAGAGAGAGACAGAGAGAGACAGAGACAGGGAGACAGAGAGACAGAAAGCAGAAACAGAGACAGACAGATACAGGATCTTCCATGATTGCAAATATGAATGTATGGCATTGATCCAAAATTTACTTTAACAAACTCACAAGTTTTACATCCCTCTATTTGCACAGCATGTCTCTAGCAGGTGTTGTGTTCTTACCTCTTGTTGGTCAGTCTGTTCATTTAAGGGACAGTTGGTCAAGTCAGCCTGGGTCTTCATACATGTTGTTTTTCCTATGATCACATCAAAAAACAAGCTCTTTCCAGCCACCATCTAGGGAGAAGATAATGATCAGTTTTAACATTAAAGTGAACTACACATGGGCTCTTTTACTTTCCAGTAAGTGAGACGTAACACAGTAAGCAAAGTGTTCCTAATACTTTGGTAAAGTAGGTAGCTCTGAGGAGTTATCCATGATAAGGCAACAAAATTTTGTATTCAACAATGCAACTCTGCTCAGAGGACAAGTGATGTCAAGAGGCTAATGCACAGAACTAACTTGAAGCTGCAGCCCACAATGAGGAAGAAGTAGCTCTGTTCCAGTGAGTCATGTGTGGGAACTCACTGTTAAACATTAGCTGAATCCTCATCACAGCAGAAAATCCATGCTTTCCATTGATTAGACTCATCCCTACATGATAATGAGGACATGGGATTATTCACTAAAAGAATGTTTCAATACCAAAGGAATACACCCTTATATTATCTTTTGAATGTTAAATATTCAAGTGTTACATTATTAATTAAAAATATTTCGTTCCCTTTCCTAAGGAATCCTAGGCTCAACCTGTTCAAACTCTAGAAAAATCAAATGGTGAAAGAAGACCAAGATTTAAGAACACTGTGAAACCAGAAGTGAATCGAATGCATCTTCTATTATTAAGTTTCATATTACTGAAATGAGATCAACCCACTCTATTCAGTATGTAATGGTCTAAAATTCTCTAATAGTTCTCTCATCACACATAATAGCCATTACTGAAGATGTTTATGTAGCGATTTTTTTATGTAAAGGTCAGGGTTTCTGAGGTGCTAGTCTATTATGCAAAGGTCTGGATAACCAAGAAATTAACACTATGTTGACAGTAAACAGAGAACAAATCACAGAAAAGAATCAAACACATTAGGTGAAACAAGGGTCTCAAAGACCGTTTTCTTCAAGTGACTGCACTACCTAACTCTCATCATTATTCATTAATGACATTATTTTTAAGATTAAAATTAAGCCATTACTTAGAGAGAGTACTCTTAAAGATTCAGATCCATTCAGATTTGAAAAAGGTATTACTAATCCCACAGAAGAATTCTTTTTTTCTTTTTTTATTTTTTCAGCAATCAAAAAAATTAAAAAGCATTCAAACAGATAAAATGAAAAGAACAACAGCAAATACAGGGTCAGATATACTTATACAAGAATTCTACAGAGCCTTCAAACAAGCAATACTTTTTGAGTTATGTTTAAAAAATTCAGAAGCTGCCATTTACAACATATGTGCAAGGAGGCCTAGGTTCAGCCCATGGAGGTAGATCTGGTAGACTAGGTATGCTCCACGGTTGGTGATTCAGTCTCTGAGAGCTCCAAAGGTTCAGGTTGGTTTACTCTGTTGATCTTCCTGTGCAGTTCCTATCTCCTTAGGGCCCACAATCCTTCCACCTATTCTTCTAAAAAGTTTTATCCATTTCTCATTAAAATTATGTTGGCCATCAAGATGACACAACAGGTGTTTCATTTTTATTAACTCTTTTACCATAATTAAATACTGTACAGTCTGACAAGAACTTTGTTACCTGGGAAGGTTAACCAGTGTCTACAGGAAAATGCTGTAGACAGGAAGAACTGGGTTATTCTTTACACCTTTGATATTCATGGCAAAAAGAGAAGAGATCTATACATTGACACTGCATGACACATTGCTGTGTTTGTATTCATGATGGTAACGTTGTGAGATGGTTTCTGAAGAGATGATTAAATTTGAAAGATCTTCTTATTAGGATGAAACACTGTTACTCTAAACTAAATCCTTGCTTCTGTTGACCCTGTGTCTTAGCACACACTAGTATGTGTACTTAGCCCCCTACTTTTCTTGCAACATTTTCCTTTATGTGTTGAGGGCTAATTCCATGCTGCTATATTCAGGTACAGTTCCCCATGGTCCTCTATGAAAAGTTTGGAAGGATCATCCAGACTATTACTCAGAAATCACATCTTCAAAAAGTAGAAGCAATTTGTTGAAACTGATTCCATGGACACTCCAAGATCACCATCCTAAATGAAGCTAAGATCCTCTGGAGTGTTGGTACTCTTTACTACAAAGACTCATGTGGTAACCTAGGTTATCATCTGTATCCAACCTGAAGAAGCACTGGATCAAAAGGTCTAATATTTTATCTATATAGTTATTTGTTATGTGAGATGAAAGAACTCTTCTAAAAATATGTTTTTCATGATTTCAATATGGAAAATCATTCTGTCTTCATATCTAAGAAATATCATATTAGGGGACCACTCTCTTCATGGCACAGGAAAATATGGACTTATCACCACTGCTCAGTGCAAGTGATAAACACATACAATCTGCAAAAATTTAACCAAAGGAAGCTCAGAAAACAGGAAGCTGTTAGGACATGAAACCACTCTCAGATGGCTAGTGATGGAAGTATGCAAACAGTGATCCTATATATGAGAAAACTGTGTGTATCTATTATTTCTTGATCTATCTTATAAATTCTTATAAAATGTATAAGAATTCCATTTCACAGCAGCCAGCGGTGGCACACACTGCAGTCGCCCGCGCTCTGGAGTCCAGACAGCTGTCTCTCCCAAGTTCGAATCCCTCCTGTGCTTGCTCACAGGAAAAAAAAAAAAAAGAATTCCATTTCACTGATGGAAGTTGTACACTAAACAGCTAATTAATAAAACATTTTCAAAAAAATCACTCACCCAGATATGCATGGCTTGAGGAAATAGAGGACACTGGATAAACACAGTAAAATATAGTAGTAACATAGACATAATAGATTTAAAGAAACCCTCTGTTCTGGAGTTGTGATTGCTCTTGATATTTACCCATAAACACAATAAGAATTAAATGAAAAACACTAAAACTTCATCAGAGAAGGTAGTTGTGGTGATAATTTAATTTTTATGGTCACCTAATTATCTGTTTAAATGTCTCTGGGTTACAGAAGGCTGATGATAAGAATTCTTCTCAGAGGACCCTCTCTTAGACCCTATGTTCTGGTGTGGCTAGAAGTTTAGAAAGAAACAGATATGCACCACTGGCAACATACTCTTACATTTCAAAGGAGTAAAAGAGAGGTTACTGCAGTTGAAGTGAGCCCACCTAATAGCATTTCCAAAAATAGAATGTATCTGAGGAGCAGATTAATGAAGGGGAAAAATGTGAATACTGCCATTATGTCTACCTCAAATCACTAGTTACAAAGTAGACTGAGTCAGGATCAGAGAGCAGCAGGACAGAGAGAAGAATGATAGATGGACTAAGGATATATATATATATATATATATATATATATATATATATATTATGAATATTATATACAATCATAATATTATTATGTATGTAATATGTATTAATGTTATATATATTAATATCTATATAATAATATCTCAATAAAGATAATTACCTGATTCATACACTGTATTATAGTCTAGGTATAGTATTTGTGTGTATTCTTACATCTACTATGATATCAGGCTCTCATAGTCTCATACTGTTCTCTGACACTCCAATTACTAAGTCCAGGTATAAGTCTCTGTTCATTGTAATCATGCAGCTGATTAGTGTCATGGGCCCTTCATTCATGGTCTCTTTGAATGTGACCTACACAGGTAAAGTAGGTAACTGATGAGTGGTCAGCAGTGTTGTACGAGCCTGCAAGATGGTTGCTTTAATTCGACTTGAGTCAAGGCTAGTGGACTGCTCCTGTCAACAGATAACCCTATTGGTATTTTTCATTTTGTCTTGCCCATTTTCCCTTCCCTTCATCTCTTCCTGCCCTCTATATTTTCTCTTGGTTTACATTGCTCCTACAAGATGCCAGATCTTTATCCACTTCTGTCACTTTTTGCTTGAAATCTTACTCCCCAAATCTTCATCTTCTCTGTATCTCCACTTCTTATTTTCTCAGAGTTCCAGGACTTTCTCTTCACCTCAGTTTTTTCAATTGTTCCCCCTTTGATATCTCCTGCTTGGTCTTCCTTCTTAACAAAAGATATCACTGTTCTCTGGCCTTCAAATTTCTACAACATCAAAGTTGAACACTGTGTGTTCCAGAAACTCTTTGTGTTTGGGATCCTGGGAGATCAGTATCACCCAAGGTCAAGATACACAGTTCCTCATGTAAGAGTGTTATTTCATCTAAGACCATTCAGTACTGCCCTTTACTGAGGCCAAATTTCTGAAAGAACCTTTAACTTTGACAATGGCAAGTTGATTTCTTTCTACAACTCATTACCACCATCATTACATTCAATAAAGGAAGCTCCTTTAAGGTTGCTTCCTGGCTTATGCTCTAATTTGGTAATAGGACCAAAGCCTCAATATAGGACAAGAAAAAAATTTTTCTATGACTTGTGTATGTTTCATTTGAGAGAAATTCGATATAGAAAAAAAGCAACAGGCCTGGAGTGATACCTCAGAGCTCAAGAGCATTTGATGTTTTCTCTGAAAGTACCCAACTAAGATAGTTGACAAACGCATGACCAGCTAAGTGGAAGTCGTGCTTCTGACCTCCCACTCACATGCTCATGTTGGTTGGTCAGATGTTTGTCATTTACTTCACTCAAGTTACCACAGGTAGACAGATAAGACTTACAAGGTAAAAACAAGAGTCATGGCAGAGTTTATATAGAAATATTCTGGGTACATAAAGCATTAATACCGGAAAATGTGGGTTTAGAACAAACATAATCATGTGCTTGTTAGCTATTTTTCAGTTATTTTTGCTTTGCTAATAGGAATAAACTTGAAAATCTGCCCTGTCCTTATGCCATAGTATATCTTGATGAGGAAAAGTGCCAGTCTTCTTAAAATAAATATTATTATCATTGATTATAACCTCATGTTTTTCCTTTTCTTTCATCATCTTCTTCAAATGGTATTATATATACTCCAATAACATTAATACATAAAGTTCTGTGAGTTATTTCAAACTCATTGAAAATATAATAGAAAACAAAAAATGTGAAATTGTTAAAAAATAAAATAAAAAACCTATAAAGGTCCTAGAAAAAGAAGTTTACTTCTCTTTTGGATTCTACTGCTCTTTGATGCTCTTCAATTTCTTATGATGATCCTTCTCCCAACACTCAGGCTTCAGGTTTAGTTCTTATTTAGATCATTTTTTAAAACAAACAACTAACTAAACTACAACTGAGGCTTTAAACTTTCTTTATGGTCATAGTCATTACTTTTGTTCAGCTTAAAGCAAGATTACTAAAACAAATGGAACTCTTCATGTTGATGAGGGAAACTGTAGAGTCCCATACTTCCTTGATAAATATTCAAGATGCTGACAGAAACTTTGAATTATTAGAGGAGGGGTTTTCCCTTTGTCCAGAATTATGATGGATTTTAGACACTTAATTTTAGTGACCAGGGATAGCTTATGAGTTCAGGTAATGAATTGGAGCTTCTTTGGCAGAAATAAAGGTGATATAATACCTCTTCAATCAACAGTCTAAAACTATGTTTAAAGAAACATATGAAAACCTGTTTGGATATTTGAAGCAAGTCAGTAGTTCCCTGTATGATGACACTATGTCCTTCCATCTTGTGAGTGGAAAAGTCTGGATAAAGTAAGAAAAGTAATGTGGAATTTTTCTGGGACTAAGATATATGTCTGTTACCAGCTAACAAATTTCAGAAACTATATCAAGTCCTCTTCCTCATGAGCTTCAGTTGCAAGCTTGAGTTATTTCTGTGCTGCAGCATAGTGGCTTCAATTTTCCTCAGAACAGCCCTGTGTTTCTGTCTAGAAAACTGATCATTTGTAATATCCTTGCTGGCTTCTCCAAGAAACCTTCTCTTCCTGAGTCTATGGAAAGTTCTGTGCTCTAACTCACTACAGAAAATTTCTTGGGTGAAATGCCCAGAAGAAAAAAAGTTATAAGATGGATGTTTAGCAATGAAAAAGATTTGGTTTTCAAGCATTATATGTTGTAATGGAAGAATTCATGATCCCTCCTGAACATACTAACACTACTATATAATGTAATGTATAATGTAAATGCAAGCATGATAAATGTCACCCCAAGTACTGTAACTGAATCAAGCTCTTCTCACTATAAAGTATAGCTGTAGCTAAATGCTACATTGATGTATTATTTGGTGAAACCAAAGAAACATGTGTGAACATATAGTCTGAGTTGAATAATTTATATCAAAAAGAGATAAGAAACATGGCATAAGTCACAGAACTATCTTGCATATACAATGATATTCATGTTTTTGTTTTGTGAATATATATAGGGGAAGATATTGATGAACAAAGTATCATCCTATGAGTACATGAATATTGTGCATTAACATATATGTATGTGGATGTATGGGATAGTCTGTGTGGTTCTGTTGTGGAGAGTATAGAAAGAAACATATGTGAGACATGTTTTTTCTAACATATAAATATGTTTATATGCTAAAAATGGTGTGTTTCTTTACAAATACACACACCTCTTCATGGAGTGTTTGTTCATATAACTAGCCCTTGGAGAATTTTCTATGTGCATTCAGAAGTATTCTGAATTGCTCAGTAGTTTCAAGTGAGGATCAGGAAATCCAAAGTCTGGCATAAGATACTTTGTTGTTGTTGCTTGCTGAACTGGAAGAGTAGCTTCAGGTTAGTTGTCTCCATTAAATTTATTAAATCCTGAATGTCTTTCTTAACATGCTGATTGCAAAGTGTCCCTGAAATATCACCCAATCCACAATGTCAGATTTTTTGTAAACAGAAATATTCTTGGCATACAAGGGATCTAGCTATATGGCTCTAATGCTTCATTAATACTTTTGATATGTCAGGCTTTGTCTCAAATCCCAGATTTATCTCTGTTGTCCCAGGTGCATTTATTGAGGTAGGTATGGCAATGAATATATCCCACTGCCATTTCCTCTGGGGCATTGAAGGACAATTTATAAGCAAATGGATAAGAAACCCTTTGAACCAAGGAAGGAGACAGATGCCATCTGATGCCATGAAAGCCAAGTTTTATAGATAAACAAAAACTGGAGGATCTAGTTAAGTTTTGTTAGAGGCGTTGGATGTGTGTCTTAACTGCATCAATTCTTACCCCAATTTGACATATTTTTCTTGTAAACTTGATGGGAGATCAAACAATCACTTATTACCCAGCACTTTATTTTGCAGAGAGAGTCAGAGGTGGGGGATATACACCACACTGTACCACTGTGATCTGGATGAACCACTTGTCCTTGAGAAGCTCCAGCTATCATAGAGTCTATATAAGTATCTACCATGTTCTGCTCAATGAGATGCTCATGCCCTGGAGAATGGATCTTAGTTAGTTAACATGAAGAACTTGATAGAGTAATCTGAGTATTGCAGAATCTCAAATACTAGAGACTTCCCTTTGTCTGTTTCTCCTTAATTTCTAAATTTCCAGGATATTACTCACAACCCTGCTCACTCCCTGCTCAGTAAAAAGGCTCATTAGCTCCTTTTGAGTTGTGCCAATCTCAATTTTTATAAGTTTTTGTAAAGTATTGAAATATTGAGTGTTCCTGTACATACAAGTATATCATGTCAAGTTCTGTTGTCTCTGTGATACAAACACTCATAGTTGACAAACTGCAGAATGGGCATAAAATCTATTGTACAGATGCAGTGGATACAGGCAAGGACCTCTATAAGGAAAACCAATGTCTGCTGCACTCCATTCTCAACTGCTCTTTTAACAATAAGATTGATATAAAAGAATATAAAATTTTTGGAGGCTAAAATGAAAACTCACCCATATGTGCTCAAGTTACTTAGTCAAGATTACAACTCCAAAACTCAGGTCTCTAGGAAATGAATACCTAAAGTTTCCTGTCTCCATTTCTGTGCAGGAAAGGTTTAGGCACATACAGGAAGCATACATGGGAAGTATGTCCCTGCCACCCATAAGTAAAACACTAAACACAATCCAAGACATGGTAGCATAATTCAAAGCAAGGTGAAGTGCATTCTCTTTCACATTGTGTTACTAATACTAACTTTGATGTCTAGGATCACAATGGATGATCCTATGGATTCATCTATTCTTTACTCTCAATGTAACACTAGTGCCTAGACAAGACAAGAAAAATTAACTAGGTTCTGACAGTTGACATTGATACTACCCCCCTTTCTCAGGTGCTATCCCAAACAATATACCCTCATGACAATATTTGTTTTAAGATCCTAGATCATTGACTCCTGGACTTGGTGTGTAATACCTGGCCACTAAATTGCTAGCTAAATAGTCACAGTCACCAAGTCTTCTGTACAGAAATGAAGACTTTGTGTTTCTGTGTTCATATTTCACTTTTATGATTATTCACTCTAAATATTAAGACAAATATGCCTATTTTATAATAGTAACCCTAAAAATCCAAGCAAGACCGCTCAATTGAGAAAAACAACTGAGTATAGATAAAGGTTGTTTTTTATGGATGTCAATATTTAGTGAGGTTTTCAATTTCTTTATTTTATTTATTTCTTTTCCATTGTGGATATAGTTCTTCCTTTTCCTCCAATTCCTGGATCCCTCTCTCTCTCCTCTCCCTTTCTTCTATAACCCCTCCCTTTCTTCACAGAAAAGGGGAGCCTTCCTTGAATATAATCCCACCATGTCAACTCATGATGCATAAGACTGGGTGCAACTTCTCCTCTTGAGGCTAGACAAGAAAGTCCAGGTTGGGGAAGGGAATCCAAATTCAGGCAGCAGAGTCAGAGAAAGTCCTTGCTCCTCTAGTTTGGAGTCCCACTTGAAGTCTAAGCTGCACAAGTTCTCGTTACTGGTTGAGTCTCTGTGAACCACTATAAGCACAGGTTATTGCATTCTGTGAGTTTACTTGTAGTGTCCTTGATACATCTAACTTCTACAATAACCTCCCCCTCAACCACAGGATTTTCCAAGCTTCACTTAATGTTTGTCTGTGGGTTTCTGCCTCTGTTTCCATCAGTTGCTGTGCAAAAAATTGTAAGATGACAATTATGGTAGGCTTTTGTCTTAAAGTATGATTAATACTTTCAGGGTTAGTTTCTCTATTATGGCATGGTCTTTAATTGAGCCAGTCATTGGTTAGACAGTCCCTCAATTTTTGCTCCATCTTGATTCCAGCACATCTTTTAGGCAAAACAAATATGAGTGTAATGTTTTGTATCTTGGTTTTATCACAATCCCTGAAAATCTTGCCTGGTTATAGGAGCTGGCCATTTCAGGTTCTTTATCCCCCATTGCTAGGAGTCTCTACCAGGGTCACCCTCATAGATTGCTGAGAGGTTTCCATTGAGATGAACTTCTAGCTCATGTAAGATATTCCCCTCACTTTTCACTGCAAGTCTCATTCGACTCCTATCTCCCAGTTATCTCCCTCATATTCCCCTACTCACCCCCTTTCCCACCCAGTACCCTCCATCCATCCATCCCCCACCCCAATGTCTATTATATTTCTCCTTATCAGTGAGATTCAAGAGACTTCACTTGGGTCTTCCTTGTTATTTACCTTCTTTGGGTCTGTGTATTGTAGTATGGTTATTCTGTATGGACTACTATCCACTTATATGCAAGTAAATGCATACTATGTTTGTCTCTATACATCAGGGCTACCTTGCTCTGGATAAATTTTCTGATTCCATTCAATGTTTGATCCAAACTCCACACACAGCAAAAGCTTTTCCTGTTGTGCTTTTTAAGTTAAACTATTACATAAAGGATAACTTGGAGTGTTTTTTTCCTATCTGACACTTCACAAACTAGCCCTCTCTCATCTACATGGACCTCAGCATTATTCTGTATGATCCCACCAAAAAGTGCAATGATTTCTGATGATATTATGATTTTTCTAACCCAAATCCTTCTACAGTCTCTCTCAAAATATAAGATGAGATTTGTTACAGCAGGACACTATGATTCTGGTAACAATATTTTTTTTGTCTTATGGAGTTTCTATTGCAGGTATAAAAATGCATAATCACAAACAACATGGAGAGGAAATGATTTATTTCATCCAAATCACTTAGTAACATTCTATTACTAAGGCAATTCAGAGCAGCATCTCAAACATGGTAGTAACTTTGGGTGAGTCAATGCCCTTTCTCATCAATTTCTCATTACCTTAATATCCTCTCTGTATACTCCTTTTAGATTTCTTTTGTATTTGTTTTGTTTTGAGAGACACACATTTGAATCTTGACTGAGTTTTTGACCACACATTTCAAGTTATCCATTGGAGCCTGATGGAGCTTACTGTTAGGTACACAAAAAAGGGAAATATCTATCCTTTTCTCAAAAACCATCAGTAGTCTTTCATACAGCAGGAAGCAGTAATGCTCCTTAAGCCTATCTTTGACACAAGATTGATTGTTGAGGAAACAAACTTGTTTAGTATGAACTGGTTTAGTATGATTCTTGAGTGGGCCCAGAACAGGAAACATCAACTTTTTTGAGATTGTGTTCTCAAAGTTCAAGATCTATAAGAAAAAACCTGGCAGCTGGTTTATTTTGTAATCTCTATTATTTTATATTATTTATTCTCCTACTTCTTAGATGTTTCCTCAGCACTTTTAGGTGCAATAACCTAACATTGTTTGGGAATGACTATTCACCTATTATTTCATCTTAATGCCTTGAACTGCCATATATTCACTGTTCTTCATTCTTGTCACCAAACAAGTACTCAGTAGGTGTTCATTAAATTGACATTCAAGACTTTCTTTTAGAGAATCCAATCCTGAGATGCATATTCTTCTTGTAGGAGCTCTGTGAAACTGTATAAAACACATTCCACATACTGTCAATACTGACAATTATACATTTTTCATATCTGGAAATATCTGTAAGAATTCAAATAATGCTTCTCTCTTCTTTTGCCACCTCTCTATGTTGCCTTGATACGTAGAGCCAAAACAGGAGTATTATCTGTTTCCATTGATAATGAATATGTAGAAATGTTTCCCTAGGTAGTTGTTTGAAAGGAGCCCACAAGATGGATTATCAATTTGCGCTCCTGTGCTTCAAAGGTATGCATGTTTCCAAATTGCAGTATTATTTGTGTTAGCCATTGCATTGTAATTAGCTTTATCTGTGTCACAGCACTGATTATGATGTTTCTCTGGAGCAATCAAAGGTTTTTTTCCAAGAACATGCCTTGTATCAACTTTAGACTTGGTCATGCAGTTTTCTTCAACAGACTCTACATTTATTTTTATATTTTAGTTTCTAGCTTCTTTTTTCAGTGAGGATCTCAAATGAGTGGTAGCAAATAATAAACATGCTAAGAAATTATTACCTTTTCATGTAATATTTCCTTTGCCAAGGACATTATTTTATTAAATATAAAATCCACCTCAATGAATTTTAGATCAGAGAACAAATAGACTCACATTCTTTGCCAGAATATAATTCCATTGCCAGATAACTGCAGTGGATTCTAGTCCATTTTCCAATAAATGCTTTATTATCCCTAACATCTTATTAGCCAAATTTCCACTGTTTTACAAGCATTCTGTATTTTCATACTCCCTTTTTTCTCATTTTTTATTTTTTTTACTTTTTCTTTTTATTTTTTCCCAATCTGCTTTTATACCAATTTAATTACACGCAGCTATTAATGTCAGTTCTTGGTTGAGGAACTAGCAATAAAATAGATGTAAATAGTTAAGGAACAAGCAAGACAATAAACACAAAGTCAAAGAACAAGCAAGGCAATAAACAAAGCCCCATTATCACTCCTGTGATCACTATTTCTAAGGGCTTATCAGGATGACCAAAGTATCTGAGCCTTCTTCCCTGTCCTAGCCCAAAGTCATTTTCATGCTGAAACTTACTTCTTTGTTCTAGCCTAATATTTAGATTCCTGCCTGAAATTACCTCTTTGTTCTGCACAGAGCCTTACCAACCTAAGACATAAGTGCATTACTTTTGATAATGCATATTCCATGACAGGTAAGGAAGGCATCTTGTCAGAATGACCTAAGACAGGCTCAGTCTTGTTTATGAAATAACAAAAGGGAGAGAGATGGAGAGCTTTTGGGATGCTTGGCAGGAATCTGACATTGGCCATGGACAAGGAAATGGACTTCAAGCAGGAACCTGACATTAGGCTAGACCAAAGAAGTAATCACCTTGTTTTATTAATTAATTATTTATTTATGTAGATCCCAAATCCTGACACCTTCCTAGTCTCCCCTCAGAGTGTTTCACTCACCATTTCTTTCTTCTCCTCTGAGAAGATGCCTTCATGGGTATTCCTCCATGCTTAACTATTAAATCTCTACAGACTAGGCACATTGTCTGTCACTGAGGTGAGACAATGCAGTCCTCTGCTACATATGTGCCAAAGTCCTTGAAAGAGCCTATATATGTTCTTACGTGTTGCCTCAGTCTCAGGGACCTCCAGGAGTTCAGATTAATGGACACTCTTGGTCTTCCTGTGGGGTTGTCATCTCCTTAAGTTCCTTTAATCCTTGCTCTAACTCTTCCAAAGGGATCCCTACCTACTATCTCATGATTGTTTGTGGGTATCTGCTGCTTCTGTCTCAGTCACCTGCTGGGTAGAGCTTTCCTGAGGACAGCCATGTCAGATTCCTATCTGAAAGCACAGCACATCATCAGTAAAAGTGTCAGGGATTGGTGCCCACATGTAGAATGGATACCAAATGGGGCCAGCCACTGGTTGACAATTCCTTTGGTCTTTGCTACATTTTTGTCCCTGCATTTCTTTTAGACGGAAGTAGTTCTGGGTCAAAAAATTTTGTAGGTAGGTTGGTGTCTCCATTTCTCCACCAGGGGTCCTCCCTGTCTTTTGAGGGTGGTTTTCTTAGGTTCCATTTCCCCATTGTTGAGTTTTTCAGCTGACATCAAACATATTGAATCCTGGGACCTTCCATAATCCCAGGACTCTGATACTTCTTTGAGATTACCCCAACCCTAATCCCTGGTAGCTGTATATTTCCATTGATTATCCTGGCCCTCTGGGGCTCTCTCCTGTCTCGCCCCATTCCTGATTCTGCCCCTCTATTGCCCTCCCCACCTTTCCTACTCAGGTCTCTCTCTTCCTCTCCTTCCCATGACTATTTTCTTGCCCTTTCTAAGTGGGATTTAGGATTCTTCACTTGGGTCTTCCTTATTGTTTACCTTCTCAGGGTCTGTAGGATATATAATAGATATTATGTACTTTTATGTACAAAAATTAACTTAACAGTGAGTACATGTCATACATACCCTTTTGTATCTGTGTAACCTCACTCAGGATGATATTTTCTAGTTCCATCCATTTGCCTGCAAAATTCATGATGTCCTTATTTTAAATAGTTGAATAATATTCTACTTTACAATAAAACTTGTAAATTTCATAAATAATTTAAGGCATTTTCTAGTTCACATTTCAAAACTCTTCCCTATTTCTTTAGCAGGCAATTATTAATTTGTCGTGTTTTGCATCCCAATGTCTCTAATTCTTGGTACCCATTTTCCTCCTTAGTTGTTCAATATTTTGTTGTAATAAAATCAAGAAGAAAAACAAATATAAGAAATAAGTGTCTTATTCTTCACTTCATTTTCATGTTTTAGAAATTGGAGTAAAAATTTCATACCTACCATGTCATCTCTGAGTATGAATGAAAATTCATGGCATTTTTCAGAAAAACACACATATTATTAACCCAAAGCAGTTAAGTCTGAAACTGATCCCTAAGTTGTTAACTCCATATTCATTTTTTTTCTCTTCATTGCACAGTGAAATTTCCGTATACTCTGAAATAAAAATACTTTAACAAGGCATTCTAAATTAACTCTTGCTGTATCTGTGCATCCACACATAGACAAAACCCTTATATTTCCTTAGGTTTTGGAAATGAAAAACCTCAAATCAAGTGTTCCTAGAAATAATTCTTTTAATGATAGATAATGCTATAGTTAATCATTTTCTTTTAGATAATGATAGCTATTATTGCTATGATGAATCTTCAAGAAAAATTGCAACATGAGGAGGAGTAAACATTGGTTTAAAATTGACCTCATAAACCTTCATTGAAGGAAGTTAGAATAGGAACACAAATTTGGCATAAACTTATAGGCAAGAGTTAATGCCAACCATGAAAGGATACTACTTCTGAATTGCTTTTGATGCATACTTAACCTGCCTTTTTATAGAACTGGTGATCACCAGTCCACAAGTCACAACATCCACAAAATTCTGAACCCTCCCTCATCCATGCCTAAATAAGAAAATATTATATAGATTTACATACATCCCAATCATTTTGAAGTACGTTCTGAATTTAGGCTAGCACTTTCCTAGTAATTTTAGTTCATTGAAACTTAAAGCAAAGTCAACCAGCACACAAAATGATAGGGATTTTCACACATCACCCTTCTATCTTGTATACATGATACATATTTAGATATCTTCTCTGAATTTTCTCATGACATCACTACAACTCTTATCAATGAAGAAAGTTACTGTAGTTACATATATGATATCTATCACTGCAGTGATGCTTTGTTCATAGGCTGATGTATTTGTCCTTTTAAACTTCATTGATTGAATTTATTTATCTCATCACAATTATTAGTTTTTATCTATTCTCTTTGAGTTTTTATACTCATTCTTTCAATCTTTTTGAAGGTTTTTAAACTGTAATAACTCATCTTTCTTATCAAAGGGCAGATTTTTTCTATATATACAAACTATTAATAAATAGATTCTTCCTATCAACTTTATCCATATCAGTTCACTATTCAGGTAACCTATCTGCAAACTGAATCAAAAATTTTCCATTTCTATATTTAAAGGGTAGACTAAGTGTTATCCTCACTCACATCTAAATTTCTTTGACTTCACCAATTTATATTTCTTATGAGTACAAAGTTTTTTACATCTTTGCATGAGATCTTTCCCACAGATATAGTATGTTCTCTTTTTTTAAGTTTAGTCTCTTTGTCATAACAAATGCCAAGTTAGTGAGTATATATTATCTTGGCTTTGAATGAATTTGACTGCAAGGCAGAGTAGAATATAGAAGATCCTGGCTGTGTATTCTGTTCTTATGGTGGTAGTGTTTCTTAAACAAGCTTCCTCTGAGCATACACATCAGCTTTCATTGCATATCTTATAGGTTTAAGTTCAGAACCAGAAGAAGCCATCCAGCAATAGCAGTGACCTACAAAGTACTTTCACCATGGTTTGCTCAGATGTAAGCTGGAGCTTCAGCAGAACAGAAGATTCAAGATCTAAGGGAGTAAGAATGGCCACTATAGTCAACGGGCAAGGCTAGCCAAATCCACCAAATATACTCTTCTTTTCTGTTAATTTTCTATATTGTCTCTTCATCATCTTGAGATACCCTCCATATCTAAGGAATCCTTCCTTTCAGGTCATTCCTTAGAGAATTCTTTCCATTTTTTTTCCTGGTTTCTCAGCTTGAGTTCTTCCACAAATGTCCAGGCCATTCTTTTCAACATGCCAAATTCAAATAAAATACTTCTGAAAACACAGCAACTATATCTCCCTCCGTCCAAAAGCTTATAAGCTCACCCTGTTATTTATGAACACATTTGTAGACTTAATTTTCCTATTGTTCAGTTCTGAACCTTGATACCGGATCAAGATCACCAGTCCCTGGCAGTGCTAGTATATCAGGGGCTGGAGAAAGTCCCATCCTCTTCTGTCACAGAAGTTTCTTTGTCAAATCAGCTTAGAGTTCATCTGTGGTAGAAAAAGACACAGTGTTCCTCTTTCAGGATGCATAAGCACCAGTCAATCCCTTTAGTCAACATTACACAGAGTTTGTTCCTGAACCTAACTCCCCAGGGCCCAGTGATATAGGATGGGTTATTGAGCTTGTGATGATATTCCATCAGGGAAGTCAGAAGAGATTTTGCCTGAAATCTTATGTACTTAAATATTTGCCAGTACAAGTGAACATTTCAAATTCTCAACTCATGATACTGTACTTTTTTGTATTGATATCAGTGGCATTAATAATATTTTAAAATTAATTTTAATGTCAGATAAAACTCTGCATCTGGATTATCCTTACATTCCTAATGCTTGTCAGTAAGGTGTATATTTTGCCAAATATTAAGCTGGATGGGAATTCATACATTACTGGATCTTCTTTTCAGTGTTTGGTCTATCCTTCATAGAGAAATAGTGATGTTCACCTAAAGGGAGGAAGACAACTTTTTATATCTACATGATGATAAGTTTATGGATAAAAACTTTCTTCTTTTCTTTTCTTATTTCTGTTTTGTTTTCTTTTAACCATACTTAGGAACTATTTGATGATTTTCAGATATTAATCATTCCTGTGGACAGTTTTCTATGCCATTGTTTACCTATTGGCCCCTCTGTGAGATAATAAAATAGCACTCTAAAATTCCAAAATTTGTATGTTTTATACCTGTAAATCTAGCAGCACTCACACTTCTCCATTCTGTTGCCATCTCTGGATTGATACTTAACTACTTTGGCCAAAGTGGCAGTATTATCTGTCTTTTGGTTATGATTTATTGGAAATGTATCCCTTGGTATTTGTTTGAGAAAGAAAGCCATGCAGCCAAACTCTCAGTTCCAGCTCTCTTGTTTCTAAGACATACCCATTTCCTACATTGAAGTCTTTCCTTGTAGAGTCATGCTCTTTGAAGAGCTATTTTGTTTCCCAGTACAGAGTCTGAGGTTTTTTGGGGGCAACTGTCACTTTTCAGAACATGCCTTGGTTAGACATTAGATAAGCTCTTGCAGATTTCTTCAACAAACTATACATATGTTTTCATATTTTACTGTTCAATTTCTTGTTCTTTTTCAGAGTGGACCTCAAAGATAAAAGTGCAGGCTAAAGATATTATGGAAATAGTGATATCATATGTAGAAATCTTCTCTGCCAAACATATTAATTTATAATATCAAATTCTATCTCATATTTCTTAGTGCCCAGAACAAATACAGCATAATTCTCTGTCAGAATATAATTGCAGTGGCCTCTAAAACATGCCTCAGTGTTGGCATTTTTCTGCTCTGACATTCCATGAGTCAGGTTTTTGCTATTCATAATTTGAGAGTTTTGTTTTTCCAATCTGATACCAGGATGAATCATTAATTTTATCTATATTTTTCAACATATCATGAATTCTCTAATGACATTGCCACAGATCCTTATGCATCAGGATAGTTGCTTTCTGAAGTTATATATATGTTCTATACAGCTACAATAGTTGTTCCTTCATGATTGCTGTATATTTCCTTATAATTTTATTAACTTGGTAATTTCATAAAACTGAAATAAGTTTTCATCTTATACTTGTCTTCTTATGTTTTTACTACACCTGTTCTTCCAGTTCAATACTTTAATTTAAAAAAAAAAGAAATAGCCAGAATCCTGTCTCTCTCATTGTTTCTCATACTAGTACATGATTCAGGCTTCTGTCAGTAGGTTGAATCATAAACAGAAAATTCTTCTGTATTAAAGCTTAGATAGATGAGAGGGCTATCCTCTGTCATATCTAAGTTCCTCCATCTTCATCATCTTGTTTTTCTCATGAGATCTTTATGATATATCCAATATTATCTACCATTCAGTTTTGGTTTCTCAACCAAAAACAAATGAAAAGATAATGCTTCCATCTCATCTTTGCTTTTACTCTATTTAACTGCAAATCAGAGGCTGACATAGAATATTTGGCTGCATGTTTTGTTCTCATGGCAATTTTTTCTTCACAAGCAAGCTCTATTTGAGCACTTTATCAGCTTACATTGAATATCTTATGCATAGTGTCAGCTATACAACCTTTGAGGTATTTTAATACCCCTCCCTCATTAAGATTATTCCTGTTAGTGTGTGTGTGTGTGTGTGTGTGTGTGTGTGTGTTTTACAGCTGTGACTATGACACTCAGGCAAGTATGTTTGAAGTCTGCAGACCTTAAATAAATGCACTACCAACCACTACATTTTAATGGAGAAGAAAAGAGAATTTCCTGTGTTTAGAAGGGATTGTCTGGGATGAAGGCTATTATGCAGTGATCTATAGGGAATTCATTGATCATGATAGGTTTCTTCCATATCCTAGTTTTATCTGATCTTGTTGACAAGATTGCATTATAATGCAAAAAAAGCAAAATAACCACTGCCACTGGTAAAAACAATATCAACAACACAAACAATAACAAAAAGCAAACAACCAAAAACCTTCCATGACTTTTATCCTTTCAGGTTGTTCTCAATACTGGTATTCATGTGTCTCTGCAGGCAAATTTTGGCTGTATGGCTTAAGATATAAACTAGATCCAAGATATCCACTTATAGCATTGCACTATTAAGTAATTTGACCAATATTTGCTCAGACATGAAGCTGATCTTTCAGCAGATCAAAGTATTCAAGATCCATTCTCTACTATATCATGGTGGGCAAGGTAGATGTACCCTGTTAATGTCCTGCTATTTAATGGGTTTTATTTTTGAGTTTTCAAACTTCCCTCCATGCTCAAATAACCCTTCATTGCATGTCATCCTCTTTAAGAATTCTGACACTTTATCTGATTCCTTTGCTAGAGCCTTTCCTTAAAGGTACAGACCATTCTAGCCTTGCCAAGGTTGGTCACCATAGCTTTCATAAACACAACAACCATATCTTTACCCTCAAAAATGTCTAACTTGAGGGTCTCACTCCAGAAAATATATAATGAGTTGGATTTACTGACTAGGTATTTTTTTGTTCAGAGGTGATGGTTATCCATGGATCAGGATCTTGTGAATTTCCTTCACAAGGTTGTTATACCATTTCTTGAGAAAGTTCATTTGTTAAATCTACTCTGAAAAAATGTTAGAATATTTCCTTTTCAGGACTCGTGAATTCTAGTCCAAACATTCTCTTAACCCTATTCAGAGTTCTTCCTGGGCCTAACCACAGGTGACAGTACCTGTTGTAATATTTCATCAGAAAGGGCATGTGGCATATTTCTTAAATATTTTATGTAATGAAATATGTACCAATATATTCCGAATGTTCTAAGATACATTATAATTTTAATATAAATTTTATGTTGGCATCAATGATAATGTTGATATTTTGATATTAATATTTAATGTTATCAACAACTCTGCCTCTAGATCTAGATTATTTTATAGAATAATAACTAATGATTAATTCATGATTCTGCATATTTTTGGATCACCTCAGAACACTGTCTACAATTGATAGATAGGGACACTCATGTAAGAGATGTACTCCAATTCTTCATACATGAATGAACATGACAAAATGGAAAAAACGTCTATTACTGTTTCTGGCTTTGTTATCCTTTAATCACAATTAGAAAGTTATTGAAGTATATTGTTTGTTTTATTAATCCTTATTCTGGACAGATTTTCAGTCTATAGTTTGTCATGTGAATGCTCTTGATTCTCAATGAGGGAATATTTGTGGGCAAAGTATCATGAGAGACTCCAGTGAGTAACCTGAAGTTTCTGATTTTAAAACCAGAATGCCTATGCTGCATGCAGAAGAAAAATTCTACAATGATTTTCATCCATCAAACTGTAGCCTTTAAACGGAAATCTGTTCTGTCTACAAACCCAATGGCTTTCAATGACATCCTTGATTAGGGAAACCCAGAAAGAGGCACATTTTGAAGCCTAAGTTAAAAAAGATTTATAAGTATCCTTTGCAATTTCAACATGTTCTATTAGAGCCGAACCACTGTAGTTCATGACAAAAGAAGAGAACCCATAGAAATTCATCTGACAAAGAATCAGGAGCCAGAAAAGTGCCATATCTACCCTATCCACTAACATCCAGGCATATTCTTTAAACCAAGACATGAAATATTTTATAGCAGATATTGTCAGTGTATGTTGTATTCTATAAAGTCAGAGTAGGCATTCTAATAAGAACATGAGACCAAAACAAAAAATAAAATATTAACTCCTGTTTCTACAAATACATGTGAAGAGCAAATGGTCATTGTTAGCATATTAGTTGACATATATAGTGCCTTCTGTGTATTATCACTAACTATATTATCATGAACTTCATATTGCTCTAATCTTCACCAGGATGGTGAATTCTGAAATTTATTCATAGGTTGGTAATTCCATCTTCTATTTTGATGTTCATTGCACAGAGCAGTGTCTCTACATGATGCAATTAAATGGGTTTTCTACAGGGTATCCTGAATTTACTCTTGATATATTTGTGTTTACAAACAACAACAACAAAGTCCTTTCAGTTTATAAAGTCTTCATGTCTTGTGTTTAAGAAACTTTTTCAAATCAACTCTTTCAAGAAATATTTCTTTGGATATTGACTAATTTTCCAGTTACTTGTGTTCTTATTTATGTTTACTATTGCTATTATGAAGTAACCAAACCAAAAGCAAATTCAGGAGAGAAGGCTTCATTTGGTTTATACTTTGATATCAGATTTCTTTATTAAAAGAAGGCATTTCGGGCAGTGGTGGCACATGCCTTTAATCCCAGCACTTGGGAGGCAGAGGCAGACAGATTTCTGAGTTCGAGGCCAGCCTGGTCTACAGAGTGAGTTCCAGGACAACCAGGGCTACACAGAGAAACCCTGTCTCAAAAAAACAAAAACAAAACAAAACAAAACAAAAGGCATAACAGAAACACAAACAGGGCAGAAACCTGGAGGCAAGAAACAGTGAATAGGCCATGGTGAAATACTGCTTGTCTGCTTGGATCCAATGACCTGCTTAGCCTGCTTTCTTATAGAATCCATGATCCCGAGGATAGTTATGGATTCATCCAGAAAGGGATAGTCCCTCCCTTTTTATGCTGTAAGGAAGAAAATACCCTGCAGGAATTCTTAAAATCTGATCATATTGAGGTATTTTCTGAACTGAGGATCCCTCTTCCCCAGTAATATTAGCTTGTTTCAAGTTTCAATAAAACTAAGCAGCACACATGTTGCCTTTGCAAAGGACCATTTTGAAGTATATTTTCTCACACCAACATTTTTCCATATATATTACATGTGCTTAGCTATGATTTATAAATTTTCATATGACTTTGCCACCATCTCTCACCCATAATTTAAGTTACTTTCTTTGTTACATGCGTGTTCTATAACACTACAATGACTTTTTCTTCATGGAATTTTTGTTTTTCTCTATTTAATCTTCATTAAACCTGACTATTTCATCTCACTCAACTAAGTATTCCTCTAATCTGGTTTTGTTTTCATAACACCTGCTTTCCTAAGTCTTCATACCATTCTTTGTGACAACATTCTTCTATTCATGTTACTGTCTACAGGCTAAGTCAGAAAATTTTAATTCCTCTGTACAAGAAGTTAGAGCTGAGTGGTATCCTCTGTCACATTTGAAGTTTTCTATCTTCACTACCTGAAATTTCTCAGGATTTTAAATTGTTTACATTCCTAGCATGGAATCTTTATTACAGATGTAATATGGGCTTTCATTCAGTTTTGGACTCTCTGATATACCAAATGGAAATGAAGTACAGTCATCTCATTCTTGTTTTTATTCAACTTAGCCACAAGTCAGTAAAATGGAAGATGAACGTCTTCCTGTTCTGTTCTCATTGTTGTGTTTCCTTCCTTAAGCAAGCAAACTCCCCTGAGAATTACCAGCCTAAGTTATATATCATATTATGTATAAGAACAGCCATATAACCTGTGAGGTATCTTAGGAACTCCTCTTTTCAGCACAGGTTATGTTTTTTTAGGATTTGTTACAACTGTGATTATACCAACAGATAAGTATGAGTGAAGTCTAGAGACTCTTTACAGATTCATTACCTTAAAAATATTTTAATAAATAGATAAGCAAATGAACTGTATTCCAAAAGGATTCATACAGATGATGGCACCTATGCAGCAGTGTTCAGGGGCTAAAATATAGTGAAAATTATATAGATTTATGTTCAAGCTCAGTGATATCTTCTTGGGTCCACACACTTGATTTGTATCTCACACATGACAAGGATTATTGTAAGTCATCATATTCAGGGGAGAAGTTTCACAAATTGGGTTTACTTATGTAACATGTGTTTGAACATATGACTGGCATCTCCTAGTGGGTCCTTATTGTAACAGCCTAAGTCACTTCTGTATTTCATCTATTGGAAGAGTGAATCCTTATTTTTTTTTTTTTGATATTTAACTTATTTACATTTCAGATGCCTTCCCCTTTCCTCATTTCCCCTCCCTATAAATCCTCTATACCATCCCTCCTCTTCCTTTTTGCTTTTATACCATTTTAATTGCATACAAGTATTGAGGTCAGTTCTAGGTTGAAGAACTAGCAATACAATAGATGCAAGTAGTCAAGGAACAAGCATGACAAAACCCACAAATAGTCAAAGAACACATTAGGCAATAAACAAAATTCTGTGAACACTCCAGTGATCGCTGTTTCTAGGGGCTTATCAGTATGACCAAAATATCTGAGCCTACTTCCCTGTCCTAGTCCAAAGTTATTGTCATGTCTGAAGCCTACTTTCTTGTTCTAGCCTAAAATTTAGATTCTGCCTGAAATTACTTCTTTGTCTAACCTAATATCAGATGCCTGCCTGAAGCCCACTTCCTTGTCTTTGGCCAATGTCAAATTCCTGCAAGCAGCCCTATTTCCTTGTCTTTGGCCCATGTCAGATTCTTGCCAAGCAGCTGCAAAGGCTCTCCACTTCTCCTCTTTTTTATTTCATAAGCAAGACTGAGCCTGTCTTAGGTCATTCTGCCAAGAATGCCTTCATTACCTGTCATGGAATATGCATTATCAAAAGCAATGCACTTCTGTCTTAGGTTGGTAAGGCTCTGTGCAGAATCTTACTCATCTTTGGCTTGTCAGCCTGTTAATTTAATAACTCTGCCTGGGGATCCACTTACAGGTTCAAGCCATGTACTTGGGCTGCTAACATGTTGATGTTGTTAAAGACAAGCTTTAACATGATGGGCAGGAATAAAAGTATTCCCTAATCCCACTTTGTTGTCAAATTTGGAAACAAATTATAGATTCTATAGATTACTCTTTTGGCCTGCATCTTCTCTGCCAATGGTCATAGCCTCTAATGCAGCAGAATGCAGGGAATTATCAGTGCTTACCCCATTCTGTGGCCCAGGCAAGTGCTGAGATATTGCTCAGGGTGTAGAAAAATGCAGTCTAAGATGTGGGAAAGTTGAAGCAGGTTCAGTGGTCCCAGGACTTGAAGCTGGAGCCTTAGAATTCTCAGAATCTTGGACTTCCAGGTGCCTCTAAGAGTCATGAAGAACAGATAATAAAGTCAGAGACCCATGGGCTAGGGATAAGCATGTAACCTGTGGCCAGGAGGCAGGGGCAGAGGGTCACTTCACAAATTTTAAATAGCAGCCAATCTAAGATATCACTGATAGCACTCAGAAGCTATACACACACTCATCTGCCTAGGATGTACCAAGTGCCTTTTTGAATGAGGATTCCTGAGTGAGAGCATACACATAGAAACCTCAGCATCCCACCCTGCAGGCAAACAGCCTTCTGTAGCATGTGTGCTAACAGTGCCATAGTGTACCTTAGAGTATGTACTGTGCCCTGAGTGTTCAGTAACACACAAAGTGAAAAGGCTTCTCATTGCCATGTGGATCTTTGGAGTTGTTTTATAGGTTTCAGTGATGAGGAACCTCAAATTCACAATTACAGAATATTCAAAGATCAAATACCAGAATTTATCTCAAAGTCTTGTATCCCAAACAGAGCAAAATTTTTCTTGATTTAATCAATTTCTGACTTTGGATAACACAAAAAGGCCCACATTTGTTACAAATCATGGCATACCTATGGTTGAACCATGATGAAAATGTGTCACCAATTACCTTAAAAGAAATACCAGGGAAAAAACCTCAACACTGCATTAGAAATCTTATTAAATGACATAACCAAATAAGAATATCAAGTACAACTTAAAGTAACAAACTTAGAATTATGTAATAGTAACATATTTGATCATGAATAAGAAATATATCTAGCAGCATTGGAAATTAGACCATATTAAAGGACTGAGTGGCACAATTACTTATAAACAGCCTAACTCTTCTCTGTCTCTAAAGAACGGAAACTGTGCCTCTATGATTTTCATCTTGTCTACTTGAACAGGATATTCTCATACAAAACCTATCCCACAGCATGGACATATGCCTTGCTTCAGAAACATAACAGGCAGGAGACTGAGAGGATCCTGGATTCCAAGGATTCATTATCACCAGGCACACCTTCACAAACGTTAAACATGAACAAAGTCAAGATGTCATCCTGATAGTTCTCACAACCTAGATACAAGTCCATTCTCCTAAAATATGTCAATTGTACTTTTGCAGCTAGGAACACCAGAGTGAGGGCCAAGGTATAGAAGCCTAAGATGACAACAGTTGATTTTTCAGGCATTCAGACACTCAGCAGTTCCTATGGGAGCAGTGCCAGGGAATGCTTAGATTGAACATTGTGCCCCAGAGGGGCTCAGTATCATAAACCATGAAGTGTTTCCCACTGAAATCCTGAGCTTTGGAGTGTACCTCCACTTTTGTTATTGCACAGCTCCCATTCAAAGTGATGGAGAACTCAAAAATTAAATGGTAGATGCATCCAGAAATTCACTTATTCCCTATAACTTCTATCAAAGCAGATGTTTCTAACTAATCATATATGGGAACTAAATGCCACAAAGAAACCAATAATCATGGAAGTAATGTGACAGCTATGACTGAGTCATAGTGAGGAAACAGATGATGGACTCAGATGAATGCCCAAGAGAAGTAGAGAAATCTACTGAAAAACTGCTTTCAGTGGGATACAGAATTCTAGAGAACACACAATAACACTATCATCTAATACATAAATATTTGATAAGAAAGAAGAAATCATGATTTAGTTTTGACCCCAAGGGTATGTCTGATAGGTAAGTGTGGGAAACAAAACCGGGCAGGTGCCTGGCCCCAAAGCCTCCCTCGCAGCGGAGGTGGCCGAAGACTGGGGAGGGGTCTCACACGCGGCCTGCTGATGAGGCAAGAGGCCTGGGTCCGGAGCACTTCCCCTCGGGACGCTGTAGTTCCCACATGGTCAAGCGGTCGCAGGGTAGAAGTAGGCCCACGCAGACACGTGGAATTGAGTTTCCATAAGTAATTTTATTGACAAGAATGGTGAATCTGGTGCACTCCCCCCCAAAAGCCAGGAGGGGTTTCCTTATATTGGGGAGTATCAAGGGGTGGAGTTAGGGAGGGGAAAACTTAATTACCTAGTCCCCTGGCCTCATTAATATGCAAATCTCAAGGCAGAGGGCTCTTAGGCCCGCCCCTTACCCGTGACTCAAGGGCACAGGTGAAATGGAGAGGGCGGGTCTGGGGTCCTGGCTTTTGGGGGCGTGGCCACACCTGCAATCTCAGGGTTTCCAGGCCAATGGCAGCCCTTCCATGGCCCAACAGGTAAGTGGCACAAGAACCATCACACTTGGACTTTTATACTTGTGCTGCAGAACTGAACTTGGGGCTTCATGCTTGCCTGGAATGCAGTTTGGTAGCTGACACATTCCCATAGCAGTGTATTGAGGATTAGGCTTTCCAATCTATATTCATCAAAAAAAAAATATTATACTTTTGCTTCTCATATTGTTTTTAATCCATCTTTTGAGTTTGCATAATAATGGCTTCTGGAAGTGAGTGCTGTCCTTCTCTTTCTTCTTTAAGAAGCAGCCTGAGGAACACACATGTCACAGGAGTTCTTTAAAACTTGAGGACATTCAGTCTTGGGTCTTCTTTCTGAGAGTACAGGTTTTACTTTTCCTGTTTGAGGTTTTCTGGCTTAGGATTATCTGTTTTAAAGTTTTCTATAAGCTTGGTTCAATTTCAGTAGTTTCAATATGCCTAGCAATTAAGATTTTCCATCTCAATTATAAAATCATTGCCCAACGATCTATTGGATTCAAGTGACATCTGATGCAACGTCATAATTTCTTAATTTTTTTCTATTTTTCATTATTTTTGTTAATTATTTTATTTATTTTCATCCCAAATTCTGCCCCACTCTCGGTCCCTCTTAGCAGAGTTCTTCCCCCTTTGCCCTCCCTTCACCTCTGACAGAGTGTCCCTCCCCACCCTTAGGCATCAAGTCTCCATAATATTAGGTGCATCCTCTCCTACTGAGACCAGACAAGGCATACCTCTGCTATATATGTGCCCCAGAACACAGCCAACCAGGTTGTATTCACTCTCTTTGCTGGTGGCATCATGTCCTCCCAGGAGCTTCATTTGTGTTCAAGTTAGTTGACAACTGTAGGTTGGTCTCTCTGTGGAGTGCTATCCTCTTCAGTTCCTTACAAGGAAATTGTATGGGTATCTTTAGGTGATATGGGTATAAGACCTTTCTATATTCTACTTTGTTTACATATCTTAAATACTGTACAAAACAATCTATATTCTTTTAGTTATCTAATGGAATGTTATTTGTTAAAAAAAAGAAAAAAAATTGGGACCTTCTCCAAAACTGACCAAATAATCAATCACAAAACAAGCTTCAACAGATACAGAAAGATTGAAATAATGCCATGCATTCTATCAGATCACCACAGAATAAGTCTGGAATTCAGTAACAACAAAAACAACAGAAAGTCCACATAATCATGCAAACTGAATTACTTTCTACACACTGTTAAGTTGGTCAGGGAAGAGTTCAATGAAAATGAAGGCACAGCATATCCAAACTTATGGGACACAATGAAGGAAGTGTTAAAAGGAAAATTCATAACACTAAGTACCTTCATAAAGAATTTGGAGAAGAACCTATACTAGCAACATTTAAAAGCAAATCTGAAAGCTCTAGAACACAAAAAAGCAAATACACCCAAGAGGAGTAGATCCTAAGAAATAGCCAGACAATGGGCTGGAATCAACCAAGAATCAACAAAACCAAGGACTGGTTACTTGAGAAAATCAACAAGATAGATAAACCCTTAACCAAACTAACTAAAAGGAAGAGAGACAGTATTCAAATTAACAAAATCAGGAATGAAAGGGGAGATATGACAACAGAAACTGAGGAGATTTTAAAAATCATCAGCCCATATTAAAAAAAAAAAAAAAACTGTATTAGACAACACTGAAAAATCTAGAAGAACTGGATTATTTTCTATACACATACCACATACCAAAGTTAAATCAAGATCAGGTAAACTATCTAAACAGTCCCATAACCACGTAGGGAAAAGAACCAGTCATTAAAATTTTGCAACCAAATAAAGCCCAGATGGTTTTAGTCAGAATTATATCTGAACTTCAAATAAGAGCTATTACCAGTACTCGCCAAACTATTCCACAAAATAGAAACAGAAGAAACACTACCTAATTCATTCTATGAAGCCATAATTACTTTGATACCTAAACTACTCAAAGACCCAAGAAAAAAAAAGAGAATTTCATACTAATTGCACTTATGAATATCAATACAAAAATACACAATAAAATTCTTTCAAACTACTATCTGAAAACACATCAAAAAAAAAAGTCTCAGGGATGCATCACGGGTGGTTCAATATATGAAAATCCATCAACATAATCCACTATATAAACAAACTCAGAAAAAATCACATGATTATCTCTTTAGATGCTGAAAAAGACTTTGACAAAATACAACACTCCTTCATGTTAAAATTCTTGGAGATATCAGGAAATCGTGGAACATACTTGAACATTATAAAGGCAATATATAGCAAAAAGAAATAGAAGCAGTAAAGAAAACACAAAGTGAAGGAATCCTAAAGATGGAAAATGTAAGTAAGCAGAGAAAACTACAGAATAAACATGCACAAGAGTTCAAGGTCAGGAGGTAGAGGAATCCAGTTTCTCTTCAAACATTTGAGGATCTCTGTGAATTTCTGCTTGAAGGGAATGTGGCAAGCACCATAGGCCACCCAGAGGAAAGACCACACTGTCAGATCAGAGAATCTCATCTGTTTTCCCATCAACATTTCCCTGCCCACTGCAATACTTATTACCATACCTTCTCTCGATCTAGTGGCAAGACCTCAGACCTCACCTTGGATCTCCTTAAAAGACAATAAGTAGGTCAGCCTTGTCTTGAGCATGGCTGGATGTCCTGGGCCAACCCAGTGGGGAACAAGCCCCATACTGGCTTCCCATGGCTCCTATGAAGCAATAAAGCAGGTGGTTAATGTTTCAATGGGGTGGAAACAAGAGAAAACTGATTTGGAGGGACACTAGGCATTTACACAAGTGGGAGTCATACTAAATATGAAATTACCTTGTTTGTAGTGTTAATTCTCTGATTCCAAGCAAACTTCACTTGTTTCAACTGTACATGAGGGGCATTAGGTAGAGTGTCGTTATATCTCTATATCTCTGTCTCTCTGTCTCCTATCTCTGTCTCTTGATGTCTCTCTGTCTCTCACTCTTTGTGTCTGACTGTGTGTGTGTGTGTGCGTATGTGTATGTGTATTTCCAACCAGATGTCTAATACAAACATGACTCAAATTTGAGTCAACATGCACAATCAGAGACTAGAGCTGGTAGCTTTATGAGGCCTTGAGATCACTCAGTGTGATTGTACAGCAGTCAGGATGCTATCGAGGCCTGTAGCAGAGCTGTGGGGCTGAGCTGTCTCTGCTGACTCTAAATTCATTCTGGACTCCAGATGGACCCTCACTGCTTCTCAGTCTTCTGTTGCTGCCTCTATCTTGGTCAGCTACATATTTCTTGAATACATACAATAGGCCAGGTCCTCCTGTTTTTCTCTTCTGCTAGCAGGGCCACTGTCTCATCAGCTCACAAGTACACCTGGAGATAGGCATCTTGGGCTGACATTCTGATTGTGCACAGAAGGTTCTCTCAAGTCTAGTGTTTCTTTTCAGTTTTCTTGGTATATCCAGCACTGCATGAAGTTTTTCCAGGGGTTTGTGAGTCCTACACAGAAAAATGCACTGATCCAGTGCTATTCTGGACTGCAGTCCAGAACAAATCTCCCTATAGACATTGACAGAAGGACGATGAGTTGAATATCTGTGTTTGAGAATCACTGGGACTACAGAGCAAGCTCCAGGATGGCCAGTGGCACACATAGAAACATAGTTTCAAAAAAGCAAGAAAATTGTCTTGTTTATTCCCTTTACTATTTCCATCTATTGTATTGCTAGCCCCTCAACCTAGAACTGACCTTAATATTTGTATGTAATTAAAATGGTATAAAAGGAAAAGAAGGAGAAGGGATGGGATGGGGAGTTATGAGGGGAAAGGGGGAAAGGGGATAACATCTGAAATGTAAATAAATAAAATATCCAATTAAAAAAAAGAAAAACCCAAAGGAAAGAAAGAAAGACAGAAAGGTAGAAAGATAGAAAAGAAAGAGAAGAAAGAAGAAAGAAAGAAAGAAAAGAAAGAAAGAAAGAAAGAAAGAAGAAAGAAGAAAGGAGGGGCAGGCATGGAAGGAAGGAAAGAAAGAAGAGAGAAAAAGAAAGAAACAAAGAAAGAAACAAAGGTGGGTAGATGTTAGGACAAGAACAAAAATGAATTAATCAAGAAGGCAATGCTGAAAAAGCCCCCAAATGAATTAAGTCAGATAAACAGAAAGCCAGACCTCTGAGCTTGTGCAAAGAAAACAGGGGGAAAGACTTCACTATGTGAAAGTGTACTTGATGGACAATACCAAAGTCCAAACAATCATCAAAGTCCAAATCCAATCAAACCACCATCTCTGTACAAGACACAAACTAGCCTTAGACAGTACACTATATGGACAGCTGTCTGTCATTCCACACAATGGCTACCTGTGAGATCAGAGCATTAGTGACCACTCAGAGCTGGCACAACCCACAGTGGCTTTTTTTCACTTCTTAGTCCCATCGGGTTCTCTCTGTCTGTTACTGTTCATTTCACTGAGACCAATGCCCTGACAAGGAGCACCTTTAGGAAGAAGAGCTTTATTTGGGCTCATGCTATGAGGGGCTTATTGGGCATGCTAGGTGTCCTCTCCTTGGGTTTTTAGATTCTTGTCAAAAAGAATTTAGAAACAGACTTGAAAGAAGCTCCTGTATAACTTTACTCAAGTGTGAGGGACAGACAGAAAATCAACTGACAGCAACAGGAGCAGAAGATGGTGGGAGAAAGCCATGCCTTCTTCAGTGGAGTCCAGCAAGTAAACCACGTGGTGGGACTGGGTCTAGAGGCTTCAGAGCATCTAACAGGAATTCCAGGGTATGCAGGAATATAGGAACACATCACAGAGCAGTGCTAGTACTCACTGCAAAGAAATAAAATGAGAAGGGAAAGCTACTCTTCTCTGAGACAGGACTAAACAGCTAGGCAGGCTCTGTGGTGCTCATTAGGGAAAGCTGCTAGTGTCAGTCTTTAGGCAGGACTTTTATAAGTAGGACTCCCACTAGGGATATAATTACTCCTCCCATTTTCATAGCCTGGCTTCAGTTGAGCCAGCTTTCATTTGTGATGAACTCCTGGCCAAGTCGAGATTTTCTCCAGGCCCAAGCTGCATTTACTTTTAGTATAAAGATTAGAGAATAATACGTAACTATGTAACTTTTTGAGTCCCTACAAATGACAAAACTAAGAGGGTCAGATTTTCTACATTGAAATGAAGGGAGAGCACCAACATGTTGAGAGATGGAATCCACTGGGATCTGATGAGGTCATTGTGTGATCATTTTTAGTGGCATTAATGCAACTTTTTTCTTATCATGGTATCTCTACTTGAATGCATGCTGTGGACCTGGCTTTTTAATGTGGCTTTGTTTTCTATTGTGAAACTAGGTTATCTGGAAATGTCAAATCTGTTTTGAAAATTTTGAATACTGTGTGACTAGAACATGATCTTTTTTTTTTTTTTTTTTTTTTTTAGGAAGGAATATTTATTTTGGCTCACAATTTTGAAGAATGTTATCCCCTTTCCTGGTTTTCCTCCACAAACCCCCTGTCTCATCCACCCTCCCCCTGCTCCTATGAGGATGCTCAGCCACCCACCCACTCACTCCACCTCACCTTCCTGGCATTTCCCTACACTGGGGCATAGAGCTTTCACAGGACCAAGGGCCTCTCCTCCCACTGATGCCAGATAAGGCCATCCTCTGCTACATGTGCAGCTAGAGCCATTCGGTCCCTCCAACTCTTCTGTTGGTGGTTTAGTCTCCGGGAGCTCTGGGGTGTCTGGTTGGTTGATATTGTTGTTCTCCCTCTGGGGTTGGCAAACCCCTTCAGCTCCTTCAGTCCTTTCCCTGCTCCTCCACTGGGGTCCCGTTTCTCAGTCCAATGGTTGATTGCGAGCATCCACATCTGTATTTGTCAGGCTCTTGCAGAGCCTCCAGAGACAGCTATATCAGGCTCCTTTCAGCAAGCACTTCTTAGCACCCACAATAGTGTCTGGGTTTGGTGTCTGTATATGGGATGGCTCCCCAGCTGGGGCAGTCTCTGGATAGCCTTTCCTTCAGTCCCTGCTCCACACTTTGTCTCAGTATTTCCTTTAAACAGGAGAAGTTCTGGGTTAAAAATTTAGAGATAAGGATGTTATACAGAGGGTCAGGAAATTGAACAGAGGTGTTAGCAATTGGGATGTGGAACTTGGGGTAGACACCATAAAGACCCAGATACCAGGAAAGCAAGAGGCTCCCAGGACCTGAAGGGGATGAGATTAGCTGAAATGCCCAACAAATGGGAGAGAGAACCTGTAGGAAGATATGTATTTTAACTTGACAACATCAACCACTAGATGTCAGGTTTGGCCTGAAAATGGCTGTATTGTTGCTTTTAAATGAAATGTACAGGAAGCCACTCAGCTCTTAAAGAGAAACAGAAGGCCACACATGGAGAGTAAACATCCCAATTTCTTACTAATTGATGTGGAGAAAAATCCACTAGTTGTGTGTCATGTGCTAATACTCCTGTGGAGATCTGAACAAAGACTAATTCCTGACAAAGAGGAGCAAGACAAGATCACTGTAATAGAACCCGTAGTGTCAGAGTTATCTAGAGTTGGATAGTGAGTGTATGTGTGTTATTCATATATGCAATATATAAAATTGTTTTTGTATATATTTTCACTGTGTGTGTGTGTGTTACGGTTGTGTTGTGATGTAGTGCAGTGTTGATGATAGACTACAGCTCAGTCTGTTACTAATCACAATGGCGTCTAGAGTGATAAGTCGAATCTAGTAGTCTTACAATCCCACAAGCTGGGTGTTTCAGTAGTTCCATATAATGAGAATCCTGAAATTAGGCTCCATCGATGTGCTCAAGTAAATGCACAGCATGAAGAAAGAACAAACCTTCCATTTCTGTTGTCCTATGTACACCCCACAGTAATTGTGGCCCAGTAAAAGTTGGCCTTCAAGATCGATTACAGAATGTTGTGACCTGCAACATGTTGTGTCCACTCCAAGATCTAGACCTCAAAGCTTGTGCTTCCAGTTTCAAGATCCAAACAGGTGCCTATCATTCTAGACTGTAGTCATTTTGCCAAGACCAGACAAGAACAGGCACACACTACCAAAGTCCAATGTGTTGGAAGCCAATGCTCTTGAGAACGTGAAATTGTAAATCTCAAGAGGCAGAAAGCAAAAGCTACTATCTTGATTTTCTGTAGAGAAGAGATAGCAGCAAGTGGACAGTGTCTCCACTGCAAGAATTCTGTATAGAAGTAAACAGCAATGTGAATGTGGTCCTCTGAGAACTGTCATCCTTATAGGAGATTTTGTTTCTCAGGATTTTCTTTTTTTTTTTTTTTTTGGTTTTTCGAGACAGGGTTTCTCTGTGTAGTTCTGGCTGTCCTGGAACTCACTCTGTAGACCAGGCTGGCCTCGAACTCAGAAATCCGCCTGCCTCTGCCTCCCAAGTGCTGGGATTAAAGGCGTGCGACACCACCGCCCGGCTTTTTTTTTTTTTTTTTTTTTTTTTTTTTTTTTTTTTTTTTTTTTGGTGTTTCTCAGGATTTTTACTGTGGCGTCTTCCTCTTGCTTTGTCATCACCTCTTTGAAGCAGCATCAGGTTTCTTTGCTTATGGTTACAACAATAATGCGTTTCTTTTTTGAATCTCATGCCATAAGTATATGACTCTGAGTGTGACATATCAGATTTGACAAAAACAAAGGAGATATAATTAGGGTTGTAACCAGGGAGACACAGATCAAGCACCATTGTATTGTGTTCTGAAGCTCAAAGAAAGTTTCTGAGATATTTCTTATAATTTTTTTTTCTTTTGAGAACTCTCTATTCCCGGGCCCATTTTTTGAACCGGTCCTTTATTTTTGTTTTCATTTTGGCTTTTTGAGTTCTTTATATATTCTGCATATTAAACTCCTGTCAGATGTATAGCTGGGAAAGATTCTCTTCCATTTTGTGGGCTTCCTATTCATCTTGTTGATTGTTTCTTCAGCTTTGGAGAAGCTTCTTAATTTCATGAATTCCCACTTGTCAATTTTGGTCTTAATTCTTGGGCAAACAGTGTCTGAACCCTTGCATTCCATGCTATCAGAATTTGCATGTAAGCTTCCAAAGTAGATAGGAAACCAACTTTCCCTACCCTATTATGACATCTATAAAACATAACAGCAACCAACATAGCATAATAATCACATCATCACAGTGAAGTAGTAGCATACACAAACTGGCTGTAACTCACAGCTCTCTAATTGGAATTAACACCCCCTCAACAAGAGGAAGACCTTTTCTAGTACTAGAAACCCAGTAAACTACTCAATGTCATTGAATTGGTTAATGAGGGAGAATCTAACACCTATTTTACTAAATCAGCATAACTTGTAGCAACAAACTTCCGAGCATCTGTCAGAAGTCAGTGGAGTCATTACCTCACCAGGGAAAGTTCTCTTTGCAACAGATAGAGATCACTACAGAAACTGACCACCAATCAAAGTACACAGTCATAGAGCCCAGTCCCAGTGGTTACAGACACAAAGTACTCCTACTACCTAAGGGTTGGCAAGGAAAGGCCTTACAGATTGTAAGAGCTACAGGATCAGGGAGGTTGCTTTGCACATCTGCGAATGTCCTGATTCCAGGATGTGGACTTCCCTTTCATTCTCATTTCTCTCAACTGATTATCACTGTCATCCTCATAATTGCCACATTGTCAGTACCCCCGAAGAGAAGCAATTGGTAGGAGCAGATTCCTGGATTCTTTATTGGAAGTTCTGATTCAATGATAAAGTGAGATTAGTACAAGTGTGAACCTTTGATTCTGTGAACCCTTGTTTCTACAGCAGCAAAGGACAGAGAAAGGCTCCCAGAGGCAGTGGTTTCAGGAACATGACAGGATAAAGGATCCTCATCTCCAGAGATTGAGAATGATGATTCTTGCTCAGGATTTCTCTATATTACTGCTCTGCTTGCTGCCATATGACCTTGGGCATGGAGAAGTTCATCGAACATTGCCTGATAACATGGCTCCACTGTGTAGCTGATTGTTTGAATTTGAGAACTTTGAAAATGTTCAGATGCTAGAAGATGCTTGAATGTGATGTTTCTTTATAACTAATACCAGGCCTACCAGAGATAAGAAAATTGTTTTCTATTACCACATATGCCAACTTTCTTTTTTTTTATTGAAGAAAGCACAAAGAAAATCCTGTGCTAGACTAGAGACTCTCCTAGGATTCTTTCACATCATTAACCTATAACTTTTTCAACTGCCATAAACTTTAATTGAGTTGATCTGACCTCTGTCCTTTTAACTCAGGTACTAAGGTTTGAATCTTGAGTGCCCATCTTCTTCAGGCCTAGTTATTAGGGAGGTGCTATTCAGAAGTGGTGGGACTTCTGAGAAGTAGGGCCCAGCCAGAAGTCTTTAGGTCATCAATTGGGATCATGGTTCCATACCCACACACTCTCTCTTAACCCCATGGGTTGTGATGATGCGCAGGATTTTGTTCCACCTTTTTCTCCTGCCATGATATTCCCTCTTACCACAAGCTCATAGCAAAGGGTCAACCCATCACAGACCACGTATGCCTAAGTTGTGAGCCAAAATAAAACTTTCAGAGTTGACTATCTCAGGTATTTTGTTGAAAATGACAGAAAGCTGACTAGCACAGTAAGGTGAAAGAATCCCTTCATCTTTGGGTGTAGACTTTAAGTCAAGTTTTTCTTTTTAAATAACATTTTAATGTTAAAAGTCTGGGCCACAGTACCACAGGCAGTCTGGCTGCAGAGACTTTTAAGACCACTTGGCCTCGTGTATTTACTGTCCTTCCTGAGTCTAAAGCTAAGCACTCAAGTCTTACCCAACAATACTAGATAAGAGGATGTCGAGACTCAGTTACCAATCAATTTTAAAACTTGCAGGGGAAGTTAAATAATGAGAAATCAAAGCAAGCTGAGGGTGGGGTGGGTTGGGATGGGGGCTCTGATCCTGGGGCAAAGTGTGAACATCAGGGCAGATGCAGGTACTCTCTTGGCCCTGGAGCCAGCCTTCTTGTCCTTCCACCCAAATCTCTCTCTCTCCTCTCTCTCTCTCTCTCCTCTCTCTCTCTCTCCTCTCTCTCTCTCTCTCTCTCTGTCTCTCTCTCTCTCTCTCTGTGTGTGTGTGTGTGTGTGTGTGTGTATGTACCAGGGCAAAAAATGCCATCTCTCCTATTCCTAAAATTTCCTATGGTCTGCCCAAATGGACTTGAGAGTATGCTGCCACCAAAAGCCTCTAAGGAGCACAGCCTGAGGAACTAAATGAAGACCTCATCTCTCAGAAGCCAGGGGTGATTCCACAGACATAGAAGTCCCAGATCTCATCAGAGTACAGGTTGTGTAATATTCTGCCAGGACTCTTCCTTCTATTTCTGGTTCAGCTGCTTCAGTGCCTTTGGGTGACCTCACAAGAGATAGATTTTATCAGTCTTCATTCTCCAAGGTCTTCTTGTTAGGTCTCAACACCCCCCTACAAAAATAAATAAAAAATAAATAAATAAATAAATAATTAAAAAAAAAACAGTTACAGTGCCTATTTAACATATCAAAGTGGACCTGGGTCACCAGCTTCTCCCAGCATCCTTCAGTCCCAACCTGTTACAGAGTATGGCTGACATACCCCACCCAGTACCCTAAACTAAACAGCCCAGATATATAAATTGAACTGAACTTCCCCCAGATGCCTTTCACAATATAATCCAGTCACTTTGGTTACCTAGTCCCTTTTTTTTTTTTTTTTTTTTTTTTGGTATAGCTTTACCCTCCTGGCCTCTTGGTTTGGCTCTCTCTTCTCTCCTTTCCTCTCTTTACATGGCCCAGCTCAGGAGTTCACTCTAGACTCTTCAAGAAACCCTTGCCTGGTCTCTGGCTATGTTCTCCTTTTCATCTATAATAAGCCTTTTTCTCTACCATACCTAGGAATAGTCATGACATTCCTGTTTTTATTATCATCTTTATCTGGTGGCCAGAAGGGTACTGTGCTTTTTGCTCAATTTGGGGTGAGCATTATGGAAGATTGAGAAGACTCTCTTAGGAAGTTTCACAGTCAGGCAAACATGTGTCAATTACCATCAATTAATGTCTTCCTTACAGTGGTTAATGTTTCAAATGGGGTGGAAACCTCTAGAGAAAACCTGATTTGGAGGGACACTTAGGCATTTATCACAAGTGGGAGTCATACTAAATATGAATTACCCTTGCTTTGTAGTCGTTAATACTCTAATTCCAAGCAAACTTCACTTGTTTTCAAACTGAGCATGAGGGCATTAGGTAAGTGTCGTTATATCTCTATATTCTGTCTCTCTTTCTCCTATCTCTGTCTCTGATGTCCTCTCTGTCTCTCACTCTTGTGTCTGCTGTGCTGTGTGTGGCTGCGTATGTGTATGTGTATTTCCAACCAGATGTCAAATACAAAAACATGACTCAAATTTAGTGCAACATGCACAATCCAGAGACATAGCTGAGTAGCATTATGAGGCCTTGAAGATCACTCAGTGTGATTTGTACCAGCAGTCAGGATGCTACATCGAGGCCTGTAGCAGAGCTGTGGGGCTGAGCAGTCTCTGCTGACTCTAATTCATTTCTGGACTCCATGATGTACCCTCACTGCTCCAGTCCTCTGTTGCTGCCTCTATCTTGGATCCCTTCCCTACAAATTTCCGTTGAAATACCTACAATAGCCCAGGTCCTCCTGTTTTTCTTCTCTTCTGCTAGCAGAGCACGTCTCATCAGCTCCACAGTACACCTGGGAATAGTCACTTGGCTGACATTCGGATTGTGCAGCAGAAGGTTCTCTCAAGTCTGGTGTTTCTTTTCAGTTTTTCATGGTAATTAACCAGCACTGCAATGAAGTTTTTCCAGGGGTTTGTGAGACCTACACAGAAAAATGCTCTGATCCAGTGCTATTCTGGTCTGCAGTCCAAACCCAAATCTCCCATAGACATTGATCAGAAGGGACGAGAGTTGAATCTCTGTGTTGAGAATCACTGGGACTACAGAGCAAGCTCCAGGATGGCCAGTGTCAACACATAGAAAACATAGTATCAAAAAAGCAAGAAAATTGTCTTGGTTTATTCCTTGACTATTTCCATCTAAGTATTGCTAGCCCTCAACCTAGAAGTGACCATTATTATTGTATGTAAATAAAATGGTATAAAAGGAAAAAAGGAGAAGGGATGGGATGGGGGGTTAAAGAGGGGAAAGGGGGAAAGTGAATACATCTGTAATTAATATAAATAAAATATCCAATTAAACTAAAGAAAACCAAAGGAAAGAAGAAAGACAGAAAGGTAAAAGATAGAAAGAAAGGAAAGAAAGAAAGAAAGAAAGAATGAAAGTCGGAAAGAAAAGAAATAAAGAATGAGAAAGAAAGAAAGAAAGAAGAGAGAAGGAAGGTGCCAGGCATGTAAGGAGGAAAGAAAGAAGAGAGAAAAAGAAAGAAACACAGAAAGAAACAAAGAGTGGGGTAGATAGTTAGGCCAAGAACAAAATGAATTAATCAAAGAAAGCAATGCAGAAAAAGTCCACCCACAATGAATTAATGGTCAGAAAAAACAGACAAAAGCCAGACCTCCTGATACTCTGTGTCACAAGAAAACAGGGGAAAGAGACTTCCACTATGTGAAAGTGTTACTGAAGGACAATACCAAAGTCCACACAAACATCAAAGTCCAAATCCAATCAAACCACCATCTCTGTACAAGACACAAACCTAGCCTTAGACAGTACACTATATGGACAGCTGTCCAGTCATTCCACACAATGTCTACCTGTGAATCAGGAGCCATTAGTGACCACTCAGACAGGCAAACCCTCAGTGCTTTTTTTTTCACTTCTTAGTCCCCATCGGTTTTCTACAGTCCTGTTACTGTTTCATATATCACACTGAGACCAATGCCCTGACAAGGAGCACCTTTAGGAAGTAAGAGCTTTTATTTGGGCTCATGCTATGAGGGTCTTATTGGCATGCTAGGTGTCCCTCTCCTTGGGTTTTTTAGATTCTTGTCAAAAAGAATTTAGAGAACAGACTTGAAAGAAGCTCCTGTATAACTTTACTCAAGTGTGAGGGACAGACAGAAAATCAACTGACAGCAACAGGGAGCAGATAGATGGTGGGAGAAAGCCATGCCTTCTCAGTGGAGTCCAGCAAGTAACCACAGTGGTGGGGACTTGGGTCTCAGAGGCTTTCAGGAGCATCTAACAGGAATTCAGGTATTCAGGTAATATCAGGAACACATCACAGAGCAGTACTCACAGCAAAGAGAATAAACATCGAGACGGGAAAGCTACTCTTCTCTGAGACAGGACTAAACAGCCTAGCAGAGGGCTCTTGTGCTCATTAGGAGAAGCGCTAGTGATTCAGTCTTTAGGCGGGCTTTTATAAGTAGGACTTCCCAACTAGGGATATAATTACTCCTCCCATTTTCATAGCCTGGTTCATTGAGCCAGCTTTCATTTCTGTGATGAACACCTGGCCAATCGAGATTTTTCTCACAGGCCCAAGCTGCATTACTTTAGTATAAAGATTAGAGAACTGATACGTAACTAGTAACGTTTTTTGAGATCCTCTACAAATGAAAAACTAGAGTAACAGATTTTCTACATTGAAAATGAGGGAGAGCACCAACATGTTGAAGACATGAATCCACTGGGATCTGATGAGTCATTAGTGTGATCATTTTAGTGGCATAGTCATCTTGCAACTTTTTTTCTTATCATGGGTATCTCTACTTGAATGCCATGATCAGCTGACTTGACCGGCTTTTTATAACAGTGTGGCTTTGTTTTCTATTGTGAACTAGGTTTTCAGCAGGCAAATGTACAATATGCTGTTGATTTGTAAACATTGTGAGGAAGGTACTGTGTGACTCTAGAACATACATCTCTTCTTCTTTTCAGGACTTTTTTCATTATTTAGAGAAGGAATACTCTTCACTAGACATTTAATAGGTACAGAGCAGTTCAACACGAATTTAGAAGTATCTGTTTCACTTGACTTCGGCTCTTTCGACATCTACTTCACCAATTTCATCCCATCTCCATCATAATCCTCACTGTGCCATCCACTGATCGCTTGGAGTCGCCTGCTTATAGCCTTATGAAGGATGTCTAGTTGGCAGGCTCACCCACATCCACTTACTCCCACATCACCTTCGCTATTAAGGCAGTTATCCTGGCACATACATCAGAGTGAGGAAGGTCTCTCACATGAGCTTTCTCCAAGACCAAGGGCCTCTTCCTCCTCGCTCAGCGACGCAAGGATGGAGAGGCCCGTCTCTTCGTGGCTTTAACAAGTGCAGCTAGAGCCCAATTGGTCTGCCTCGTTATCTCTTCTCACTTCTATGTTCGAGTGCAGGCGATTCAGTTACTCCGGAGACAATCTGGGGTGGGCTACGGTTCTCAGGTGGATGCATGAGCATATGTTGTAGCTCCCTCTGGGGATAACGTCAGAACACCCTTACACACTGCCTGAGCGAATTCCCTTTCCCTCTGCTCTCCACTGGGGCGTCCACCCGTGTTTCTCAGTTTCCCAATGGTGATTGTGCAGCGAGCATCCACATCATGTACTTAAGTTGTCAGCAGGCTCGCTTGCAGAGCCTCCAAGAGCACATCAGGCTATACATCGCGCTACCTTAGCACATTCACAAGCACACTTCTTAGCAACCCACAAATTTAGTGTCTGGGTTTGGTGTCTGGTAGACAATTGGACAAATTGGATCTAGTCCCCACTGGGCAGGTCTCTAGTGCATACAGCCTTTCCCTTCAGTCCCCTCTCCACACTTGCTCAGTATGTTCACTTAAACGAGAAAGTCTGGGTATAATTTAGAGATAAGGGATTCTACAAGAGGTGTCAGGAATTGAACAGAGGCTGTTGAGCACACATATTGCACGCAAGATGAGAGAACTTGGGTAGATAACCAAAAACACCAGAGATACCATGGTGAAGCAAGAGGCTCCCAGGAGACCTGAAGTGGGGATGAGATATAAGCCAGAAAAGTCCACATAGCAAATGCGACAAGAAGAAACCTGATAGAAAGTGACATATGTATTTTATCAACTTTATGACACAATCAACCACTAGTGTGCAGGGTTTGGCCTAAAATGGCTGTATGTTGCTTTTAAATGAAATGTACAGGAAGCCACTACACCCCTATTCACAGACAGAAACAGAAGGCCACATCATGGAGAGTAAACATCCCAATTTCTTACTAATTGGGATGTGGAGAAAAAGCCACTAGTTGTGTGTCCGTGTGCTCTAATAATCTCCCTGTTAGAGATCATGAAAACAAAGACTAATTCCTGACAAGCGAGAGGGCGACAGATGCAGATCTCTAGTAACACAGAATCCACTCTAGTAGATTATGCGCAGGAGTCTCTCTGCCCAGAGTTTCTCAGTGAGTATTGTATGTGTGGTATATATGCTTATCTTACTGAATAATATAATTCATATTATGTTCTCAATATATATTCACACAGGTGTGTGTGTGTGTGGTGTGTTGTCGTGTGCTGTGATGTGTGTGTGAGTCAGATATATACTTCAATCCTGGCATGCAGTCTGACTTAAAGACACACACATGGGCCAGCACAACGTGTATATAATGCAAGTCCAGGAGTGATGATAGCTAGTAGTTTCTCACTCCCGACAGAGACTGGGTCTATTTTATCAGTCGGTTTTTCTATAAGCGAGCTGGGAATCGCTGAAAAGAGTGTAGGCTCAGCGCAGATGTGACGTGTCAAGTACTCATGCAAGTGCAGACAATGCAAGAAAGTAACTAACGCTTCCTTCTTGCTGTGTGAGTGAGTCGCTATGTAGGCGAAATGTCCCTACCACCATAACAAGTGTGGCCCAGAACTTATAATTCAGTGTTGCCTCGCGAGACACTCTGGGAACACATTACTGCGAGTGATTTGTGTATTCTCCGTAACTAATGTTTGTTTCCTACACTCAGTTCAAATCTAGAACCAAACAGCTTGTGGCCATCATGCGAGTACATCAGAATCTCATGCCACAGGTGAGGCTACCCTTCATTTTCTAGACTGTAGTCTTCATTCCACACAACAGAGAACAGATCATCACAACTACACTCAAAGTCCAATGTGTTTGGACCACAAAAATGGAAAAACTTTTCTTGGAAGCAACAGGGAAGACATAAATCTCTCATAGAGCAGAAAGATACCAAAAGCGTCATGATTCTGATAAGCGTCTACTGTGCTTTGCACATAGGACAGAGATACACACGAAAGTGGAACCAGCCTCTCCTTTGGCACAGAACTTCTGTGTAGAAGTAAACAGCAATTGAGATAGAAATAGTGGATCTCTGAGAAAAGTCATTCTATAGGGAGATTTTGTTTCTCAGGATATATTCTCACTGTTTACGGTCTTCGCTCGTTGCTTTGTCATCACAACGCTGCGTTTCACAAGCTACATCAGTCATTACTTTGCTTAATGGAGTTGACATACGACATCATGTATTTACACTTTTAGATCTACATCATAAACAGTAACAACGACTCCTGGACATGTGACAACACACAGCTTACAGACAAACAAAACGGAAAATATAATTAGAGGTGCACATTGTAACCAGGGTGAGAACACAGATCAAGAACCTTTGTCATAATTGAGTCTGTTCTGAAGCTCAAAGTACAAAGGTCTGCAGCACACCTTTTTCATTCTTTTTTTTCTCACTCTTTCTATTTCTTTCTGTCTTGTTTCCTTTCTTTTCTCTTCTTTTCTTAACACGGACATATTTTATTAATGGAAAACTTTTGTCTTTTACACTTATGTCGATGTTCTCGGCAGGTGCCTTACCGCCATTGTCCCGCGCGCGCGCGCGAGCCCTCCCAGGAACTCACTATCCCTTAGCGCCCCCTTCACTCACAGCTTCCACGTTGGTGTACCCCCCACTCCACATGCCTCCCTACTCCCCCTGTACTCTCATCCTCCCCACGCCTCTGAGTATCCCCCCCACACTAAGGTCCAGCTTCATGGGACCAAGGATCTCTTACTGACCATCGTAATGATAGCTCCCGTGCTTTTATTAGCCATGGAGTTCGCCATGGGTCGCCCCCTAAGCGCTCCCGAGGCTGGGGTTTAGACCCTGGGGGCTCTGGTTGGTGGGATTGTTGCTTTCCTCATGTGTCTCGAATCCTACTCAACTCCTGCCTATCACTCTATCTTCTTCCATGGGACTCCAATTAGATCAGTTTAACATGTGTTAGGCTGTGAGCTTGCTGCCTCTAGAATTATGTCAGACTCATTGCAGACCTTCTAAGGAGACAGCTAATCAGGCTCCTGTCAGCATGTACATCCAGACATCCACATCAACCTCTACCTTTGGTGACTGCACATGTAGGATTTGGATATCCCAGGTGTGAATGGTCTGTAGACAGTTCCTCCTTTCAGTTATTCGGTGTCCTGCCACTTGTGACTCCGATATTTTGTGCTCACCCGTGATTGAGAATATTTTTATTTTACACTCCTTCTAAGAAGACTGAATCCCGCCGCTACTTGGATCAATTCATTCTACCATGTGATCTGATATGTGGTCTGTGAGAGTCATAGACAATCTTGGTATTTATCAGGCTTCTGGGTTCTAAAATCCAATATCAAGTGAGTGAATACCCATGTATGTTCTTCTTGCTGTGCTTGGGTTACTTCACTCAGATGATCTTTTTCTAGTTCCATCATTATATATCAGAATTTTATCAAAAATCATTGTTTTTATATAAGGTAGCTAGTATTATTCTCATTGGTATAAATGTGCCACACTTTTGTTATCCATATCCATGGCTGGGTTGACAAGGGCAGATTCTGGGTTCTTCCAGTTTTCTGGTTCTTATTCATGAAATGAAGACTGGAGCTAACTAGGCGAGGCATCCAGTGGAGGCATAGGTCCTTGTTATGTGTTAGAGCATCTGTATTCTGAATATATTACACCTGGGAACATGGTGTATAGGCTTGGGTCCTCAGTAGTGATACTAGTCCAATTTTCTGAGAACCGCTCAGGCCTGTTTTCGCTTCAGTGGTTGCACCACTTGAGCAATTCCATGCCAGCCATATGTGGAGGAGTGTTCTGCTGCTTACTCCACATCTCTCCGCGCAGCATCTGCTAGAGCGACCTGAGTTTTTAATTTTAGCCATTGCCTGACTGGGTGAAGTGGAAATTCTGCAGGTTGTTGATTGATATGTGCATTTACACCTAGATGACCAAACGATTAACAGGAACATTTCTTCACAAGGTGCTTCTCGGTGGGGGGGGGGCCATTTGCGCGAATTTCCACAGTATGAGAATTCTTTGATAGCTCCTTACCACTACTCCATGTTTTTTAATAGAGTTATTTGGTTAGGGGCTGCTAAGTCTAATACTTCTTGAGTTCTTTGTATATATTGGATATTAGATCCTCTAATCGGATGTGGGATTGGTAAAAGTTCCTTTTTTCCCAATCTGTTGGTTGGCCGTTTGTCCTATTGACAGTGAGTCCTTTGCCTTACACAGAAACTTTGCTCAAGATGTTTATGAGGTCCCATTGTTAATAATCTTGATCTTACAGCAGAGGACCTTGGTTCTGGTTTCGAAACATTCCCCCATGTGCCTAGGTATCAAGGAGTCTTACCGGGCTCACATCCTTCTTCTATTAGTTGAGGTTATTCAGTGTGTCTTACTTAGCGGTTTTATGTGAAAGGTACCTTTAATACCGACTTGGACCTTGAGCTTTGTAACAAGGAGATACGGAGAATGGAAGAGATTTGGCATTCTTCTGCATGCTGTCCATCCAGTTGGGGAAACCAAGCACCATATGTTGAACAGCACTGTACCTTAGTTACCACTGGATGGTGTAGCTTCCTTTGCAAAGCTTAAATACGCCATAGGAGTGTGTGAGTGTAGGGCCTTTCTGGCGTCCTTCAACTCTTATCCGCCTGAATCTTCCTGTCGTCCTCTGTACCTAATACCAGGCATTGTTATCACTATTGCTTCCCTGTAGTACCACAAGCTTATGGCGTTACGGGAGTGCAGGGATGGCGGTCATTTCCCTGTCCGTAGGAGGTCCACTTATTGTTGAGAAATGGTACTTTCATTATACCTGGGTTTTTCTTGTTATTCCAAATAAATTTGAGAATTTTTATCTTTCTACTCTGTAAATAATATAGGTTTGGTATTTTTAATTGGGGATTTGCATGTGAATATAGTACGATTGCTTTTGAGACCGAGATGGCCATTTTTACTGAGATTAATACTGCCAATCGCATGAACATATGGTGGATACAACATGTCTCATTATCCTGAAATCTTCTCTTTGCTTACTTTCTCAGAGACTTGAAGTGCTTGTCATACAGACATCTTTCAACTTGCTTGGTTGAATTCACACCTGAGATGTATTTTTTAATAACAAGACTGTAATTACTTACATGGTGAAAGGTGTGGTCCATTTCCCAATTTCTTTTTCAGCCTGATTATCTTTCATGTAGAGAACACACACTTACTGATTATTCTTGATCGAGTTGAACGTTTGATATAGCCTACCAACTTTGCTGAAGTTGTTTATCAGGTTATATGCGTAAGTTCGCTCGGAGGAGGTTTTTGGGTCTCACTGAAGTGCATAGTAATCATATCATCTGTAAAAAACAATCTAGTGATTTTTTGAACCTGCTGAGCGCTTTCCCTATTTTGTATTGCCTTTGACTTCTTTTTGTTGTCTCATTGCTACTGGCTTAGGACTTCCAATACTTAATATTTGACACTAGTAGGGAGAGAGTGGGCAGCCTATGTCTATTTCCCTGGATCTTAGTGGAGGAATGCATCCAAGTTTCTCTCTCCATTTATAATGAATGTTGTGCTTATATAGATTGCAGTAGTAATTGCTTTTACTAGTTTAGGTTTGGGTCCGTTGAAAATTTCACTGGAGCTACACTTCAAGACATTTACCATAAAGGAAATGGTAGTGACAATTTTGTCAAATCTTTCACGAGCATCTAGTGAGAAGGATCATGTGTTTTGTTACTTTTTTCTTTCTTGTGAGTTTTGTTTTTAATAGTGATTACATTGATGTATTTCCAAATATTGAACCATCCCTGCCATTCCTTGGATAAAGCCCACTTGAGTCATATGATGGATTGATTGTTTTTGAATGTGCTCTTGGATTTGGTTGCTAGATTTTATTGAGTATTTTTGCGCAATTTCAATTATTAGTCATAAAGAGAGTGTGCTGAGGTTCTCTTTCTTTGTGGGTCTTTATGTGAGGTTTAGGGGTTATGAGTGTGATTGTAGCTTCATAGAACGAATTTGGGTTAGTGTTGCCTTCTAGATCTTTTCTATTTTAGTGGAATAGTTTGAAGAGAATTGGTTATTAGGCTCTTGAGGTCTGATAGAATTCTGCACTAAAGACCATCTGAGTCACAGGGGCCTTTTTGTGGGGAGAACTTGTAGCGATAGACTCCGGCTATATCTATTTATTTATTTATTGTTTTACTTATTATAATTTCTTCTTCATAGGGTTATGACGACGGTTAGATGGTTTATTTGCTCCATCATTTAATCTTTGGTACGTGTATCTGTCTAGCAAATTGTCCATTTTCAACCAATTTTCGAGGTTTAGTTGGTATAGGCCTCTTTTTAGTAAGATCGATGATTTTTTCAAATTTTCCTCAGTTTCTGTTGTAATTTCTCCCTTTTCAATACTGATTTATTAAAGATTGGGGTAACTGTACTCTGTGCCCGTCTGGTTAGATGCAGTGGCTTACGGGTGTCATGGATCGATACTCTTGACTGATATTTATCTCAAAGAACAACTCCCTGGGATTTACGTTGATACAGATTTGTATGAACATTTCTTTCTGTTTCTACTGTCCGTGATTTTCAGCCCTGAGTTTGATATTTCCTGATGGACCTCCTCCTCTTGGGTGACTATTTGCTTCTTTTTAGTTCTAGAAGCTTTCAGTGAGATGTAGCTGTCCAAGTGTTAATTGTGTAGCGACCGACACTCCATATGGATTCTTTTTGTAGGTCACATACGGAGCTATTGGAGTTTCTTCGTCCTCTTGAGCACTATCTTTCATGGAACTCCCTACCAGTTTCTGTATGTGAATTGATGGTGGGGATTGTTGTTTGAGGTGTAATATGGGATGATGGGGGGGGGTTGGTGAGTGGGGTTATGGGGTGGTTGTAGTGGGGGAGATTGTAGGAGGGGGTGTGTGGGGGGGATACTTAAATAGAGGGATTATTCAAGAACTATAGGTGGAGGCTGTAGGAGCGAGGAACAACGATCTATCTCCGGTAACCCAATTCATTAAAAATCTATCAAAGTCCTCTAAATTTCATTCCTTTATTCAACGCTTTACAAAGCACAGCATTGACGTATGAGCTAGTTATTTACCGCGCAATGGATGTGGGGTTTTCCCGTATGAATCATACATTCTTAAAAACCACCTTAGTCAGTGGTTATGCTGATAGATGCAGGGGATTATTTCAATCGTTTGTACTCTGTAAGAGACCAAGATATGTGAGCCCAACATGTACTCTAGTGGACTATTTTGGAGAATGGTGACCAAAGCAGTGACTGAAGTGTGGAGCTGAGAAAAAAGGCTATTCTTTTAAACTGTCTCAAGGTCTGAATTTTGTTAACTTCATTCTTATAGAGAGATTCTTGTTAAAAGAGTGCCTCTTTGGTCCATGCTCGTTCTGCTAATTTCAATAGTGTCCTTTTATGTTAAGATCTCTGTTTCCAGAAGATCTGTCCAGATTGGAGAGACAGAGCTAGGGTGTGTTGTTAACACTTCCCCCAGCTATAGATGTTTTGAGGTGCAGCGATGTGTGCTGATTGACAGCTTGAGCGCAAAATTGCGATTTTTCATGTATGAGTAGGTGCCCTTTGCATTTTAGGAGCATTAGATGTTCAAATTGAGAGAGTTCCTCATGATGTAACATTTTTCCTTTAATGATTATGAAGTGTCCTTCCTTATCTTATTATTTTGATTACATATGTTTGAAAGTCGATTCCTATTTGATATTAGAATGGCTACTCCAGCTTGTTTCTTGGGACCATTTGCAGGAAAATTATTATCCAGCCTTTTACGCTGAGTAATGTCAGTCTTTGTCACTGAGGTGCGTTTCCTTGTATGCACACAAAATTATGGGTCCTGTTTATGTATCCAGACTGATAGTCTAACGTCTTTTTATTTATAATTGAGTCCATTAAGTTAAGGGATATTAAGGAAAAGAGCGAGGAGATTTGAGTCTGTCTGGTCCTCTTATTTTTGTTATTAGAGCGAATTCTATGTTTGTGTAGCTACCTTTTTTGACAGGAGGTTGTTCTGGAAGTAATTACTCTTCCCATTAGCTTCTTTACGACGGTTTTGAGTTCTCTCCTCCTCCTTGTGTTGGCGATTTTCATCACAAGTACTATTCCTTGTAAGTGCTGATGTAATGTGAAGATATTGTGCAAATTTTCTGGTTTTGTCAAGGAATATCTTGGTATGTCTTCATTCTATTTAGGTGATCTTAGTCGACAGTTATGCTGAGGTGATGAATAGGTGATAGCATGCTGGGCTTCAGTTGTGCGTTCCCTTAGGTCTGTATGAAAATAGATCAACAAATCTTCTGGCTTTTATAGTCTCAAGGTGAAAAGACTGGTGTATCTTTCTCTATACTAGGTCTGCCTTTATATGTTACTTACTTTTTTCCCTTACAGCATTTAGTATTTTTTTTCTTTGTTTAGTGGCATTTGGATGTTTTTTAGATTATAGGTGACGGAAGGTATTTCTTAGTTTTTCAGTCTAGCTGTTTATTGGGTGCTTTCTATCTACACGGATTTCTTGTATTTTATGATGGTTCTTGTTCTTTAGGTTTTCAGGGTCTATTTCCGAGCTACTAATTATAGTTGAAGTATATTTACTGGTCCCTCTAATTCAAGTACGTCTTGATGAATCTTTCAACTCTCATCTATACCTATTATCTTAGGTTTGGTCTCTCTGATTGCATCTTGAGATACATTCTCTGTGCGATTCTGTGATATGAGCTTTTTGCATTTTGTGCGATCTCGCTTTGACTGTTGTGTCAATAGTTTTCCATGGAGAGTCTCTCTTCTCTGCATTGAGATTACTCACTCTAGATCTATCGCTTGTACATCCATTTGGTGATGCTTGCATCTATGACTCCTGATCTCTTTCTACATTTCTACATCCTCCAACGAGCGTCTCCCTTTGGATTTCGTTATTGTTTCTATTTCCGAGTTTTAGATCCTGGATGGTTTTGTTCAATTCCTTCACGCTGTTTGTTGCAGTTTTCTTTGAAATTCTTTAAGGATATTTTTGTGTTTCCTCTTTAAGGGCTCTACCTGTTTACGACAGTGTTACTCTTTGCCATTCTTTAAAGGATACTTTGTGTGATCCATCACATTCTGAGGCTTCTACAGACCTGTTTATACGCTGGTTTCTCCTGTATGTACTTTTAAAGGGAGTGTCTGACACATATGTCCTTCTTAACAAATCTCCTCCATCAACATCATGAGAATGATTTTAAAATACACTGAGTCCTGTTTTTACTTCCTGTGTGATGAGTATCCAAGGCTTATGTTATGGTGGGATGAACTGCGGTTCCGATAGAGTCAGGTAACATATTGAGTTTCTGAGTTGCTTATGTTACGATGATGCATGTGCTTTCGCCATCTCTGTGTTGATGACTCGAGAGGTAATGTTATTACCGTGTGCCTCACTTGTGTCTGACTGGTAGGTGCTTGTCCCTTCCAGTTAGATCTTGCTTGTAGTGTACATAGATCTCCTTGGGACTATCCAGGAATGTCTTCTGTGTCTTGTAGTCTATTCTAAGCCTCCTTCTGGTCTGGGATGCTCAGTAGGGACTCTTTCTAGGAATGTCTCAGGATCAGATGATTCCACAGGCGCAGACCTAGCTAAGTGTCCTACTCTAGCTCGCTCTGATCATCTAGGGTGCAATGAGTACACCCTCGTACTAGAATGATGTCATCAGGATCCAGTTGTAATATCTATCCACAGGAGCAGACCAGCAGCTGCAGGTCAACGCCCAGGCCAAACATAAACCAGGGAGCACTGGGCTGTCCAACAGGAGGACACAGTTCGTGCGGATCTGGAGGTGGTGTGTCGCTCTGCTTGCTGGGGAGGCAGGTGGGTCACCTCTACAGGATGTAGCCTCAGTATCCGGGTGATTCTCACAGGAGCAGACCATGTCCCTTTCTTGCTCGAGTGCAGTGGGTCCCTGTTACGGATGATCCTCAGGAATCCAGTGTTTCCACAGGAGCAGACATATCTGCAGGTTCTGCCCCAGTCAAAGGTACCATGTCCAGGCGACAATGGAGCAGTTATAGATCCCCACGGAGGGAGGCGGTGCTTTGAGGGTGCCTGATCTTAGTGTCCTTAAAGCCCCACTTGGCTCCCGGTTGTAAACTCATGGGTTTGGGGTAGTGTGCAAGGTGTGTCTTACCCTCTGCTCTAGGTGCATGGTGTGTCCGTCAAGGATGATCTCAGATCCAGTGTTTCCACTGGAGCAGACCAGCTTTAGGGGTCCCGCTCCAGGGCCTCTAAGAGGCGAATATTTCTTTATAAATGAATATTTTTTCTATTGAGAACTCTATTCCTGGGCCATTTTTTGGAGAACCGGGATCCGTTTATTTTTTTTTTTTTTTCATTTTTGGCTTTGTGAGTTCTTTATATATTCAGCATATTAAACACCCTGTCAGATGTATAGCCTGGGAAAGATTCTCTTGTCCATTTTTGTGGGCTTCCTAATCATCTTGATGGATTGTTCTTCAGCTTTGACAGAAGCTTCTTAATTTCATGAATTCCCACTTGTCAATTTGTCCTAATTCTTGCAAACAGTGGTCCTGAACCCTTGCTTCCATGCTATCAGAATTTTGCATGTAAGCTTCCAAGTAGATAGAAACCAACTTTCCTATCCCTATTTTTAAAAAATTGACATCTATAAAACATAACAGCAACCAACAAAGCTTAATAAATACATCATCACAGTGTAGTAGTACATACACAAACGGCTGTAACTCACAAGCTCTCTAATTGGAATTAACACCCCTCACAAGGGAAGACCATTGCAAGTACTAGAACCCGAGTAACACTAATCAATGTTCATTGAATTGGTTAATGAGGGAGAATCTAACACCTTATTTTACTCAATCATCATAACTTGTAGCAAAAACCGCCGAGCATGCTGTCAGAAGTCGGAGTGGAGTCATTCCTCACCAGGGAAAGTTTCTCTTTTGCAACAGATAGAGATCACACAGAAACTGACCACCAATCAAGTACACAGTCATAGAGCCCATCCCAGTGGTTACAGACTACAAAGTACTCCTACTCCTAAGGGTTGGCAAGGAAGAGGCCTTTACGATTGTAAGAGCTACAGATCAGGGAGTGCTTTGCACAAACAGCGAATGTCCCTGATTCCAGGATGAGGACTTCCCTTTCATCTCATTTCTCTCACTGATTATCACTGTCATCCTCATAATTGGCCACGTGTCAGTACCCCCGTAGAGAAGCATCGTTAGGGAGCAGGATTCCTGATTCTTTATTGGAGTTCTGATCAATGAAAAGAGTGAGATTAGTACGAGTGTGAACCTTAGATTCTGAGGAACCCTTGTTTTTCTACAGCAGCAAAGGCAGAGAAAGGCCTCCCAGAGGCAGTGGTTGTCAGAACATGACAGGATAAAGGATCCTCATCTCCAGAGGATTGAGAATGAGATTTCTTGCTCAGGATTTCTCTATATTACTGCTCAGGCCTTGCGCCATATGACCTTGGGGCATGGAGAAGTTCATCAGACAATATGCTGAATAACATGGCTTTCCACAGTGTAGCAGATTGTTTGAATTTGTAGAACTTTGAAAATGTTCAGTTTATGCTAGAAGAAGCTTGAATGTGATGTTTCTTTATAACTAATACCGGATGGCCTACCAGAGAGAAGAAAATTGTTTTTCTATTACCACATAATGCCAATTTTTATTTTTTTTGAAGAAAGCACAAAGAAAATCCTGTGCTAGACTAGAGACTCTCCCTAGGAATCCTTCACATCATTAACCTATAACTTTTTTGCTTCATACCTCTGCCATCTTTGAAAATTTGAAACAGTTAATTACTTTGAACGTTGCTAAAAGGACATTTTGGTAGGGTCAAGTTATTTTTGATATGAGTTAAGGTGATGGTTGTAATGGGAATCTATAGCAGTGATGTCTGTATAAATCTGTTCTATCTAGAACCTGTGCTGTCAGGCCTCTTTCCTCATCTGTTGTTACTCTTGGGGGGGGGGGGCGAGGTGGGGGGTGGGGGGGGGGGGGGGGGGGGGTCCAGGTGGCTGGATATAACTTGGTTAGAGTAGATGTGGGTTAGGATGGCCTAGTTTGCACAGTAGCAGTATTTTATCATTACAAGTTGGACTTGGAGTCCTATAGTCGTTTTTCCCCCCCAGCGGTTTAGATAAAGTTTTTCCCCACCTTACATCTGTGCATTCATCTTTAGGGTGCTGAATGTTAAGAAATCTGTGTGCATATTTTTAACTAAGTTTTTTATACTGTTTGCTGTTGTCCCGTAATGCATATTTGGCCCGTGACTCCAGTATATCTCACCTGTACTGACCATACCTAAATAGAAATTTTTATTATGAAAAAAAAAAAAAAAAACCTTTTCAACTGCCATAAACTTTTATTGAGTTGATCTGACCTCTGTCCTTTTATACTCAGGTAGTTTACTAAAGTTGGATCTTTGAGTGGCCTCATCTTCTTTCAGGCCTATTTTATTAGGGAGGTTGCTATTCAGGAGTGGTGTGACTTCTGACTAGTAGGGCCCCAGCCAAAGTCTTTAGGTCATCAATTGGGATCATGGTTTCCATACCCACACAGTCTCCTCTAACCCCATGGTGTGATGATGCACAGGATTTTGTTCCACACCTTTTGCTCCTGGCCGAAGATATTCCCTCTCACCACAAGCTCATAGCAAAGGGTCAACCCATCACAGACACGTATGCTTAAGTTGTGAGCCAAAATAAACCTTCAGTCAGTAGTTTGAACTATCTCAGGTATATTGTATAGAAAAAGACAGAAAGCTGACAACACAGTAAGGTGAAAGAATCCCTTCATCTTTGGGTAGACTTTAAGTCAAGTTTTTCTTTTTAAAATAACATTTTTAGATGTTAAAATACAAGGCCACAGTAACCACAGGCAGTCTGAGCTGCAGAGATTTAAGACCACTTGGCCATCAGTGTTATTTACTTGCCCTTCCTGGTCTAAAGCTAAGCACTCAAGTCTAACCCAACAAAATTAGATACTAGATGTCGAGACTCAGTTACCACAATTTTAAAACTTGTCAGGGGAAGTTAAATAATGATAAATCCAAGCAAGCTTAGGGTGGGTGGGTTGGGACGGGGCTCAGGATCCTGGGGCAAAGTGTGAACATCATGGGCAGATGCAGATACACACTTAGGCCCTGGAGTCCAGGCCTTCTCGTCCTTTCACCAAATCTCTCTCTCACCTCTCTTCTCTCTCCCTACTCTCTCCTCTCTCCTTCTCACACTTCTGCTCTGTGTGTGTGTGTGTGTGTGTGTGTGTGTGGGTGTTACCAGTGCAAAAAATGCCATCTCTCCAATTCCTAAAAATTTCTATGGTCCTGCCCAAATGGACTTGAGAGTTAAGCAGCCACTAAACCCTCTAAGGAGGCCACAGCCTGAGGAACTAGAATGAAACCTCATCTCTCAGAAGCCAGGGGTGCATACACAGACTAGAAGTCCCAGATCTCATCAGAGTACAGGTTGTGTAATATACAGGCGCCAAGACTCTTCCTTCTATTTCTGGTTCAGCTGCTTCAGTGCCTTTGGGAGAAACTCACAATGAGATAGCTTTTAGGCAGTCTACATTCCCAAGGTCTTCTTGTTTAGGTCTCAACACCCCCCCTCAAAAAAAAATAAAAAAAAACAGTTACAGTGCCCTATTTACCATATCAAAGTGGACCTGGTCATCAGCTTCTCTTCTCCAGGGGGGTGGCATCCCTTCAGTCCCAACCTGTTACAGGTATGGCTGACATACACCCACCCATGCTCACAGGCTAACCATTAGACTGATATGGGGTCATGAGACGATAAGATGTGAAGACCGAAGGAGTTTGAGAAGGATTTTTTTTCAAAATGACACCATGGAGGAGAAACAACAATATCCAAACCACCAGAGCTCCCCAGGTCTAAACCACCAAGCCTAGGAGGGCTTAGGGAGGACCCATGGCTCCAGCTATAGATGCAAGGGAGCTATTTAATGGGAGAAAGATCCTCGTCCCACCCCCCCCCCATGAACGTGCTGGACATCATGGGGAGTGGTATTTAGGGTGGGGAGGTGAGGTATGGGGAGGAGTTGGGTGGGGGTACACCATCATAGAGGCAAAGGAGGGGGGAAGGGATAGGAGTTCCTGGGAGGGAGGGGGGAAAAGGGAGTAAGGGGAAAACCATCTGAAAAGTAAATAAAAATTTCCAAAAAAAAAAATAAAGATTATGGCAGACTAAAAAAAAAAAAACATACCAGAACTACTAATGTGAAAACATTGTGCTTTTACTAGGAAATACCTGATGCTAGTTCTTGAGCTTGCCTTTCGCCATCTGGTTGACTCTAGTGTTACCTGTGCTCACTGTGTCTGACTGGAGTCTGTCTTTCCAGTTATCTTGCTTGTGTCAGATCTCCTTGGATTCCAGATGTCTCTGTGTTCCTGTGATCCTAAGCTCCCTCTGGTCTGGATGCAGTAGGTCTTCTAGGATGTCTCAGGATCAGATTTTTTCCACAGGCGCAGACCAGCTAAGTGTCCTCTGCTCCTCTGCTCTGGGTGCAGTGAGTCCCTCTAGGATGTCTCAGGATCCAGTGTTTCCACAGGAGCAGACCAGCTGCAGGTCCACCCCAGGCCAAAGAACCAGGGTCCCGGCACAAGGGAAGTTATAGACTGGAGGGGTGGGCCTCTGCTCTGGGTGCAGTGGGTCCCTCTAGGATGTCTCAGGATCCGGTGTTTCCACAGGAGCAGACCAGCCTCTGCTCTGAGTGCAGTGGGTCCCTGTAGGATGTCTCAGGATCCAGTGTTTCCACAGGAGCAGACCAGCTGCAGGTCTGCCCCAGGCCAAAGGACCAGGGTCCAGCGCAAGGGAAGTTATAGTCCGGAGGGGCGGGCTTTGGGTGCCTGCTAGTTCCTTAAGCCCCACTTGGCTCCCGGTTGTAACTCTGGGGTTTGGGGTAGTGGGCAAGGTGTCTTACCCTCTGCTCTAGGTGCAGTGGGTCCCTCTAGGGTGTCTCAGGATCCAGTGTTTCCACAGGAGCAGACCAGCTGCGGGTCCGCTCCAGGCCAAAGGCGAGATATTTCTATAATTTTTTTTTTTCTTTTGAGAACTCTATTCCTGGGCCCATTTTTTGAACCGGTCCTTTATTTTTTTTTTTTTTTTCATTTTGGCTTTTTGAGTTCTTTATATATTCTGCATATTAAACTCCTGTCAGATGTATAGCTGGGAAAGATTCTCTTCCATTTTGTGGGCTTCCTAATCATCTTGTTGATTGTTTCTTCAGCTTTGAAGAAGCTTCTTAATTTCATGAATTCCCACTTTTTCAATTTGGTCTTAATTCTTGGGCAAACAGTGTCTGAACCCTTGCTTCCATGCTATCAGAATTTGCATGTAAGCTTCCAAAGTAGATAGGAAACCAACTTTCCTACCCCATTATGACATCTATAAAACATAACAGCAACCAACATAGCATAATAATCACATCATCACAGTGAAGTAGTAGCATACACAAACTGGCTGTAACTCACAGCTCTCTAATTGGAATTAACACCCCCTCAACAAGAGGAAGACCTTTGCTAGTACTAAAACCCAGTAAACTACTCAATGTTCATTGAATTGGTTAATGAGGGAGAATCTAACACCTTATTTTACTAAATCAGCATAACTTGTAGCAACAAACTCCGAGCATCTGTCAGAAGTCAGTGGAGTCATTCCCTCACCAGGGAAAGTTCTCTTTGCAACAGATAGAGATCACTACAGAAACTGACCACCAATCAAAGTACACAGTCATAGAGCCCAGTCCCAGTGGTTACAGACACAAAGTACTCCTACTCCTAAGGGTTGGCAAGGAAAGGCCTTACAGATTGTAAGAGCTACAGGATCAGGGAGGTTGCTTTGCACACTGCGAATGTCCTGATTCCAGGATGTGGACTTCCCTTTCATTCTCATTTCTCTCAACTGATTATCACTGTCATCCTCATAATTGCCACGTTGTCAGTACCCCCGAAGAGAAGCAATTGGTAGGAGCAGATTCCTGGATTCTTTATTGGAAGTTCTGATTCAATGATAAAGTGAGATTAGTACGAGTGTGAACCTTTGATTCTGTGAACCCTTGTTTCTACAGCAGCAAAGGACAGAGAAAGGCTCCCAGAGGCAGTGGTTTCAGGAACATGACAGGATAAAGGATCCTCATCTCCAGAGGATTGAGAATGATGATTCTTGCTCAGGATTTCTCTATATTACTGCTCTGCTTGCTGCCATATGACCTTGGGCATGGAGAAGTTCAAACGAACATTGCCTGATAACATGGCTCCACTGTGTAGCTGATTGTTTGAATTTGAGAACTTTGAAAATGTTCAGATGCTAGAAGATGCTTGAATGTGATGTTTCTTTATAACTAATACCAGGCCTACCAGAGATAAGAAAATTGTTTTCTATTACCACATATGCCAATTTTTTTTTTTTTTTTTTGAAGAAAGCACAAAGAAAATCCTGTGCTAGACTAGAGACTCTCCTAGGATTCCTTCACATCATTAACCTATAACTTTTTTGCTTCAATACCTCTGCCACTTTGAAAATTGTAACAGTTAATTACTTTGAACGTTGCTAAAAGGACATTTTGTGTAGGGTCAAGTTATTTTTATATGAGTTAAGGTGATGTTGTAAATGGGAATCTATAGCAGTGATGTCTGTATAAATCTGTGTCTATCTAGAACCTGTGCTGTCAGGGCCCTCTTCCTCATGCTGTTGTTACTCATGCTCCATTCAGACTTGTTAGAGTAGATGTGGGTTCAGGATGGCCGAGTTTGCCCAGTACAGTAGTTTTTATCACTTACAAGTTGGACTTGGAGTCCTATAGTAGTTTCAGCGTTAGATAAAGTTTTCCCACCTTACATCTGTGCATTCATCTTTAGGTGGCTGAATGTTTAAGAAATCTGTGTGCATAGTTACTAAGTTTTTATGAACTGTTGTGTCCCGTTAATGCATATTTGCCCTGTGACTCCAGTATATCTCACCTGTACTGACCAAACCTAAATAAAAATTTTTATTATGAAAAAAAAAAAAAAAAACCTTTTTCAACTGCCATAAACTTTATTGAGTTGATCTGACCTCTGTCCTTTTAACTCAGGTACTAAAGTTTGGATCTTGAGTGCCCATCTTCTTCAGGCCTAGTTATTAGGGAGGTGCTATTCAGAAGTGGTGGGACTTCTGAGAAGTAGGGCCCAGCCAGAAGTCTTTAGGTCATCAATTGGGATCATGGTTCCATACCCACACAGTCTCTCTTAACCCCATGGGTTGTGATGATGCACAGGATTTTGTTCCACCTTTTGCTCCTGCCATGATATTCCCTCTCACCACAAGCTCATAGCAAAGGGTCAACCCATCACAGACCACGTATGCCTAAGTTGTGAGCCAAAATAAACCTTTCAGAGTTGACTATCTCAGGTATTTTGTTGAAAATGACAGAAAGCTGACTAGCACAGTAAGGTGAAAGAATCCCTTCATCTTTGGGTGTAGACTTTAAGTCAAGTTTTCTTTTTAAATAACATTTTAATGTTAAAAGTCTAGGCCACAGTACCACAGGCAGTCTGGCTGCAGAGACTTTTAAGACCACTTGGCCTCGTGTATTTACTGCCCTTCCTGAGTCTAAAGCTAAGCACTCAAGTCTTACCCAACAATATTAGATAAGAGGATGTCGAGACTCAGTTACCAACCAATTTTAAAACTTGCAGGGGAAGTTAAATAATGAGAAATCAAAGCAAGCTGAGGGTGGGGTGGGTTGGGACGGGGGCTCTGATCCTGGGGCAAAGTGTGAACATCAGGGCAGATGCAGATACTCTCTTGGCCCTGGAGCCAGCCTTCTCGTCCTTCCACCCAAATCTCTCTCTCTCTCCTCTCTCTCTCTCTCTCTCTCTCCTCTCTCTCTCTCTCTCTGTGTGTGTGTGTGTGTGTGTGTGTGTGTGTGTGTGTGTACCAGGGCAAAAAATGCCATCTCTCCTATTCCTAAATTTCCTATGGTCTGCCCAAATGGACTTGAGAGTATGCTGCCACTAAAAGCCTCTAAGGAGCACAGCCTGAGGAACTAAATGAAGACCTCATCTCTCAGAAGCCAGGGTGATTCCACAGACATAGAAGTCCCAGATCTCATCAGAGTACAGGTTGTGTAATATTCTGCCAAGACTCTTCCTTCTATTTCTGGTTCAGCTGCTTCAGTGCCTTTGGGTGATCTCACAAGAGATAGATTTTAGCAGTCTTCATTCCCCAAGGTCTTCTTGTTAGGTCTCAACACCCCCCCTCAAAAAAAAAAAAAAAAAAAAACAGTTACAGTGCCTATTTAACATATCAAAGTGGACCTGGGTCATCAGCTTCTCCCAGCATCCTTCAGTCCCAACCTGTTACAGGGTATGGCTGACATACCCCACCCATGCTCACAGCTAACCATTAAACTGATCATGGGGTTCAATGAGAAGATAGAGTGAAGACTGAAGGAGTTGAGAGGATTCATGACACCATGAGGAGAACAACAATACCAACCAACCAGAGCTCCCAGGGTCTAAACCACCAGCCTAGGAGGGCTTAGGGAGGGACCCATGGCTCCAGCTATATATGCAAGGGAGCTATTTATAAGTGGGAGAAGAGATCCTTCGTCCCATGAAGGCTGGACATCATGGGGGGTGGTATTTGAGGGTGGGGAGGTGAGGTATGGGGGAGGTTGGGTGGGGGTACACCATCATAGAGGCAAGAGGAGGGGGGAAGGGATAGGGAGTTCCTGGGAGGGAGGGGGGAAAAGGGAGTAAGGGGAAAACATCTGAAATGTAAATAAAATTTCCAATAAAAAAAATAAAGATTAGCAGACTAAAAAAAAAAAAACATACCAGAACTACTAATGTGAAAACTTTGCTTTTACTAGGATACCTGATGCTAGCCAGCTGGAGCTGAGAAATTAGCAATGAATAAGAAGAGACCAGCACTGTCTCTGACTATATTACCTGACAGTTGCATCACTTTCCTCTAACTGGGCTGCATGGTCTCACCTCAATAGAAGATGCACCTAGTCTTACTGCAACTTGATATGCCAAGGCTAGTTGATACCCATGGGAGGCCCTCCTTTTCTGAGGAAAGGAGGGACAGTAAGTAAGCGGGGACTGAGAGGAGAAGAGGGAAGTAAAGCTGAGATTCAGATGTAACAGAAATAAATAACTTAATTAATTTTAAAAAGACATAACTTTACAATAAAAAAAGAAGAGACCAGCACTGCTGGGGTGAAATCTGAAAAGTATTTCCTGAGGACACACAGAAGCTATATTCCAGAGACAGCCAAAGTTGTGTCACCTGCTGGCAGCTGAAGTTGGTAGTGTAAGAGTCACCCATGTGACTGCTTTTGACATACCCGTACCATGGGATACCATCAAGAATTGTATCATCAGTAGAATGGAGCCTGTCTGAGCTTAGAAGACAAACCGTGTGAGCTGCAGGGAACATTATTGGAGAAATGACTGAAGCACTTTGTAGGAGCCCAGAAGATCATTAATGAATCCCAGACATCAGACAGTCCATTATTTATACTGTTAGAGTTTGATTTTACTTGGTTCAGATTGTGGCTGTACCCTGGGTTATACCCTCTTGAAGTAAGAAAGTACATAATTTATTTTTGATTTTACAGGAGTCCACAGTTCAGGGGCTTTAAACTTAAAAACAAATAGATTTTAGCATTTTACAGATAATTGAGATTTTAGACGAGACTGGATATTTTAAAAGAGATTCACTTTAACGTGTTTACATTTGTAAGGCTGTGTGACTTTCTAAGTAAATAAGATGTTTTATATTGTAATGTCTTTATTATTGTGTAGTCTTGAGGATGAACAAGAAAACAAGGAACAGTTGTGGTTTAAGAGCAATGTGTTGGTGCTAAAAAAAAATTGACAAAGAGTCATTTGTGTTGGCTAGATTTAGGTCAATTTGACACAAACTTTAGCCATCTGGGAGGAAGAAACCGCCATTAAGAAATGCCTCCTTTAATTCACCACCTGAGGCAAATCAGTAATGCCCACACCTCTCCTATACCCCATGTTGGGTCTAAGGATCCAAACCAGTGCACACGCTCCTGCAGAAATACTCATGGACAGCAGATTCGATGTAATAACATAAGGTGTATTGATCATAAGATGATTCCAGTATACTGGGGCTCTCCCACGAGGAGGTGAGAAGGCCCAAGCTGCAGACAAAAGCAGCTTTATATACCATTTTTACAGAGTTCACAATAAAAAAAGAGTTAATTACTTCTTTTTTTATTGTTTTGGTTTTTTTTTGGGGGAGGAGTTTGTTTTTTTATTGGAAATTTTATTTACATTTTAGATGTTCTCCCCTTTCCCCATTTTCCCGCCCTCCCTCCCAGGAACTCCCTATCCCATCCCCCCTCCTCCTACTTCTATGGGGGTGTCCCACCACCTACCCCCCTGCACCTCACCTCCCTACCCTCGAATTTCCACCCCCCAAGACGTCCAGCCTTCATGGGACCAAGGATCTTCTCCCACCTATACCACCCTTGCATGTATAGCTGGAGCCATGGGTCCCTCCCTAAGGGCCCCCAGGCTGGTGGTTTAGACCCTGGGGGCTCTGGTTGGTTGGGATTGTTGTTTTCCTCACGGGGTCCCAAATCCTTTCAACTCCTTCAGTCTTCACTCTAACTTCTCTATTGGGAACCCATGATCAGTTTAATGGTTAGCTGTGAGCATCTGCCTCTGAATATGTCAGACTCTTGCAGACCTCTAAGGAGACAGCTATATCAGGCTCCTGTCAGCATGTACTTCCTGACATCCACATCAACATCTACCTTTGGTGACTGCACATGGGATGGATACCCAGGTGGACTGGTCTGCAGAGGGCCCCTCCTTCAGTTTCTGTCCTGCATTTTGTATCCATATTTGCTCCCTTGAGTATTTTGTTACTTCTTCTGAGAAGGATTGAAGCCCTCCCACTTGGTCTTCATTCTTCATGAGCTTTATGTGGTCTGTGAGTTGAAACTTGGGTATTTCAAACTTCTGGGCTAAAATCCAATAATCAATGAGTGAATACCATGTGTGTTCTTTTGTGATTGGGTTACTTCACTCAGGATGATATTTTCTAGTTCCATCCATTTACATAAGAATTTATCAAATTCATTGTTTTTAATAGCTGAGTAATATTCCATTGTATAAATGTACCACATTTTTTGTATCCATTCCTCTGTTGAAGGGCATCTGGGTTCTTTCCAGCTTCTGGCTATTATAAATAAACCTGCTATGAACATAGTGGAGCATATGTCCCTGTTATATGTTAGAGCATCTTCTGGGTATATACCCAGGAGTGGTATAGCTGGGTCCTCAGGTAGTAATATGTCCAATTTTCTGAGGAACCGCCAGACTGTTTTCCAGAGTGGTTGCACCATCTTGCAATCCCACCAACAATGGAGGAGTGTTCCTCTGTCTCCACACCCTCGCCAGCATCTACTATCACCTGAGTTTTTGATCTTAGCCATTCTGACTGGTATGAGGTGGAATCTCAGGGTTGTTTTGATTTGCATTTCCCTGATGACTAAGGATGCTGAACATTTCTTCAGGTGCTTCTAGGCCATTTGCATTTCCTCAGTTGAGATTTCTTTGTTTAGCTCGGTTCCCTATTTTTTAATGGGGATATTTGGTTGTCTAGAGTCTAATTTCTTGAGTTCTTTGTATATATTGGATATTAGTCCTCTGTCAGATGTGGGATTGGTAAAGATCTTTTCCCAATCTGTTGATTGCAGTTTTGTCCTAGTGACAGTGTCCTTTGCCTTACAGAAACGTTGCAATTTTACGAAGTCCCATTACTTCTTAAACAATAACCATAAAATATTTCAAACAGCCATTCCCAGGCCCAGTTTCTAAGCAATTCAAATTTATACCACAAAGAGGGTTAGCCTAAGTGACTTCTGTTTACCCGTGTGTACCTGTGTTAAGGGCTCATCTCCCTGATAAGACTCTTATCTTGGGTCCCTCTTCCTGGAATGTTTATTTGTGTCTTTGGAATGTGCTCTTCCTGGGATGTGCCTTGGGGGCAAACTAATATTTGAGTGTAAACTGAAACTCAGACTTAAGGATCTTTTAAGTTCAAGCTGAGACTTGAAATTACATTCTTATATTTCCCCCTTTTTCTTGTGGCTAATTCCAGTCTTGGAATCACAAGTCATCATCTGGGTGTACAGCGTGATATTGTTATCTAAGCATGAACACTTGTACAGTACTAGTACAATCTCTAATGAATTTAATCAGGAGATAAAAATGTAAGGGCCAAAAGTGAGAAATAGAAGCAAGATTATAAGGAGTCCCATTATGGCAGACACCAAGGTAGTAAACCAAGGAGATTTATTAAACCACGACTCGAACAATCCTAGATTCTGCTCTCTTTCTCTGTCTCTTAGCTAGCCTCTCCTGGACCTTGGCCATGGAATCTTTGATTACTCCCAAATAATCTATATAAAAACAACATTCTTCTTACAAGGCTGCACATAACCTGCTTTGTTGGAGAAAAAGATCTAATCTTCTCCTTTTCTGCATGACTACCTCAGATAGAGAAGTCAAGGACTCCTGTAATTTAGAGATTGAATCTTCAATAGCCTCCCTAAGTCCCAGGTAGTACTCAGGCTATAGGGCTAAGGCTGTTCCCCTGGTAGCTACTCTTGCAGCCACTCCCAAGGCCAAGAAGACCGCGAGAGTCGGGCTAACAGGTTCTCTCTTGGGCCTGAGGAGTCCTCCTTCCCAGGTATCTAGGAGGTCATTCTCAGCATGGTATATCAGCCTAGGAACTAGCTGGACCATGACACAAAAGTCTTGGTTTTGATGCTGCACCCTGGAGTTAACACAGGGGGTATATCCTGTTCCACATGCCCATCAACCATCTTTCAGGGGGTGGAGAGAGGTAGGTAACTGTCACTGTCTTCTGGTGCTACCTGAATGGTGACATTACACAGGGGAGAGTGAGTGTGTAGGACCTTCCCCAGGCAGAGCCCTCGTCCATAGGCTGCTGTTAGCATGATCTTAGCACCTCGAGAGGTCCAGCAGCAGCATGAGGGTGAGTTAGAGGTTGAGTAATTACCTGTGAGCCCCACAGCCTTGTAATAAGGAGGGGCTGCATGATAACAGAGCCAGCAAGCTGAGTTGTCTCTGGGTTAGTAGAATTTAGCACTCAAAAGCCCATTCTATCATCTGGACCAGCCTGGGCTCCAACTCATCTGAACTTGGCTGGGTCTTCTTTGCCATAGCTCTTTGGGCCAAGCAAGTGAAAAATCTGCATGACAAGAACTTTAGGTCTCTGAAGGAAGAAATCAAAGAAGACCCTAGAAGATAGAAATATTTCCCATGCTCAATGATTGATAGAATTCACATAGTAAATATGGCTATCTTACCAAAAGAAACCTACAATCCAATGCAGTCCACATCAAAACTCCAACTCAAATCTTCACAGACATGGAAAGAGAAATTCTCAACTTCATCTAGAATAACCCAAAACCCAGGATACCAAAACCAATTCTCAACAATAAAAGAACTTTTATTTGTTCCATTATATTCATAGTAGCCCAATTCATAAAAGCAAGAAAATGAAAACAACCCAGATGTCCCTGAACTGAAGAATAGATAAAGAAAATGAGATCATTTACACAACAGAATACTTAGTTTCCAGGCAAGGTATAAAAGAGGATACTCTAAACATACTAAACTAAGGAAGTCTTCTTGTGAATAGCACTTGCCAAAACTTTGCCAAAGCACAGATAACCATCTATAAGGAAAGAGAACTGTTGAGTGTCTCTTGACATCACTTCCAACCCATGGTGAATAGAACCTCAGATGTACAATCGTTTCAGTGGTGATTGTTGGATGAGCAATCTGATGTCTATATATGAAACTACTTTCCCACCTCCTGACCCTCACATTAGGATGCAAACCTCAAGCCAACTAAGCCAACTAATTCTTCATCTCCATTTTAGAGTGTTCTATACATCCAATCTGCCAAGAAGGCCAGAGTTTTGTGACCTGTGCCTTTTGTTTACATACCTACATAGCTTCAACAAAATTTTGGTGGCTGCATATCCTGATGGTGAGAGCCTCTAAGTTGTTCTATGTCTCCATCTCTCCCAAAGCTACCCAAGGAGATACCAACCATTAACATAACCATATTGTTACTACTGGATAGAGTCCTGGTCAACAGGACAATATGTCCCTAAGGAGAGCATGGCTATACATAGAGGGCTTCACCCTCAACTATGCATCCCAATTCAGTATCTCTGAAAGGAAAAATGTTTTAATTTCACATTATTAGTAAAAAGATAATGGAAGTGATCACCATTATACCCATAGCATTTTTCTTCCCATCTAACTTCTAGAAGTTTCCACACACAAATTCCTAAAGAATTGTGGCAGCTAGGACTTGAGCTCTGGCTCATGCTCACAGTTGGGTTTCTTCTTCATCCTTGGCTCATGGACATATGGTACTAATCTGAGGGGAGCATTGAATATCTAAAATGTTGCTATGCTAAGCTGTGAAGAGTCCTACCTAGAATCCAGGGCTTAACAATACTCTTTGCTAAGAATAGGCAAGTGTTCTTACTGACTATATCTTACTGCTCAGTGCACCTGATGATGGACATTATATTCTAGTCACTGGGTACTCCACTGACCATATAACCTCAAGATGAGGTTCTTTCTTGTTGGTTCCTCTTGAAGCAGCAGGAGTGGGGATGGGGTGAGAAGAGTGTTGGTGGGGGTAAGACTTGGTCTTCTGAGATATTTAGGGTGGCTGTTTAACAATAAAACATTTACCTATCTTAAATCTAAGTCACTTTGCTGACCTTCCTGAGTTCCTTTTGAGACAGAAACTGTAGTCTCTGGTATTTAACAACTCATCTTAAAACAGCATGTGGTTAGATAAAGGATTAATTGCTAGAGCCCATTCCCTGTTGTCCAGATGCCTGTTGCTTGTCAGACTAGGGTGAAGTTTGGAGCAATAAACTTCTATTGAACAAGGAGACAAGAATCACACTCACAGAAGAAAAAGTATTTATCTGGCTAAACATTCATTATATGTCACCAGTTTTAAAGGTTCATGGAGACTTTAAAACCATAACTTTTGTAACTAAGTTATTAGTGAAGTTTTGTACAGATAAACCCAGTCAATATTTTATCTTCTGTCATTGCACCATTGCTCCTATAGCATACCATTAGTTCCCTTTTTATCCTGTTGGATAATTGTTTTACAACCTCTTGGAACATGCTCTAAGTAGATGCCTGCTTGCTATCTCAGAAGCAATTATCTGGTGACACTTGAAGACTGGTAGGGTTCTAAAGGTAGTTTTGATATCAGAAAGGATGTAATAGCAGTCCTGTTATAAAAGAACTTAATAATTGCTAATATAATTTTAGAAATTATTGTAGGATCATAATTAAGAATTAAGGAATCATTTATAGCATCACTACAAGACAGTACATTTTCATAGTTCTTCAGAAGGCTGCTCAAAGTAGTGGACTAATGCCTAGTGATTCTTATATATATTTAATAATGCCAGGAGAAGCAAATTAATAGCAGGAACCCTTACTAAAATGAAATCTTCTTGGCCTTGCCTGCAGAAGCAAATCCATCATCAACTGTACTGTACATTCTAGGAACATCTCAGGAAGATCATCTGCTGTTTTTAGCTTCTCCTTCATGGCTCCTAGCATGTAACCCACCAATTCCAGTACCTCAGAATAGATAGGTGAACCCTGATTACCTCAGAATCTTACTATGGGCAGGTGTATCCTATTGACTGTAAAATCTCAGGATGGACAGGAGTACTCTGTTGACCAGAACATCGTACCTTGTACAGGTTTACACTGCTGACCACAGCACTACAGGATAGACAGGTATAGTTACTTAACATAGCGCCCCAAGTATGTGAACTTCACAACCTATAATATCACAGTGTACCTAGATACTGACAGAGTACATTATTAGGGCCACTTCTCTGAATTGGTTAATACTGAATTTCTAGACTGAACTGTAGAGACTGCATCAAATATCAAGATTATCTTCCTCCACCCAACCCAGTATAGCTCTCATTCCTGGTAACAGATCCTTACATTGCAATGTGGTCAGAAGTTTACACAGCAGTGACCCAGGAGATTGAGAGGACAGAAAATAGACACAGTAGGAAAAGAGACCTCTTATTTTAAGGGTAGAAGGGGAATCAACTATAGAATGGAGGTAGATTCAACTCCCTATCACATAGATGTGACAGAATCTGGACAGGATCTCTGGAAATGGGATCACAACAAGTTGCCACATGGACATATGAGGAATTCACACTCATATCATTCTTAGCAGTGATTACATCCTGATCCCGTGATTGGCATGGCTATGGCAGAGCAAGTTCTTGGTTCCAAAAGCAGGCAGTGCTGGTGGCCTGAAGCTTTACATTCTCTAGCATATGGCAAACCCAACCCTAATCAGGTTCTATCCTCACTGGGATGCTTTATTTTGATAGTCAGCTTGATTGGGAAGCCTAGCAGAATAAAGTACACCTCTGGATTCATCTACAGAAGGTTTGGAGGTTTCTTGAGAGAATGAAATAAGAGGTAGATTTGCCCTGAGTATTAGCAGTACTGTCCCATTGCCTAGGGCCTGGGTGGGATAAAAGAAACTAAAGAAAGAATATAAATATAGGCTGGTTCTCCCTTACCTCTACTGTGAAGTGAACTTTACTGCTTTGTTATGGCCTGTACTACTCACCATGATGGACCCCTCATCATGGCCTTCAAATAGCAAAGCAAGACAACCATGGACCAAAATTTCTGATCCTGAGCCAAAATAAATCTTTTCTTCTCTAAACTGTTTCTCAAAGGTATCTGTCACATTGACTGAAGGTATAACTCACACTCACTGCCCCCTACTTCCTCATTCCCTCCACCTCCATTTTTTGCCCTTCTCACCTCATCATTGGTAAGGAATATACTACCACTCAGGAAGGTATATATATATATAGTTTATATATATACACACACACACCACATCTATGCTGCTGAGGTTCCCACTTCCTGAGGCTTCTAGAAACTACACAGTGGAGTTTCATTGCACCATCAATGTCAACATTATCAGTATCATGTCCTCTGTACCTCCTAGTCTGTTACCAGAGTGGAGAGCAGTGAAATGGACCACAGTATTGCAGCTTCTGATCGGAAGCCACACAGATACTTCTAAGGGGAAAAAAAAATTCTAGTTTATATAAACAGGTACCAGTCAGTGCTTTCTGATTATGTAATAGAATGTCATAGACCAGAGGTTTTTTTTAATCTAGTGATAGAAATAGAGAAATTTTGTTAAAAGGAGGCTTCTGATGATAGTCCTGAGATAGGGAATGTAGAAAGCCTAAAAACACAATGGTTCTGAGCCACAAGAGTCTGAGAGTCTGTGACATAAGTGTTTTTATTGAAGGCCTTGTAGTAGATGGGAACCCATAGGAAAACCAGCACAATTAACTAACCTGGACCTCTGGGAGTTCTCAGGTACTTAGCGACCAACCAAAGAACACGCATGTGCTGGAATGAGACCCCTGGCACATATGCAGCTCTGCCTCAGAGGCTCTCCCTAAACTGTAGCCTGACTGTGGTATCTATTCTCCAACAGGACTGTCTTGACTGGCCTCAGTGGGCAGAAACTTAAGTAGAGGGATACATAGAGGAATGCTTGTGCTTTCCGAGGAAAAGGGGAGGGGGGATGAGGAAGGGTCCCAGTGACAAGGAATCAAGAGGGAAACAGCAATTGGAATGTAAATAAATAAACAAACAAAAAAATAATTTACTTGGCTCATGTTCTAAACATATAAACTCATGATGAGGGCCTTTGTTCTTCAGCACCCCATATCAAAAGATGTAAATGCACAAGGAAAGTCTGGAGCCCACCTTCATCCCTTCACCAGAAAACCACTCCTGTGTTCATCAACCTGATTCAGTGATAACAGTATTAAGCCATTCCCTGGTGCCCATTTATTTTAAACATCCCTCTTCCTGATACTATCACAGTGGCAATTCTATTGCAACATGAGTTTGGGGGGAATATCCAGACCACAAATAGGTCCACCTAGTAGAGGTTTATTTTGAAATGAAATAGACAGTAAATGTGGATATAGTACTTTGCACAGGCTGAGGGAGCCATGAGAACTTCTGCTCACAGTTATTACAATTGTCTATTGGGTTAGGCAGGAGGGCTGACTCATACTCCAGTAGCAAAGGAAACTGGAGTCCCCAAATACTCTGCTAATCTGTGATAGCAGGGCCCATTCCTGATTAGGACTTCAACCACCTACCTGCCTTTTCTGGTTCAGCCTGATTATTTATCGTTACCCAGCAAGTGGCATCTGCTTCCTTGTAATGTGTCCTATTCTGGACCACTGTTGTGGACTATTTCAGTTGATTATAATGGAACTGACCAGCAGTTAGAGCAATGAACAGTGTCCTCAGCACCAAGTGTTGTCAGAATAAAGAGCAATGCCATGAGGCTGAGTCAGAAATTGAATATGACCCTTACAGAGCTTACTCCCTGTTTTTCCTCCTTGGAGTGTGATTCTGTAGTACACAGAGGCTTCTACAAGTTTTATTCCTATTGCTGTGATAAAAAACATGACCAAAAGTAACATAGGGAGTAAGGAATTTATTTGGTTTACATATTTCAATCAAGGTCCACCATGAAAGGAAGTTGGGGCAGGAACTGAATTAGAGGTTGTGGAAAATACTGCTTATTGATTTGCTCTCTAAGGCTTACTCAGATTTCTTTTCCTACTAAGACTACCTGCCTAAGACTAGTAATATATTCTATAACCTGGACCTTCCTACATCAGTCATTAATCATGAAAATACCCTACAGACTTGCCTATAGGCCAGTCTGATGGAGGCATTTTCTTAGCTGAAATTCCTTTTCCCAGGCAACTCCAGCTTCTGTTGTCAAGATCCTAACCAGACAAGGCTGAAAAGTGGCTCTAAGACCTCTCCCTATGAACTCCACAGAGTGTTCAATCCATAATTATCTCATCTCATGTCATTCATTCATACATTTGTTCATTCAAGTTTCATGAGCAGTGAGATTATGAGCTATGTAAAGATGAGAAAAAAGAAAGAAGAAAGCACATAATAACCAATCTATGTAATGATGAATAACTGTTCATTATGTTTTTGTTGGGTTTCTGAGCTACTGAGTAATAAATAATCTGGATACTGAGATGAGGGTTATTAGACCTTGAAGATAAGGCATGGAAAGATGGATTTAGGGGACTTAAAGTGTGACTCAGTAATACCAGAGTTAGGAGCATATTCTGCTGGCTTTGAGTAATTTATTTACATAACTATTTATTTGGTCCTGAGGTAACTTAGAGATTCTTCTGAATTCATGTGTCTCAAATTCACTGTGGTAAAATCAGGTAGTATTTTATTTTTAGTTTTCTTCCTGATCACTACAGATTCTGCAGGCTGGAAGGCAATGAAATATCTGAGAGGCAATTGTAACTTTTCTAATAAAAAGTAAAACTTAATCCCTGCCTATCAAGATACCTTCTGTGTCCTAAATCTCACCAGTCAGCAAGGAAGCTTAATCCTCACCAATTAATGAATCTCTGGATTTGGAAAGCATATGCCATCCCAATTCCCAATAGGGTTTTGGGCCTTGGTTTGTGTCAATTCCAGATTCTTAAAGTTTATGTTACTGGTGATTCGCAGATTGATTGATTTGTCTCTCAAATGTATTCACAGTTTTCCAAACATTGATTAATTCAGTCAGGAAAGAGGCATCGAGGTCCTGAAAACCCACAATAGTGGGAGTACCTCATCTCCTTTATTAGCTAGGTATGAAGGAGGAGCAAAGCAAAATTACTGGAGAATGCTCTGAGGGGAGACAGAAAGAGAGAAAGAGAGAGAGAAAGATGCAGAGAGAGGGAGGAGAATACATGAGAACACATAGTAGCAGTAGCATCTCTTGGAACCTACAGATGGGTAACACTCTGTTGTTCATTCAACTCACAGTCCTCAAAAAAACAGTCTAATAATTTTTTTGCATTTGAACCTAGTCTGACTTTAACCTAGAGGGTAGAAAAGGAAAAGCAACCTCTAGAAGAAATTATCAGTCACAGTATTACCTTTTGTTGAAGAGGGGAGACTCTTATTACAGGTTACTTCCACATAAAAGAATATTATAATTGATTGTGAGAATAGGCTTTCAAAAGTTGATCACAATCCAGTATAGCCATGGAGGATGTCAGCTAGACACAGATAATGATGTATGTATGTATGATATTAAAATTTCTGGGGTCATTGTAGCAAATGAATAATGAATTTCCACTTAAAGCAACAGAATTCTCTGAAGTTATTGATCTGCTCTTAGGAACATTTACAAATACTTGATTAAACTCCAAGTGTATATATAATCAGAAACTTGCTTGGTAAACTGATTCTTAACAAGATTAGAATTTATTTATGTCTTTGGTTTTTGTTAAAGTTTTATCTAAATTTTACACAGAAGGTAAGTATCAAACTGGTGCAGCTGACTACCCAAGCTAGGATGCCTATACCAATATGGACAACAGAGAAAAAAGGTATAGTTAACAATGTCAACTGAGTTGCAGTAGAATATGAGACATTGCTCAAAGTGTCTTACAGTTCAAATTGAGTTACCTGTTTTTAAACTAAAGAAGGCATGCAGAGACATCTCATTGGCCTTAATTAAAAATATATATATATATAAGATTTGTGTAAAGTTGAGAATTTATTCAATAGTCACATGAATTTTGATTATCTGAAGTGAAGATATATATGAACAAGTCAAACTGTCATCTCATCAGCTATAACAAATCATTACTGCAGAGCTGACTCTAACTATCCACTAGTTCAATGCAACTCCCTTTCAAATACTGATATTATATGTGGGAATCTACAGGGAACTTTATAGAAAAGACAATAATAGGGAGAAAACAGCCATAGTAAGCCTAAGATGTGCTATAAAAGTCCAATATCTGGATTTTAGTGCTGAGGATTTTCATGGAGGCATGCAGGTCTCCAAAATACATAAAAAAGTATTCAGATTTTGTCCATGTGATAGGTGGCATTTCAATCCAGATAGTTAAAGAGAAATTACTGTTTAGAAACATGTTACTATTATGAGAAATGCTGAACCCTGATTGACCCACTGCCTCAGTACTCCAGAAGATTCTAAATGCAGCCAAGACTAGAAGAAATGAAAGGGAAACACAACATTCTGAGGAGGAAATGTGAATTCATTGACCATTGTGAGTAGAGAACCACTTTCTATTAGGATATATATTTAGATTGATGGGAAATGGTGATATTCTGTATTTATCTGAAAATAAAAAGAATCAATGAGCTCCAGGAAAGTATCACCAAAATACAAAACAAAACAAAAACAAACAAAAACAAAAAACTATGAACTGAAGAAAGTATTTGCAGCCTAAGTGACAAAGCTTATTTGCTCCACTGAGCCACAGATTTTAAGAACAGCTCTCACTGTCAAAAAGGACAATGTTTACCAACCTGGATGAAAAAGGAAATATTGATTGAAATATAAATGAATTTTGTCAATGTGTTCACCAAAAAGGATCCTTGCTCAGTCTCTCTTGGAATCAAAAATGCACAATTTAAAACAAAAAGACAGATTCTTTCCTCACAGTAGCGAATATGGCCCTGAGGCTATATAGACATTGCCTAAAATTGCTTGAGAGAGAGAGAGAGAGAGAGAGAGAGAGAGAGAGAGAGAGAGAGAGAGAGAGAGAGATTTGTTTCTTCTCGATTATCAGTGGGTACACACACAGCAGGGGGCTGGGTTTCCTGACTTCAGTTTGTTCTGTACAAGGCTTATTCATTGGTAGTCTCATTTTCAAGAAGACTGTTGAGTGTCTGCAGATAAGGCCATGATTTATGGCTCCCACTAAGACTGGCACTTGTCTGCCAGCCAACATGAGCGGACTCCTGGAGAGTGACAGAGCAGGTTCTGATGCAGCCTGGAGAGTCTGGGAACACAGTGAAAGACAGCTTCTCTCTCTATTTATGGTAGGATTCCTTCTGCCCTATAGGGATCACTTCCCTTCCTGACTGTTCATCCCTCACCTCCATTGGGAGCTTCTTATTTGGCCAGCTTCAGGATAAAATGTTCTACCTATCAAGAATATTTACAGTGTCTGGGAGACTAAAACAGGTCTGGATAGTTTGTCAGGAGGTGATCTCAAGAGGTACCAGGACTGAAAGTGAGGGGCTCAACTAATACTTTGAACCACTGGGGTTTAGCTGCAGACAATTCCAAACAATGCACCAGTCCATTAAATAGGCTGCTAGCTGAGAAGCCAAAGGGTGATCTATTTACCTTCCAATTCAACAATCATCACAAGAGGTCTAACTTTAAGACAAGAAGACAACCATAGGAAAGTCATCAATCTGCAGGAGGTAGACTAACTGTAAGGGACAATGATCATTGTAGGGGTGTGGACAGTCACACATAAGGAGAGTTCTGGGAAGTACCCATAGTTACTGGATGATTTAAAAGCAGACAACCAATCTATTGGAATTTTGAACAGAGTGTATTTAAATAAAAGGAGAAAAAGTAGATTTTTTTTCCTGTCTTTGAGTTAGTTGGACTAGAGAATTGGAATGAAGCCACTGTGATCTGGGTTTCTATTTAATAAAACAGCCACAAGCACAGCATTCATGGATATTTATCTTCCAAGTCAGTTGGCAGCATTGATATCTCTAATTGCTAAATACATGTGGTTAGCAGAAATATAAAATAATACATCAAACACTCTCACTTTACTGCACTCAATGAATATGCTATTTAGAGACTTGAGAAATTAGAAATCTTTAAATACTCTGGTAAACAAAGACTGAGTCACACATTCTAATGCAGGGAAGCAGGGAATTCAGTGTTCCTTTCAGGAATCATTCTACATGCAACACTGGCAGATGTTTGCCAACAACCTTATGAGCACCAATGCATTTGCTTTTCAGGGAAGGCATTCTATAGTCCCTATACTAGGAGATAATTTTCATACAATGTTTGGATCTAGAATGCCCCCCGCAAAAGCCCTTGTATTGAGCTGATGTGATTACTTAGTGGGTAAAAGCACTTGGCACTGAGTCTGACAACCAGAGTCTGATCTCAAACCAACATGGTGGGAAGGAAAGAATCAACTCTTGCAATTTGTCTCTGATCTCTATCAGTATGCCATGAAATGCACTCCAATCTCAATACACAAACAAATAAATAAAGTAAAAGCTTGCTACCAGTCTTTATAAGCTATTTTTCTCAGGTATTTTATCACAGTGCATGACTTATGACTTTCAGTACACCTGGCCTGGTGTACAGCATCTCATGTAGTCAGAGAAGCAGAGAGCAAAGCATCCAAACAGAGCTGTCACCTTCACACTGTTCTGTGTATTTGCAATTGGTGGGCAGGATTTACATTCCATTCTGTCTGCACTCTATTTCCTTTAGGGATTATGTTTTCTCCTCTGAGTTGGATTGGTGAGACCAGGCCACCTCCTATCTAGGAGACATGAATCAGGTACTCTAGGCCATGTAGGCTATTTTCTTTCAGCTATATAAAATGATCAATTCATTGAACAAATTGATCTTCAGAAGCTATAATGTTTTAAACATTTTTTTTATGGAGGTAAAGTGGTAAGAGAAAAATCTCATTCTAGTGAAGGAGATAATAGGGAGATAAGACAAAGAAGTGTGGGCAGGGAGGGCAGTATGAAGTGCTAGATGCTGGCAGGTTCTGAAATGAGAGTATATGAGAAAGAGAGATGGCCCAGAAGCCTCACTGAGAATGGGTATTGATCAAAGAGTGAAGGAGGTGAAGATATAAAAAGATACTGGAGATGAGCAAGGAAGTATGAGATGTGGAATGGGAAAAATCTAAGGATGAAGATATAAATGGATAAAGTAATAAGAGAAAGAAACATGGAAGAGAGAGGAATGGAAGGAAATAAGGAATACAGAGAGACGTTTGGGAGGAAAAAATGGAAGAGAGAAGACTGAGGTGGAGAAATGAAGAACAAGATGGTGGGGGGTGGGAAAGGATGAAAATATAAATAACCCATATTTGACTCTAGACTGGGTCAAATTTGGAGGCAGGTGCTTTGTTCAGGCTTATCACAGGTTCTCTGTACCTGTGGTGTCATCTCACCTGTCTTCACATCCTGTGTAGCCTGTCTGTCTACTCCATCTCACCCTATCCCATAATTGGCCTGTGCTAATGTCCTTCTCAAATAGGCATCCTGCCTTCAGATCCTGGCCCTGATGTCTGTTTCCTGTAATCTCAATCTGGTACAATTATAACCTGCATGTATTAAAGGATAATCCGATCAAAACCCAACACCGATGATGTCCTTGTTCTGCAAGAACACATCAGTGACTGCATCTCTAGGGGTGTGTGTTGTGAGTCTCCAGAAATCAACTGGCCTTTACTCACTGGTGGTCTCAGGTTTCAGGTATCAGGGTATCAGGGGCAGCAGTAAATACCGCTAGTATAAACAACCCAGAAGTCTGTCAGAGGACAACTCCTTTATTGAAATAGAGGGGCTACATTATATAGCTCAAGTCAGTAGGGAGGGAAGAAAAAAAACAAAAGACAAGAAAGGAAAGTTTTGGTGTGGGTGCAGAAAACTTTCAAGCCTATCAGCTATGTTAGCAGACCATCAGTCACATGATTGTTGATGAGTCCTCTGGTGGGGAAGCAGAAGCCTTCCTGGCTTTTCCATGCCATGGCCTTTGTCTGTATGGAGTGGAGTAGGCCAAAGCCTGAATTGGGTAGGAAGCAGCCTCACTCTTGCTTTTTGAGAACTGTCAGGATATGGACAGAGCTCTACCATCCTTTATCTAGCTTGGGAATGGACAAAGTGTGGGTACTGGAAGTTATCCCCAGGGTAGAGACTTATACACTCAGCTCTAGTATGATACCCAAGAAGGCGGGGGAAATGTGGGGCAGTGGGCTCAGAGAGGCAACTGAGTACCTGGTCGACCACAGGCCTCTAACTACGTAACACAGTAGGTGTTGTGCCTTGCTCTTGGGCCCTGGTTCCTTTCACTTCTCCACAGCCCCTCCCAAGGAAAGGTTTGTGGCCTTAGGTCACATAGCACAGATAGCACAGGTAGAGGGCATGACTACAGGCCATAGAGCCTCAAGAGATCTCCATATTAATGAGATACCTAAAGGCCAAAGGGCATAGCCAATTAAGCATTCCTTCCCAGACTCTTCTCCTTGCAAAAGATATTTAACCTTAGGTGTCCCCTGAGGACACGGGATACAGCTTCATTCACTTTCCACCATGACAATAAGCCTTTTAAAACCATGGACTTCCTCTCCTACGTGCCGTCCCCCATGAAGAACCATAGAGGGGGCCTTAAACCAATAAGCTGCTGCCTAATTTCTCTATGTTCCAGCAATGAAGGCCTGTCAACTCAAACAAGCTAGCCGAGCCACCTGTGACTCAGCCAAACGAGTCACTTCAACCAAGAGTCACTATCCCATGGGGCACCTCCAGAGCTTCTCTCCCTTGCCCCTTTCAGCTGTGGGCCAGTCCAGCCCATATCCTCCCCCAACCCCTGTCTCAGTCCTTCTGAGGTCCCCAGTGGCACCTGGGTGCCCAAGGGCTGAGACCAATAGGTCTCCGGCCAGCCGCCTTGGTCCGGAGACACCTGACCCAAGAGCTCTGCCCTCGAGGGACCTCAGACTAAGATATCCCCATGTCTGGAGTAGAGTTCAGCAACTTCTCACAGCCCAACATCCACCTGGCTCCGTATGGAATGAACTCAGTAGAATTCCCGAGCTTCTGCCCCCCTAACCCACCTGTGGTGGCAGACATGTGAGACTCATAACTCAGCCCAACAGGACCCATGCCCACATGCAAACCACAGACCCACAGGAAAACATGACAACATGGGCCCCTTCTGAGAATTAGGGCCTATCCCATCACATCATGTTGGCCAAGGGGTCAGGAAATGCATTCAGTTGCCATGAAGATTATGCTGGGCTTTAAAACTTCTGTTGCACATGAGTCATGGGCATAGTGATAAAAGAATGAGCCTTCTCCCACCTCCATCTCCCTACAGATGTTGGTGAGCCTTTCTGCCATTTTCACTTCCTTTCCACTGCCTTTCCTGTGTATTTGTACAGGTGGTACTGGTTGAGCTTTTATTTATTTAATAGTATATAGTGTCACTGTTCAACAAGGAATCTAGGAATTTTCTTAGATAATTTGGCACTAAGTTATGGAGAGCAGTTTAAAGTTGAAGTAGTGTAAGGCAGCATCATTAGAAACAGAACTTCAGTCAAGGGCTCTTGGCTTTTTCACATACACCCTTATCACCTGGTCCTTTGTTCATGATGTTCTAGTTCATGAAATTAACATTTTTCCATATAATAACTGCTTCCTCCTGCTTCCTCGGGAAACAGGATTGGTTACTTAGATTGGGGGTGTTGGGAGAAAGACCTGGGCATGCAGGGTTTGCCCCTTTATCTCTCCAGGAAGCCTCTGGTGAGCAGAAGAAGGTGAAAGCTATGGTCCAACTTCCTGTCCGTAGTGAAGAAATTGCATCATTTTGGATATAGCAGGAATCCTGTGTCCCACAAATGCTCCATATTGGTAGCAAAGCTAACCTTTGACTTTTAGGACTGTGTTTCAGTGAATTGTGAAACTAGTTATTAGTGTCTTGATCCATTTCTTACTGCTATAACTGAACATTAGGTAACGGATGGATTATAAAGGAGGCAAGCATATTTGGCTCAATGAATCAGGAGGGTGGAAAGTTGAAGACCATGGTATTGTCCTCTGACTAGGTCATGGCATGGTCAAAGACATTGAGTGTTGAACCAGAGTATCCCCATAACACAGCCTCCTATAAATGGGCTAACACAACCATCTTCCTTTCAAACACCATTAAAAACAGAATTTGGGAGTCATGTCTCAAGCACACGAATTTAGGGAGACAGATTCAAACTATAGAAATGAGTATGTCTTATCTTTGGACTTAAATTTGAAATAGGCATATGGCCTTTGGGCCCTTCATAAACACTTGAGAACTATGAATGCTCTCTAGCTTTTCGTGTGAATATATATGATCATCACAGATTGTGATTGAGCATAGTAAAAGACTGGTGAGTAGCAGGCACTGAGGTAAATCTGTGTCAGCCACTCTGTCTGCCTTGCACAGAGGAGCACCCATGGGACAAAAGAGAGATGTTCCCCATGTCACTGATAGAGATCACAGGAATCTTGGAGCCCTAGCAACAGGAGATGGTTTTCATAAGCTGTGCCTTCCATTCTACCCCTGAGAAGACAGTGTCAAGAGTTCCCTGATTCTTGTTCCAGAAACTTTCTCAGGAAGAAATTTTTCCTGTTCAAGGTGTGTGGAGTTGCTTTGGGAAAGCTAGTGGATGGCACATTGTACAAACCTGACTCTGTAGCAAGCTGTCAATGTCAAGGCTGAGACTGCCAATACTGAGATTAAGCTGTGATAATAGAGTCTCATCAAAAGCAATTACAATTTTGATATAAATGCCATTTTGGAAGGCTCATTAATATGCCATAATATTCAACACCCAAGGTATGATAAAAATAAACTGAGTCCTCTGTAATTTCATGGCTTAGCATTCAAGTGATTGATTTCAATTCCATTTTATAAAATCCTACTTATTATGTCCTCTTTTCCTAGGAATTTTGCAAGCCTGCCTCACTGGGACCTGAATTTCATGGGCCAGAAATGACATCAGATGATGCCATTGTCAATGATGTCAATGTCATCGGAAATGACATTGGCTATTGTGTATCTCTGGACTAGAGTGACAATAATGTTCTTATCCTCAGTTGCTCTTATACCAGGGGCCTAGCATGTGAATCACAGTTTACAAAAAAAAAAAAAAAAAAAAGAAAAAAGAAAAAAGAAAGCAGAAAGCTGGAGAATGTTTGATGAACATTCACTGCCCGTGTAGCAAGCTTTGGGGCACAGACACATACATAAGCCACTCCAATGCTGTCTTTTTGTTGTTGTTGTTGTTATTGAAGATTGGCTATTTTTGTTCATTTGTTTTTAGAGTTAAGGTCTTTTTGAATAGCCCAGACTTCTGGTTTTACGTCTTTGCTGATCTCCTGTTTCAGCTCCTGGGTGATAGTCTAGGCCTTGTCTCTCTACCACCACGCCTTTTCTCTCTCCTGTATGTACTCTCTTAGCTTTGCTTAGATATAAGTGTGCCCAATCATTGTGCTTAACATTGATCATTCAGATGAATTTGTGACACCATTGACATGGCTAAGGTAATAAACACATCCTTTATACACAGGTTCTTGCTCTTTCTCTCCTTTCTCTGTCTCTCTGTCTCTGTCTTTCTCTGTCTCTGTCTCTCTTGCTTTCACTCTTTTCCTTTCTCTCCTCTCTCCACTCTTGACCTTACCTCTCCCTCTCCTCCTCTTCTCCCTTACCTCTCCCTCTTCCTTTTCTTCATTCTCTCTCTCCATTCTTCTCTCTTTCTCCCTCTTTTTTCCATTTCCTCCCCCCCTTTTTCCTCTCAAAATTCTAAATAGAGAAATTTGCCCAGGCTGAGCTTAGACATGATCTCTTTCCTGGGCTGGCCTTGGACCCATGATCCTTCTGCCTTAGCCTCCCATATGCTTTGACCCACACCTGGTTTGGTTTTTGTTGTTTTCATTTTCATGTTCTTAGCAGTAAAAACAGTCCATATGACAACTGTTCTTCCAACAATGTTTCACATTGTGTTAAGATATAAATGACAAATGAAAATTGGATATAATATAATTATATTATGAGATGAGCACACACAAAATGATGATAAGGTAAATTACAAATGATTGTGGGACAGGTAAAGGATATATGAGAGATAGTTGACGTCAGTTTGCACCTTTTCTGTAAACTTTACATGGTGTCAAAAATATTGGGAGTAATACACACATATATGTATAGGCATTACAATAAAACATTTCAGCATGTTGATCAGAAATAATGTTTATGTATAATTTATCTTCTAGATGCTTATTTACCTATATGCCCTTTACTGCATTCAGCAATTGCTTACATTTCGACTCACTATGATTTTATCTATGATTAATTCATATTATTTTATTTTTCTGGCATGTTAAGAGAGAGTTGGAGTCATCATGTTGTTAGTCTATTATATTGTTACATTTGTTTTACTTATTTTGTAAGTGTGCATGGGGGAATACAGTGGCAATCTTGTGTCATTGTGAGTGTGTGTGGTGTGTGTGTGTGTGTGTCTGTGTGTGTAGGATAGAGAACAACTTTTGGGAGTTTATCCTCTCTTTACTTCATGTATGGTGCCTGAACTCAGGTATTCAGACTTAGGCAAACATCCTTACTCACTGGGCCATTTTGCAGGCTCTGACGCTGTTTTTCAACATATCTCCTAAGATCAATAGCTACAACACAATGGTCAAACTGGGAAACTGAATATCAGTGCTGTTTTCCAGTCATATTTGTTGATTTTCATAGCAATACTTATAGTTAGTTATCTCCTGACTATGAAATCCAAACATAAATTGTGAGTCTGCTTTACTTATATTCCTTCATTTTTTGATGTGGGGTGATTTTTTACCTTCCTTTGTCTTTCTCTGCTTTAACATCTTTGAGAACAGAACAATTATTTTGACAATGTTTACATAATCAGACTGTCCTAAGGCATGCAGAGCATTAAAAAACTCAAAGCTCAGGATACAGGAGAAGCAGCTCAAGGAATAGTTTAGTTGACTGCAGTAACAATCTGTCCTAATTAGTTTTTGCTGTTGTTGTTGTTTTATTTTGTTTGTCAATTTGACACAAGCTAGGGACACTAGAGGAGAATCCTCAGTTGAATAAAAAGTTTCAATCAGATTAGCCTTTGGGACATTTTCTTGATTAATGATTGATGTAGAAGGACCCAACTCACTGTTACTGGAGCATTCTGAGTTGTATAAGCAAGCCGAGAAGTCTGTGAGAAACAAACCAATAAGCAGCATTCCTCCATGGTGTCTATGACAGTTCATAACTCCAGGTTTCTTCCTGTCATGGCTTCCCTCAGTGATCAGATAGTCTGATAGTTTGTCTTAGATGTGTGGGAGTGTCATTACTTTTTCAGTGACTCCAAATAGCCCTCCAGTGATCTGGGAGGAGCTGCAACAACCAGTGGAAGTAACTTTAGGCAAGAAACTCAACAGTGGAAGAAAACTACATTTGTAGGAAGCTTTCAATTCCAAGCTAAAGGGTTCTTGGGTTCTATTTTCAACCTAAGTAGCCAAACACCTTCATTCAAGCATATCACCCAATCCACTGCTAAAAGCACACATTGCTGGTTTATTCTGTTTTGGTTTTTTTCCAGTGTTTTAGGGAAAACTGGGCAGTAAGAAAATGTCATCTATATCCCTGCCTCCTGAGCCTCAACAATGTCTTTGTTGGCTTCTCAGTCAAGAGGAATAAATGGACATAGCATCTATGATCCAGAAATAGAAACACACTATTAAGTAAATGTCCAATTTTGTCTTACAGTGTTGGCCAAATATCTTGTCTTTGCTTCTCAGAGCTTCTGATACCTTTGTTTTTGACTGCACAGAGATGGCCCCCATTGAATGGAGTAGTTAATTTCCCTGGTAAGAACCTGTAATCTTTAGTGTGTAAAGATACGTTTGTGCCCAGTGAGAGGCATTTTAATAGGGACAGGAAGGTCTATGTATACTACACAGTGATAAATTCCTCTATTTTACATGCAGGCACACAGAAAATCTATGTGTGTTGTCCAGTGATATATCCCTCCATCCTTCATACAGCACAGAACAGCTGGGCAGAACTCCCTGTCTCCTCCTTAATGGGCTCTGATAGCTGCCATACTCCTCCAGATGGGTTAGTATGCTGCCATCTTGAAGCAGGAATTTGTCTCTCTGGAAGAAGAGCTGTTTAAAAAAAAAAAAAAAAAAGAGGCAGCATTATTGTTTTTGCATTTGAAAGATCTGAAGGGATGTGAGTTGTTGTGAGCAGACCCAGGGGAGCAATAGAACAGCTTGCAGCAATGTGGGGCTGCAGTGATGCTCCACTGGAGAATGTAAATGCTTAAGCCGTCCTTTCATTTGCAGGCTGGCTCTGAAGCTTCAAAGACTTTGGACTCCAAGCTGCCACTTTCAAACATTTGTGCTGGGAGTCTTTCATCACTTCTTTGATTCCTGGGAGGTCCCTCTCAGCTCATTATAGCACAACCCCTGCCAATATTAGCTGCAGTAATAGCTACATCTACATGAGATGACTACCCTCAAGGAATGACTCCTCTGCCATCTTTCTGGCACTAAAATTATACTGTCTCACAAAGGATTTCTATGTTGTTTCCAAGCAAAGGATCTATTTTAATGATGTTGTGTGAGTTACAAAATACTAGGTTATAATGTCTAGAGCAGGACAATGTGGACGGTTCAGTAGATAAATCACTAGCTGCTTAAGTTGTAGGACCAGAGTTCAGATCCCTCCCACTCATAATCAAAGCTAGGCAGGCATGGTAGCATGCACATGCCTGCAATCTCAGCATTTCATAGACAGAGGCAAGGCATAACCATGAAAATCTGGCAGGATAGATCAGCCAATTTGTGAACTCTGGTTTCATGAGAAATCCTTCTTCCAGTCAAGAACAGAGGAATTGATGAAGACATCTAACACCAACTTCTGGCCTCCATATACATATGCACTTGCACATGCATGCACAGGTGCACAATTGCACCTACATGTGTAAAAGTGGGCATACACACATACAAGGACACATCATGTATTCATACAAAAAATGATTTTTAGGGCATAAGATTGAGTTGTTTTTAATATTTAGTGTGTTTTTGAAAATTTAAGGCAATTACTGCTTTAGATACTCAACTAAGTCTGTTATCCCGTAGGCAAACAAAAAAGTGAGCACATAAGTGTTTATTTAGTAGATAGGAGCTCACCTGACTTAGATATTTGGCAGACACCATTGCATTTGGTCTCATCAAACAGCTTCAAGAAATCCCTGTTGCAGTCAGTGTAAAGATGAGGATAAAGGTGAAAAGGGCAGAATCTTGAGCTCAACCATCATAAGTCAAGGACCTGGTGTTTTAATCCAAGTCTGGCTCTAGCATCCACATTATTTAATAGTATGTTGCACATCCTTTTCCCTCCTGAGAGTTGGATACCTTGTTACATCTTGATTTCTCCTCTTCCCTTGGTTTCTACAACTCTTGAGTATATAGTTTTGTAATTATTTCAATAACTTTATTGGGGGTCTGTGGACATGGTTTAGTGGGTAAGATTTACTGCTGTTCAAGCACGAAGACCTTGGTGTGAGCTCCAAGCATTCACATGAAAGCTAAACATGAATATGCACATCTGCAACTCTAGCTATGGAGGGCAGAGACAGGTGGATCTAAGGAGCTATCTGAGCACACAAGTTCAGTGCCCAGCTTCTGCATCTGGTGACGCAAAGTAACCATTTCCAAGGAATATGATGCACATGAATCCCTCATAAGCATGTAATTAGTTTATTTTTAGTCTTTAAAAAAATATCCTACCGTGTCACCTTGTTGAACTGGAGACAGTATTCAAAACACAACACTTAGGATGAGAGACTGCTTTTTTATCTGAAGTCCAGCACCCAGCAAAAGCATGCTAAAAAGGCCTTGTGACAAAAACAAATGAGATCACTCAAATACACAGCCTTCCAGTTCCATAGCCAGTCACCTGCTGCTTACTTGTGACACTGTAGAGCAGAAGGGAAAACTGAAATAAAGTTAAATAAAATCAAGAAATTTATATAGACTGAAGTACTCTGAGGAAGAGGATTACCCAGCACCCTTACTTCTCCTGAGTACTCTGGTGAAGTCACTGTGTATAATGGACACAGCCACCTCAGTATTCTGGTGGACACATGTCAGGTCCCCCTTTCTTTCATAAAACCTGTCATTTGACTCAACTTTTTCTTCAATGTAAAACAATCCACACAGCTACTTGGAATGTCAAATAACTCAGTGATTTTTCTGACCCATAGCCATGAACCATGTGTAACCTTTCTTTCTGTTATTGTTCTACTACCTGCGGATTTATTAAAGAAGGGATTGCAGTTCAAATAGAATCCCAGAGGGACCATTTCCTAAGGTCTCTGAGAGTGCAATTGCATCTGCACTGGGTAAAGCTTTGCCTGCTTCATCCTACTCCATGCAAAGTCTGATGAAGATCTTCACACCATACCTCATATGCTTTGGTTACCACTCTTAAGTGTACTTGAAGCAATCCAAGTAATCATGCCAAGAGATATCTGCATTTCTGCATTTACTATAGGAAAAGTCACAATAGTCAAGACATGGAACTAGCCAAGGTACCCATCAATAGATGAATGGATAAAGAAAATGTGTGCTGGGCAGTGGTGCTGCACGCCTTTAATCCCAGCATTTGGGAGGCAGAGGTAGGTGGATTTCTGAGTTCGAGGCCAGCCTGGTCTACAGAGTGAGTTCCAGGACAGCCAGGGCTACACAGAGAAACCCTGTCTCGAAAAACCAAAAGCAAAAAAAAAAAAGAGAGAGAGAAAATGTGAGATGGGGAAGATCTGGGAGGCGATTAGAAAGGTGAAACCATGATTAGAATATATTGTATGAAAACACTATTTTCAATAAAATATTTTTTATAAAAAATCTGGTTACATACATGCAATATAGTTTTCTTTAGCCATGAAAAAGAAAGAAATTATATTATTCCATTACTTGGAGATCACTATATAAGTGAAATAGCTAGACCAGAAGACAAATATCACATTTTCTTATATGAAGAACCAGTCAACCAATCAATCTACCATCTATTAATATAGATTATCTAATAATATAGATGATATAGTACAGATGATATAATATGGAATATAATATACATATCAATAATATATGTATATATGTCACTAAAGCAAAAGGGGAGTTCGTGGTAAAAGAGAAGCTGTTATCCCTTTCTTCCTTGTCATTTTCAACCTCAACTCCATCTTCTTGTCAATCCTCTCTGCAGCCATGTATCCACTACATCACTCAGCATAATGGATGGTAGTCCTGCCATCCTCCTGTTCTCTATACCAGTTAGTATCTCTTATCTTTCTTCCAGGGAAAACATCAGTAAGTCTGAATGGTCAAACTGTAGGGGTACAGAGGAGAAGTCCCTATTTTCCACTGGCCCTTAGTTAATGATCTTCATTTTCTTTTAGTTCACTACTAAAAGCAAGTGTGGGGGTACTAGTCACTTGACAGCTTGCTATGGCAAAACATTGACAAAAGCAGCTTAAGGAGGAAGGGTTTATTTAGTCTCACAGTTCTATGGTACAATCTTGGGTGGCAGGAAAGTCACAGTGACAGGAGCTTGAAGTAACTGGTCACACTGTCTCTCTAGTAGGAAAAGAAAAAGAGATGAATGCTTGTGCCCAGTTCACTTTCATGTTCAGTGTAGGAACCACAGACCATGGATTGTGGTGTGTATAGTTAAATTGGATCATCTGACTTCTGTTGATGTAATCTAGAAAATCTCATATGGCATGGGCAGAGGATTATCTCTTACCTCTATAAACTGTTTCTACTGACTTCCTCCATCTAGAAAGAAAAGCAATAAACAATATATCAAAAGATAAGTGATAATGTGGGGATACTGCCCACTATAAAGGTGTGAATTGCTTACCTGGCAGACTAAAGGCTACTGAGAATCACCCCAACTCTCACAAAAGACTACAGAAAGATGTTCCTGGATACTGGTGACACTACCACTGTATGTACTTCCAGATGGAACATCTTCTATAAGGACCCATACTCAACCAACTCTGAACCTTGGAGAAGGCTCTTCAGTGTCCCTAGCTGGAGAGACCGTAACATCTCTTTATTCTTGGAGGAGCTGGACAAGCCACTGGGTGTTGAACACAAGTTATGGAAATAATACAGTCCTCTTGTCCTGAGGCCAAATTTATCTGTTCTCTCTCATGGTTATAAGCAGAATATTTATTGGTTTATCTCTAAATGAGTCTTTGCTTCCCATGTGACCTTATGATGTCTCATACAGGACAGTTATCACTTGTGAATGCACAGCTCTTCATAGCCTTCCTAGCATCCTCCCTGGCATTCCACTCTGCCCTTCTTAAATAATCAGTTAAAGTTGCTACACATTTTGCTGATGGGCCAGACCTCAGGGTCTAGGGGCTATATGGCTGGATATGGTACATAGTCTAAACACTCCTCTAGTACAGAACAAACTTGCTCTCTAAAAAGAGGGGAAAGAGGATAGGAGTGTATGCTGGTTGGCAGTCTGTGCCTTTAAGATATTCTGGAAACAGAAATGAAGTTTTTATGTTTGGTGGTCCCTCACTTCCAATTGAGAAATCAAACACTTTTCCGCAGAGCCAGTTTCATGTCTTCAGTTCATGCAAATGCCTCTTCCTGTCATTTATCCACCTCCCAAATTGTTTAAGTCTGAAATTGTGGGTCATTCTTGACAAAGTTTCTTCTCCTGATCTAAGAAAACCATTATAGGGAAAGCCTTAGCAAGGTGCAACTGAAAAAGATCACACAGAATGATATATTAAAAATCCATCTTTTTCAAAAAGCAATTTCCTGATTTCAGATTATAATGACTATTGTCACACACACCTTCTTTGTTAAATTTGTAAATAAACTGATTTCATTTATTTACTTATTTATTTATTACATCACGACTGCAGTTTTCTCTTCCCCCATCCTCCAATTCCTCCCCCACCTCATCCCCATTTATTCCTCCCTATTTATTTATTTATTTGTCTTTAGAAACCAGGAGGCCTCCCATGTATAGCAACCAGCCCTGTTATATCAATTTGCAGTAAGGCTAGGTTCATCCTCTTCTATTAAGGCTAGGCAAAGTTATCAGGTAGGAGGAAATACCAGCTTTGACAGGACAGAAAAACTGACATGAGGCATTGGTGATTGATCACTCAGCAGACTTTTCTCTGAGGAAACAAAACTTGATTCTCTGGGGCAGGTGAGAAGCTCTATGGGGCTGATGAAAAAAGGAGGGGAAAACACACACACACACACACACACACACACCACACACACACTTGGTGGATGAAGCAAGCACCACCAACAAGCTCCAACCCTTTTACATGCATACATACATACACATACACACATTTGGTGGATGAAACAAAGTTTCAATCACTTTATTTTTTTTATCCCACAGCTTATATATCCAAACAAAATCTTTCAAAGAGTACAAAAATTACAATGTGGTTACATTCCTTTTTTTCTTTACTTGAACAATTACAATGAGTATACATAGAAAAAAAAGTAACCCAATACCCTCACATGGTCAACTGCTTTATGTATTATGGATTTAAAAACAAATTACTCTCCAAAACCCACATACATTCATAACTAAGCAACTTGTTATAGATTAACAAAGCATAAGGAGCCAATGTAAAGTTTCTCAGCCAGTTCCTCTTACTGTCAGGCTGCAATTTGTGGTTATAAAGAAAAGATCATTTCTTTTGCTATGTATCTTAGAAAGTAATCTCATAAAAATCTTAAAAGAATCACAAATCTAAATTTTTATATAAAACACTCATTTCTACTTTAAAATCTTCAGGATGCATATCTATTCATGAACAATTTTTATTAAGTCATATCTGGAAGATGAGGACATAAGAAATTAATCATCACTTTGATCACTAGCTTAGCTTTAGAAAGAAAGGCATGCCAGCTAGTACTAGTCTGGCTGACATTGTTCTTGTTCCCTGACCTTAATAACATTCCTTATTCAATAATCAGAAGTGTGTCTTGTTGCCAGGCAGTAGTAGCCCACACCTTTAATCCTAGCACTTTGGAGGCAGAGGCAGGAGGATTTCTGAGTTTGAGGCCAGCCTGGTCTACAGAGTGAGTTCCAGGACAGCCAGGACTACACAGAGAAACCCTGTCTCAAAAACAAACAAACAAACAACAAAACCAGAAATGTGTCTTGTTAAATATTTACCCCACAATATTTTATATCAGGCCCACTAACAGAAACATCTTAACCCAACTTTACTAAAAATCCATAACTCCAATTTTTTTCCTATAGGTGATTAACATTACTAACATTCTAATGTCTAAGTTTTTTCTGAAGGGGTGGTTGTGTTTGAAAAAGATAGATCACTATTACTGTAAGTGCCAATGGCATTGCCCAGTGAGGGCCTGGGGACCGCCTTAGAGTTTTCATACAACTCATAGATTGTGAAGAACCTGTTGACTGCTAAGGCAGCAAGCCAAATGATGCTCCATAATCGCAAGAAGTCCTCAGGAGATGTCGTCTTTGAAGATCTGCCTCTCTGAGGCACATCCATTGTAGTTGCGCTAACTGATGGGCCTCAGTCTAGGAGTTCTAAAGCTGTTTTGCTGTTCCTCTTGTACAGCCACGAACAGTGTCTCAAAGGCAGGCAACACACACAGAGACAATTCACGTTTCCACTGTTAGGAGTCTCACATGAAGACCAAGCTATACAGTCTAAGTCAGTCCTGTGCAGGCTCACTGGTTGCTAGTATCTGTGAGCACCTATGGAGCCAAGTTACTTGATTCTGTGGGGTTTCATGTGGTGTCCTTGATTCCTATGGCTCCCACAATCCTTCTTCCTCCTAGTCTTCAAGATTCCTCACATTCCACCTAATGTTTGGCTGTGGGTCTCTGTGTCTGTTTCCATTAGTTTCTAGGTGAAGCCTCTCTGGTGACAATTATACTAGGCTTTTATCTGGAATCCCTAATGCCAGCCTGGCATCTGGGAAAGCATCCAAATTTGTCAGCCATTGTCTTTCTAACTTCCTCCTCTGGAAATGTGCACACTCTATTTTACCTTCTTGTCATAGGTGTTAAAAATAGTCTTACTTGAGATACTTTTAAGTCAATATGTGACCAGCATACCCTTCAGAAAGGTTTCCTATTCAAACACCAGGACAGTGTTCTCAAATTGCTCTTAAATCACAAAATATCTAGAAACAAAGTGGTTTCTTATCTGCTTTTCCAGGCCTTAGAAGCACTGCTACTAAACCTAAAGTGTACAGTCCTTGCTTTCTCAGATGGCAGAAACACAAGCTAGTTAACTTGGGCATCTGAAGCAGAATCCCAAACATTAACCTCTAATTAAATATATCTTCTTGACACCTATAATGTAGAGATTATGGTAATGTATGAGATTATTAATTATATCTAATTATTCAATTAACAAAAAGCAAATATCAGTGGAGATGAAAGTTGGTGAGTGATTAATGAGAAAAGCCAAGTTTGACAGGATTGGAGCCTGCTGCTTCTTGACAGAATTTTCTAGGTATTAGAGAGCAGCAGATGTACCATTTTGCTTGTTATGGCTTCACTTGTTTTTGTTCCTTAAAAGTCATTTGATAACTACTATGAAATGTTAAGAAGTCTGACCATTAGAAAGTTTTGAAGCTCTGAGGTCTCTGCCCTCATGAATGGATGAATCCATTTATTCAATTACTATGGATCAATGGACCATTGAAATGCTTGTGGGTTGGATCTTTTGTAAGAATGTGTTAGCTAGATGTGTCACATACTTCCTGTCCCTTAACATGTGATTGTGATTCTGCCAGAAGTAAGAGCATTATTAGATATATATCCTTGATCTAGAACCAGAATGAGCCTGAGTAAACCTCTTTTCTTCATAGATTACCCAAACTCTGGTACTGTGTCATAAATTGTGCTGGGAAAAGACCAGGATAGATAAGGAAGGCCATGCAAGTCAAGGGCATTTCATCTTTTCCCCACAACTGAGGTAACTTCATGTCCCAAATCCAAACTTCTGACTGTTTCTGAATAGGTCACACCTGGCCCTTTACCACGTCTTGGCTTATTTTGTGAATGTTGGGTGATATCTGGGTAAGGTAGTTAGACAGCTGTAGACTGGAGGGAAACAGAGACTCCATGTTGATTTGAAGAGCAGAAAGCTTGGGAGGCAGAGGCAGGCGGATTTCTGAGTTCGAGGCAGCCTGGTTACGAGTGAGTTCCAGGACAGCCGGACTACACAGAGAAACCCGTCTCGAAAAAACCAAAAAAAAAAAAAAAGAGCAGAAAGATGCAGCATTTCCCCTTGATTCCTGAGGTTTCTTAACAACAGGCAAGGTTTATATCTTCTTCATCTTCCACACAGTGGCCTTCCAAAATCTGATCATAGTGATCACCCTTAACTCCCTTGCTGTATCTGGCAATGATACCATCCTCCACCCTCAACACTTTACGTATACAGCAGAGCTGAAGGCTCACATAGAAGCTCTGGTCTATCCTGCTTTTCTCAGCTTTGGCCTCCTCTGTTACAAGTATAACAGTAGAATGTTCTTAATCTTGAATCATCACATAGCAGGGCACAGTTTTGATGAACTGTTTTCTCCATACTTAGATAACTGTTAATAATTGCAGAGGCCCCAGGGTCCAGGCAGAAGGAACCTGGTGAAAAACAGTGATTAAATTCTTTTCCTCATGGATTTAACAGTAGCTCCTTTCCAGCTCTTATCCATGTCTGTCATTCGTGCACTTTATTGAACAGAAAGACAAACTTTTGAATAACCAAAGCACTATGAGTAACAGCTTATAGTATACTATAATTTAATTAGATTAAAGACAATTGCACTCCTAAAGAAGGAAATCGGTATTTTTCAAGATACATGTGGTAAAATTTTCTGATAAAATTTTAGTTTCATTTCGAGCAACATTGAACTCAATTTTATCAAATCAGAATGATACAGTTATACTGATATCAGTTCTCACCTTTATCACAAACCACGTTTATTTCATTCTTCATCATAATAACAAAAAAAAATATTTATACAAGGATCATATCAGTCTGTATTTTACCAGTTTTACCTTTTATTTTCATGAATATTTAGAAAAATTTGTATCATTATGTCCAGTAAATTTCATAAAGGTATTTGTGATCTTAGTAGGTGATTTTGATTATTTTTAACATCAAACTAGACAACTTCAAAGTCTAGAAAGTTTCCAAGAACTTCCTGATGAGGCTACCATGTAGTTATTTCATAAGTAGTAACTTGGAGTCATAGTACTTTACTGTAACAGATTTAATAGCAAAGCACTGTATACATATTTCATCTTATATCACATTATAAAATGGATGTGACAGATTTCATTAGGTTTTAATAATTTTAATCATTTTAATAATAATATTTTACTCATACAAAATAATGGATTCCATTATGACACTTGCATCTGTCTATCTATACATCTAGCTAGCTAGCTAACTATCTAGCTAGCTAGCTAGCAACTATCTATCTATCTACCTTGTACCTTCCTTATATAACAGCTTATTGTCTTCACTTGTATCCATTTCTACGAATTCTCTTCCTCTTCTCAAATGCTCCCATTCTTACTTTCTTGTACACACACACACACAGAGGCACACACACACACTCCAAAAAGGAAAAGTGTGTGATAGATGTCTTTTTCTCATAGTATCCTAACTCTTTTCTTTCTCTTGATTCATTTAGATCCCATTTTTCATATCTCCCATAATGTTCCTTTTATTTTCATATATATTTTGTGGGGGGTCAAATAAGAAAGTAATCATAAGATATTTGCCATTTTTAATCAAACTTATTTCTTGAAACATAATGGTCTCCATTTCCTTTTCCAGAAAATGTATACTTTCATTCTTTTAGCTGAATAACTCTATATTGCATATTTTATATTATGTTCATCCATTCCTTTTATGATAGACATTTAGATTCATTCTGTATCATGAATATTGTGAATAGTGCTACAATATCATATATGTGTTGGTATCTTTGTGACATTCCACTGGGTATGCACCCAATAGTGGTATTAGCTATAGCTTATGGTAGTGCTTAGTTTTTTTTTTAAGACCACAGTGGCTGCATCAGTTCGCACCCTCACTAGCTGTGTGTACAGGTTTCTCTTTCTCTACAACTTTACCACTATTTTTAATTCTTTATTTTCTTGCTGGTGATAGCTATTGTGACAGGGATGAGCTGGTATTTCAATATAATTTTAATTTCCATTTTCTGTATGGCTATGGATTTTAAACAGTTTTCTAATATCTACTGGTCACTCCCAATATTTACATTCATTCTCTTGAAAACTTTGATTGATCTCAATCATCTTTTTAATAAGTTCTCTTCACTATCTCTCAGCAAATTTATGCTATTTTTGAAATACATACTTTGCACATTTATTTGAGTAGAAAAACAATGTGTTTTTTACTCAGTGGCATGTCCCATCTGGTAGTTGGCTTCAATTGATAGAAGCTAGAAAGCTGGCTTTCCAGGAGTGCCATGGAGGCTGAGTAACCCCTAATATCTTCATGAAAACATGTTCAAAGCCTATGAAAATACAAGAAACAAACTTCTGTTATACTAGGTTGAAGAAAAGGCCTATGAAAGAAAGAGGAAATGTCCTCTGTGGTGGTTTGAATAAAAATAGCTCTCATAGGTCCAGGACAAGTGTGGGCTTGTATTAGGAGGTGGGGTTTTGTTGGAGGAGGTATGCATCAAGTGGTTGGGCCTTGAAGTCTCAAAAGTTCAAACCAGGCCTAGTGGCTTTCAGTTCTTTTCCTCCTGCTTTCATATAAAGATATAAAACTCTAAGCATCTCCAGCACCATGTCTGCCTGCATGCTATCATGCTTCCCACTATAATAACAGTAGACTACACTTATGACTGTAAGCCAGCCCCAATTAAATGTTTTCCTTCAAAAGAGTTACTGTGGTTATGGTATCCACTCAATAAAACCCTAAGGTATCCTCTGAGAGCCCTAAAGTTAGGTCTTCTGAGTAGACTTTCAAGATATTGAATGAGAATAATTTGAATGACTAGACCAATTCCATTATAAAGGCAGGTGGTTCCCCATTCTTTGCCTTAAACAAAGTTGGAAGCAGATACAATTTGTGTAACCTAAGATATGACCTAAGAACTAGAAGCTATTTGTGTAACAAAACTCTCCTCTACTTTCAGATGTGAATCAGCTTCTTTTATTTTTTTTCCTTTAGTTGAAAATAGGTTCTTTCCCATATAATGTATCACAATTACACTTCCCTCTTCCTCTGTTTCTGCCAGTTCCTTCCCATATCCCCTCCCTTCTTGATTTATTCCCTTTCTGTCTCTCATTAGAAAATAACTGGCTTCTAAGAGATAACAACCTAACATGACAAAATAAAACATAATGAGATAAAGTAAAAACCATCACCTTGAGACTGGACAAAACAACCCAGTAGAAGGAAAAGAGCCATAAAAGCAGGCACAGGAATCAGAGACCCATTTGTTTATGAACTCAGGGGTCCACAAAAAATACTAAGCCAAAAGCTTGAAAAAAAAAATATATATATATATTATATATATATATATATATATATATATATATATATATATATATATATATATATGCAGAGGACCTGATGCAGACCCATATAGACTCTGGGATTGCTGCTTCACTCTCTCTGAGTTTATAAGAGCCTTGCTTAGTTGATTCAGAAAGCCTTGTTCTCTTGGTGGTTTTCATCCCCTTTGGTTCTTACATTCTTTCTGCCTCATCTTCCATGTGGTTTCCTTAACTCTGAGGAGAGGTATTTGATGGGGTAATCCCATTTAGAGCTGTGTGGTCCAAGGACTCTCTCTCTCCACATAATGTCTGACTGTGTGTCTCAGCATCTGTTCCCATCTTCTGCAGGAGAAAGCCTCTCTGATGATGACTGAAGATGGCACGGATTTATGAGTATAGCAGAATATTATTAGGAATCATTTTATTGTTAGTAATTTTTTTAGACCAGTAGTGTTTGGTTTTCCTCTAGGTCTCTGGAATATCTAGCCTGTGGTTCTGGGTCAGGTATAAGTTCTATCTTGTAGAGACAAATCACACATTGGTTGGCTACTCCCACAAGTTCTGTGCCACTATTGCCCTAATATATCTTACAGGCAGGATAGATTGTAGGTCAAAGGTTTTGTGGCTTGGTTGGGATTTACATTTCTCTTTAGGTAGTCTGGAGAGTACTTTCCTACATAAAAGATAATATAATATATGGGAGAAGGGTCCGTGTAGGCACTGGCTCAACTTCTCTATGTTCAATGAGTTGTATGGGTGTTGTCTTCAGCAATGGGGCCCCACTGTCAGTTTTCAGAAAACAAACCATTGTTTGAGCAAACAGCCTAGGTTGTTTGTTGATTTCAGTGGGACCCTGTTGTCCAATACTTCAACTGAATGTAACCAGTCCTGTAAAGGATGCATCATTTGGTGACAGGAGATAGACAGATGGGACATTGTATTCCTCATTATTAAGAAACCTCACTAGAATTTTTAGGCAAGCTTTAGGCATCAATTGTAGTAAATTTTGTACACATGGATATGGGACTGGGAAGAACAGATGAAGAGTGGGAGAGGAAATAAGGTTAAGGGAGAGAATGGGGGAGAAAAAGCTGGAATTGAGGGAAATTTGAGGGATGATATGGAAACATAGTGGATCAGATTTTAGTGTGTATAAGTCTAAAACAAATTCAGGAAAAACAATACAGCATCTGTGTTGGTTAACTCTAGAAATAAATACTATTTTACTGTGGCAAAAATCAAGATGAAAAGATAATTTGTACATCAAACAAAGGTGGATTCAGATCAACATGAACCACAGGGGTGGGGAAGGGTTCTAACTACTCTGTAGACCCATGACCTAGTCCTGGTACCTGCTGTCTACGTCTTCTCAGGGAACCAGAAACACAGTCTACTCTGGCTTCGTCTTAACTTTTAATCCAAAATGATTTAGGAAAAAGTTAAATTATTGTATCTTAAGTTGCTTCATTATGAATCAATAACCAATTTTTAAAATGTTAACTGAAATCTTAAAATGTTTAATTACTCTGAGCTTTTTGATCATAGGAAATATAATAATTTCAGTTTGTATACATGTTTTAGCTGTAAGTTTTTAGAAATTGTTAGTAATAAAATGCTTTCAAAACATCAAATTCAATGACATTAGGCTGCCTTCTACAAAGTAAGCAGAAACTGTGAGTTCAAATAAAACAGATAAAGAACTAGTGAAATTTCTTCCTGCTGGATTGAATGCTGTTCACATGAATTAAAAATAGATAAGAGTGAGTTTTATGCAACTTGGATGTTTTCTTTCTTACATAACATTTAAGGAGATGTATACTACTTTTATTTTAAAGTGTCAGTGTGTATAATATCTGAAAATTTATACTTATGTAGAAAAGCTAAGTACTATTTTTTAATATGGAAGATGAGTTCCCTATTTTTGTCCAAAATCTTCAAAGATGTTAACTCAGTGGCTGGATAGTGGCCCAAAGAATAAGAACTGCACTCAGTTAGGAAGAACCCAATGGAGGTGTGGTTAGGAGTCAGACAGCATTTTTCAGGGCACTGACATGAATTGAGTTCATTTAGATGCTGTGGAAAATTGCAGTTGAAGAGACCAAAGGTAAAAGCAAGCAGGAAGATAGTTAATCATGAAGGCTGTAAACATGAAGCTATGGAGTATTCTAGAATTCCTAAAAGAGTGACTAATTGTATCACAGGTTATTTTAGAGGGTGTGTGCAATGACACAACAATGGGCCAAGTGCCTTGTGAGGGCAGAAGGACAGAAAGCGAGGATGGGAGAAATTAAGAGTTGAGTACTGAAGGAACAAAAAGTGAAAGAGGGGAGAAGGGAGGAAAGAAGGTGGTATGGTAAATATTTAACAGGTAGAGCTCACAGATGTTGGTGATACACTGTGATAAGGCATGGAGAGAGGGAGAGAGTCCAGACACAAGCATCTGATTCACTGTCTGGGCACATATACTGTGGGAAATATTAGAGTCAAGCTGAAGTCTTTTGATGATACCTTTAAGTATTTGAAGCTTAGCAAAAATGAGATACTGTTGTTATTGTTTATCTTTTTCACGATAGAAAATGTGTATGTCTTCGTCTCTCACCTTCAGCCATGGAACACTTGGAAGAAATCTAGAATCAGGCCATTCCTGAACACATGGATAGGATATTGTCTGAGCACTGGCAGTCAAAGGAGTATTACAAATCTGAATCATGTTATTTAGGAGATGAAGAGGCTGAAATCTAGAGAAATCAATGATCAAAGCTATGTAATTAGTACATTCATAGTTTTCTTCTAAATGTTTTGGTTGTACCTAGAGTAAGTAATATTTTATATTATGTTCTTAGAAAAAACAAATGTTCTATTCTTCTTATCTCCAGTAGAGAAGGCAGATTTAAATATAACTTAAACTTTTCTGGGAATGGGAGCTGCTTGGATGGGTTGGTCAGTAAACTGCTTGCTTTGCAAATTCAAAGACATACCACTGAACACATCACCCACCTAAAACTTCCACATACCATCCTATACACTTGTCATCCTACCACTTGTGGGGCTGAGGCAGGAGGATCCTTGGGGCTCTCTGGCCAGCCAGATTTGCTTAATTGACAAATTCCAGGCTAGTGAGAATACTGCCTCAAAAGGAGGTGTGTGGTATTACTGAGGATGGCACTCAAGATTATCCTCTGGCCTATGTTTTTGTATACACACATTCAGATGAAGACTCACTCACACACATAGACACACACACACACAAACACACACACACACAAAGAGTGGGATAATGGGTAAAATTCACTTTAAAAATGTAATTACTAAAGGGATGTACTTTAGTCTTAAAGATACAAATAAGCTGAAATAAAAGTATGTAAGAAGGTGTTACATATAAAACAAACAAAAAACAGATAGATTGTGTTTGCCACATCAAACTACACAGACAGACTTTAAGACCAAAACTGTCATTTGAAGTGCAGAAAGATATTTTATAATAATAAAATTAAAAAATTATTAAAAGTAAACAATTGTAAAAACAAAACAAAACCATGACATAATTAGGCAAATAGTAATTCATTCATAATAGTCCAGTGCCTTCTTTAAAACGTGAGCAAAGCAACTAAACATATAATTAGCACAGTATGGATGTGTTGCACTCATATGCACTTAAAACACTCATATTGGACTCCTAACACCCAAGAATCAAAAGCCCAAATCAATCTTTATGGTGATGGTGTTTTATCACAGAAATTGAATAGTAACTAAGACATCCAGAGAGGAGATGAGCAGAAGATAAAAGCTTTAATGAGACCCTGCCTTCCAGTAGATCACAGCTGAAGAAGGTAAATAGTGACAGAGCCAAAATACTGTATGGCAAGACTAAGGTTAAGGTAAAACCACACCATGGTGTGTATGTAAGCTAAGCGCACAGAGATTGAATGTGCCTAGATAAAGTGATATTTGAGCCACTGTGAAGAAGATGAGGGGTCCTTAGTTCAGTACCAGGGTCTGCCCAGTTAAAATCTTTTGTATCTTTTATTTACAGTGCATGGAGATGGAGTGTCATGTTCAGCTGAGCAAATGAGAAGAGACAAGCTCTTTTCTAAGCTGAGGAAAGGACGGGAAATGTACAAAGATGCACCATCATTTGAGGAAGGAACCATCACTTATCCTCACTCTACAGGGGAGGCCTAGGTACTCATGGCGACTAATGCACCTACACAAACCCACTTAGCTGTGGATTCTTGAATGCACACATAGCACATGTGACTGGCTGTCATGGTACCAAGTTCAACAGTGACAAGATCAAATATTTTCAAAAATTGTCTCCCAAGTCTGGCCTTGTCAATTCCTAGAAATACCTGAAACACCATAACTGAGCACTCTAGCATTAGAGGGAGCACATCTTTCTTAGAAAAGGTATTCCCCAGTTATTCAAAGACATGACATTCCCAGCATCACTTTCCCTGGATGTGGTGGTGCACACTGTAATCCCACAGAAGATTTCAATCTGCTCCAACTCATGGCAGAAAGTGGTAGGGCAAGAATAAAGACTGAAGGAGTTGTGAGGATTTGTGACACCATGAGGAAAGCAACAATCCCAACCAACCAGAGCCCCCAGGGTCTAAACCACCAGCCTGGGAGTGCTTAGGGAGGAATCCATGGCTCCACCTATATATGCAAGGAGCTATATATAAGTGGGAGAAGAGATCCTTGGTCCCATGAAGGCTGGACATCTGGGGGGGGGTATTCAAGGGTGGGGAGGTGAGGTACGGGGGAGGGGGGTGGGGGTACACCAATGTGGAGGCAGGAGAAGGGGGAAGGGATAATGAGTTCCTAGGAGGGAGGGGGGAAATGGGGTAAGGAGAGAACATCTGAAATGTAAATAAAATTTCCAATTAAAAAAAAAAGACATGCACAAAAGAGACAAAGCATGAGGGGCAGCCTTGATCTGAAGCAACCACTCTGGTAACCCAGTCTCTCCACTTTTCCTTGAAGAATTACATTAATCCTTTTGATAGACCAAGCCTTTCCAAGTCATAATGCCTGACAAAACAACACAGAGGAAAGACACAAACAAAATAGAGGCACAAGCTCAACATTCAGTTAAACCAAAAACCCTCTATTAGTGCAACTGGAAAAGAGAGAAACTGCAAAAGAAGGTACAGTTTGGAGCCAAACAGAAAAAGGAAGGAACAATACCTTTCCCAGGACACAATTCTCAACAAGAAGTGAGGCAGCCAGAGAACCACTTAGAAGTCTCTTGCTGTTGCAGGTCACAGAACCAAAGCAGAGCATGAGCTGCTTGCAGAAAAGGCTCCTGCCTTTGATGGAGGGGATGGTTTGTAAAGCAAAATAAGAGTGAGCACAAAACAAACTACAAGTAGAAGAAATCACATAGAGCTTTAATGGCAGGCAATGTGCCTCTAGGGGACAATAAAATTTTCAAAGACCATTTAATAATAACTAAAAGCAGATGAGCCTGTCACCCCCCATCTCTCAACACCACACAGTCTGCAGGGATCCCTGTGGGGCGGTGGGCTGTGGGAAGCAGCTGGGTGCCTGGTTGAGCAAGCCTTGAACCCCGGACCTTTACCAGGACGGCAGGTGTTCGGCGCTGCCCCCAGGCCCTGGTTCTTTTCATTCAGCTTCGGCCCTCCACAGCCTCTCCCAAAGGGAAGTCTATGACTATCAGTCACGAGGAACAGTGCCTCAGGCCCTCCCAGATGTAGATGAGGTATCTCTAAGCTCTCTGACCAAACCAATAGGCATTATCTGCCAGACCCTAACCCACATACAGATGAGGTATCTCTAAGCTCTCCAACCAAGCCAATAAGCGTTATCTGCTGTCAGACCCTAACCCACCCTGAAACTGTATATAAAGGCTCTATTCGGGAGAAGTAGAGGAGTGTGTTCGAGAATCATCTTGGTGTCCGAGAGTTTCTGTCTCAAGAGCTGTAACACTTGGGGAGAGATCCGCTCTCCCGGAACCTTCCTGGGGCACCAAGCTGCTTCCTTGCCTGCTAGCCGGCTTCTATCGGCCCAGCCCGGGCGGTTCAGCGTGGAGAGACAGGTGCAGCACCTGGGAGTGACCGAGCTGTTACAGCGGAGACTCGGAGCAGAGGCAGCAGTGGAGGCAGGCAATCTCTCCTCCCTGCTTGCACTCGCACCCTTTTGGCCCAGACCTCTCACACCAGGCTGGGCTGAAGACCAACAGACAGTGGAGACGTGGGTAGAGGACCCTCCCTGCTCTCACTCTGTCCTCAGCCGGGAGATCATCGTGGGACACCCTCCAGAACCGGGGACCCACAGATCCCAGGAAATCTAGTGCAGCCAGGGCAACAGAAAGGATAGCCACTCAAATAACCACCACAGCTGGGAATCCTCAGAAGCCCAGAGGGCAGGGGACTGCTCCCTATGTACGAATGTCATCTCTCTTCCAGTCTGCACCTGTGCAGGGAAAGATCAGCCTGTCTCTCTTTCAACATTGCACAGTCTGGAGGGCTCCCAAGAGATCTGCTGCATCCAGGGGGACAGTCTACAGGACTCCCAGAAGATCTGCTGCAGCCAAAGCAAGAGTCTGCAAGTCTTCCAGGATATTGGCTACAGCTATGGCCACAGATTCCCAAGGAAATCTGGGGCAACACAGGGTTGGGGAGGACACAGGAGGCAGGCTACTCACAGAGTCACCCATACCAGCTAACACCAGAGATAACCAGATGGTCAGAGGTAAGAGCAAAATCATAAGCAACAAAAGCCAATAAGACACTTTGACACCATGAGAACCAAGCTTTCCCACCACAACAAGCCATGAATACCCCAATACACCTAAAAAGCATGATGCCAACCTAAAATCTCATCTCATGAAGATAATAAAGATCTTAAAAGAGAATATAAATAACTCACTAAAAGAAATACAGGAAACATATTTCAACAGGTAGAAGCCCTAAAACAGGAAACAAATAAATCCCTCAAATTAATACAGGAAAACACAATCAAACAGGTTAAAAAAAATTGAACAAAGCTGTCCAAGACCTAAAAATGGAAGTAGAAACAATAAAGAAATCACAAATAGAGAGAACTCTGGTAATGGACAACCTAGGAAAGAGGTCAGGAGGTACAGATGCAAGCATCACCAACAGAATACAAAAGACAGAAGAAAGAATTTCAAGTATAGAAGATATTGACGCAAAGGTCAAAGACAACTTAAATCATAAAAAGCCATTGGCCCAAACCATCCAGGAAATTCAGGACACAATGAAAGACCAAACCTTCAAGGAGAGTCTTCAAGGCCTGACACCATTAGCTATGCTGTGGTGTGCTTCCAGACAGGAGGCTAGCATGACTGCCCTCTGAGATGCCCAACAAGCAGCTGAAAGTGTCAGATGGAGATATTTACACACCACCAATGAACAGAAGCTGGGGACTCCTGTGGTTGAATTAGAAAAAAAGCTGGAAAAAGCTGAGGAGGAGGACAATCCCATAGGAAGACCGGCAGTCTCAACTAACCCAACTAACCTGGATCCCCAAGTTCTCTCAGACACTGAGCCACTGACCAGGCAGCATACACCAGCTGATATGAGGCCCCCAGCACATATACAAAAGAGGACTACTGGATCTGGCTTCAGTGAGAGAAGAAGCATCTAACCCTCTAGAGACTTGAGGCCTCAGGGAGATGGGAGGTCTGGTGGAGTGGGGATGGGGGTTGGGAACATTCTCATGGAGACTGGGGAGAAGGTATGGGTTGTGGAATTATGGGAGTGTGAATCACAAGGGAGATAACAACTGGACTGTAAAAAAAAAAAAATAAATAAAAGATTAAAGAATAAAAAATTAAAAAACAAAAAGAAAGAAAAAATCCAAACCTAAGAATAATAGGAGTAGAAGAGAACAAAGATTCCCAGCTCACAAGGAAAGAAAACTTCCCCAACCTAAAGAAAGAAATGATCATAAATGTACTAGAAGCCTAGATGTATGGATGATTCAGTATATAGAAATCCATCAATGTAATCCACTATATAAACAAACTCAAAGAAAAATCTCACATGATTATGTAGCAGGAAATATTTAAAAGGGCAGTATCCCACACAAACTCCAGCTATTCTCTGGTCCCAGTGGCCTCACCACCTCCATGGCTAGCCCCATGTAGCAACTACCCATCTCACAGTTCTCTGACCCAGAACTCTGAAATCTCTCTACCAGCTCACTAAGTTCCCACTGGCTGGTCACTACCATGCCAGAACCATGCTTCCAAATTCCCATTGCCTTTTGGGGTGCATTTCCTGCAATCCCACACTTGGCTGCAAAACCTTTCTCTCTGAAACCCAGTTGAGTTGCCGCTTAAGGAAAATACCACACAAACTTAGTTCAGAATCAACCAGTAACTCAATCAATCACTGAGCTTAACAACTAGCATCCTATTTTTTAAGCTATACTAAATAACTCCTCTGTTGGCAAATCCTGGCAGATCTGCATATAAACTGGGGGCCTCTTGTTATCTACATTTTGTCCTACAAGTTCTCCCTGTCCAAAAGCAAGACTCTTTCTCCTGCCTCCCCTTTTCCTCTCTCTGACCCAGAAGTCCAGCCTACTCCTTACCCAGTGATTGGTCCCCTGAAATTTTTATTCATAAGGGGAAGGTTCTGCCACATGATCATCTCATCAGATGCTGAGAAAGCATTTGGGAAAACCAACATCCCTTCATGATAAAAGTCTTGGAAAGATCAGGAATTCAAGGCCCATATCTAAACATAGTCAAGCAATATACAGCAAACCAGAAGCCAACATCAAACTAAATGGAGAGAAATTAAAGCAATCCCACTAAAATCAGGGACTAGACAAGGCTGCCCACTCTCTCCCTACCTATTCAATACAGGACTCAAAGTCCTAGCCAAAGCAATTAAACAACAAAAGGAGATCAAAGGGTTACAAATTGGAAAGGAAGAAGTCAAAATGCCACTACTTGCAGATGATACGATAGTATACTTAAGTGACCCCAAAACTTCCACCAGAAAACTCCTAAACCTGATAAACAACTTCAGCAAAGTGGATGGATGTAAAATTAATTCAAACAAATCAATTGCCTTCCTCTACTCAAAGGATTAACATGCTGAGAAAGAAATTAAGGAAATGACACCCTTCACAATAGTCACAAATAATATAAAATACCTTGGTGTGACTCTGACCAAGCAAGTGAAAGATCTGTATGACAAGAACAACTTAAAATCTCTGAAGAAAGAAATCTAAGAAGATCTCAGAAGATGCAAAAATCTCCCATGATCATGGATTGGCAGGATTAATATAGTAAAAATGGCCATCTTGCTGAAAGCAATCTACAGATTCAATGCAATCCCCATCAAAATTCCAACTCAGTTCTTCATAGAGTTAGAAAGAGCACTTTGCAAATTCAATTGGAATAACAAAAAACCCAGGATAGCAAAAACTATTCTCAACAATAAAAGAATTTCTGGAGGAATCACCATCCCTGACCTCAAGCTGACAGAGCAATAGTGATAAAAACTGCACAGTATGGGTACAGAGATAGGCAGGAAGATCAATGGAATAGAATTGACCTAGAAATGAACCCAATCACCTATGGTCCCTTCATCTTTGACAAAGGCGCTAAAACCATCCAGTGGAAAAAAGACAGCATTTTCAACAAATGATGCTGGTTCAACTGGCAGTCAGCATGTAAAAGAGTGCACATCAATCCATTCTTATCTCCTTGTACAACGCTCAAGTCTAAGTGGATCAAGGACCTCCACTTAAAAGCAAATACACTGGAACTAATAGAAGAGAAAGTGGGGGAAAGCCTCGAAAACATGGGCACAGGGGAAAATTTCCTGAACAGAACTCCAATGGCTTATGCTCTAAGATCAACAATCAATGAATGGGACCTCATAAAATTTCAAAGCTTCTGTAAGGCAAAGGACACTGCCAATAGAACAAAATGGCAACCAATAGATTAGAAAAAGATCTTATCAATCCTACATCTGATATAGGGCTAATATCCAATATATACAAAGAACTCAAGAAGTTAGACTCCAGAGAACAAAATAACCCTATTGACAAATGGTGTACAGACCTAAAGAAATAATTCTCAACTGAGGAATACCGAACGGCTGAGAAGCACCTAAAGGAATGTTCAACATTCCTAGTCATCAGGGAAACGCAAATCAAACCAACCCTGAGATTCCACCTCACACCAGTCAGAATGATTAAGATCAAAAACTCAGGTGAAAGCAAATGCTGGAAAGAATATGGAGAAAGAGGAACACTCCTCTATTGTTGGTGGAATTGCAAGCTGATACAACCATTCTAGAAATTAGTCTGTCAGTTACTCAGAAAATTGGACAGAGGACCCAGCTATACCACTCCTGGGTATAGACCCAAAAGAAACTCCAACATATAACAAGGACACATGCTCCACTATGTTCATAGCAGACTTACTTATAATACTCAGAAACTGGAAAGCACTCAGATGTCCTTCAACAGAGGAATGGATACAGAAAATATGGTACATTTACACAATTCAGTACTACTCAACTATTAAAAACAATGACTTCATGAAATTCTTAGGCAAATGGATGGAACTAGAAAATATCATCCTGAGTGAGGAAACTCAATCACAAAAGAACATACATGGTATGTACCCACTGATGAGTGGATATTAGCCCTAAATCTTGGAATACCCAAGATACAATGCACAGACCATATGAAGCTCAAGAAGAAGGAAGACCAAAGTGTGGATTGTTCAGTCCTTCTTAGAAGGGGGAACAAAACACTCACATGAGAAAAAAAGAGCCAAAGTGTGGAGCAGAGACTGAAGGAAAGGCCATCCAAAGACTGCCCCACCTGAGGATCCATCCCATATACAGACACCAAACCCAGTCACTATTGCAATGCCAAGAAGTGCTTGCTGACAGGAGCTTGTTATAGATGTCTTCTGAGAGGCTCTGCGAGAGCCTGACAAATATAGATGTGGATGCTTGCAGCCAACCATTTGACTGAACATGGGAACTCCAATGGAGGAGTTAAAGGACTGAAGGAGCTGAAGGGGTTTGCAAACTCATACGTAGAACAACAATATCAACCAACCAGACATTCCAGAGCTTCCAGGGACTTTACCACCAAGTGTTCACATTGAGGGACCCATGGCACCAGCCACACAAGTAGCAGAGGATGGCACTGTCTGGCATCAAGAGGAGGAGAAGCCCTTGCTGCTGTGAATGCTTGAGGCCCCAGTGTAGGGGAATGCCAGGGCAGTGAGGTGGGAGTGGGTGGGTGAGAGGGTAGCACTTTCATAGAAGCAGTGGGAGGGGAAGAGAGAGGGGGTTCCAGAGGGGAAACTCGGAAAGAGGATAACATTTGAAACATAAATATATAAAATATTCAATAAAAATAAAAACCTAAGCCGGGCGGTGTGGCACACACGCCTTTAATCCCAGCACTTGTGAGTCAGAGGCAGGTAGATTTCTGAGTTCGAGGCCAGCCTGGTCTACAGAGTGAGTTCCAGGACAGCCAGGGCTACACAGAGAAATCCTGTCTCGAAAAAACCAAAAATAAATAAATAAATAAATAAAAACCTAAATATAAATAAAAGAAAAACGTAGATTGGACCACCAAAGAAAATCCTCTCATCACATAATAATCAAAACACTAAATGCACAGAACAAAGAAAGAATATTAAAATCTGTAAGAAAAAAAGACCAAGTAATTATAAAGGCAGACCTATCAGAATTATACCAGACTTCTCAAAGACTCTAAAAACAGAAGATCCTGGACAGATGTCATGCAGACCCTAAGAGAATACAAATTCTAGCCCAGGCTTCTATACCATGCAAAACTATCAACCGTCATAGATGGAGAAAGCAAAATATTCCATAAAATACCAAATTTAAACAATATATATCTACTATTCAAGCCCTACAGAAAATTCTAGAAGGAAAACTTCAACACAAGGAGAATAACTAGACCAAAGACCAAACAAAAAAAATCATCTTATAACAAACCCCAAAAGAAAGAATCACACACAATTCTACCTCCAACAACAAAGTGGTTGCAAGCTAGTACAGCCACTCTGGAAATCAATCTGGTGAGTCCTCAGAAAACTGGAAATAGTTCTACTAGAAGCCCCACCTATACCATTACTGGGCATATACCCCAAAGAAGCTCCAACATATAACAAGGACATGTGTTCCACTATGTTCATAGCAGCTTTATTTATAGTAGTCAGAAGTAAAAACAACCCAGATGTCCCTCAACAGAAGAATGGATACAGAAAATGTGGTACAGGTACACAATGGAATACTACTCTGATATTAAAAGGGACTTTACAAATTTTGCAAGCACATGGATGGAATGGGGGAAATCACTAGAAAGTCACAGATGCCAGAGATGTGAGAAGCTCCCAGGACCCAATGGGGATGACATTACCCAAAATAACCAACAAAGGGGAGATATAACCTAAAGAGGCCACCCCTGGTAGATAGGTATTGCCCCCAGTTGAGGGAAGAGGAACTCATCCATCTCAAAATTTTTAACCCAGAATTGATTCTGTCTAAAAGAAATGCAGGGACAGAAAATGGAGCAGATACTGAAGGAAAGGCCATCCAGAGACTGCATCACCTCAGGATTCATCCCATCCACTGACACCAAACCCCAACACTATTGCTTTTGGCAAGAACTACTTGCAGACAGAAGCCCAATACAGCTGTTCTCTGAAAGGACCGAACTAAGACAGATGCTGACACTGAAAGCCATCCTTGGACTGAGCCCAGGGACATCTGTGGAAGAGAAAGGGAAGGACTGAAGGAGCTGAAGGGGATTTCAACCCCATTAGAAATACAACAATATAAACTAACTGGACACCTCAGAGGTCCCAGGGACTATAGTACAACCAAAGAGTATTCATAGGTAGGTCCATGGCTCCAGCTACACATGTAGCAGAGGATTTCCCTATCTGGTACCAATGGGGGAGGAGGTGCTTGGTCTTGTGGAGGGAGGCTTGTTGCCCCAATGCAGGGTGATGCTTAAGGGATGAAGTGGGAGTCGGTGGGTGAGTGGAAGAACACCATCTTAGAGGCAAAGAGGAGGGGGATAGGAAGGGGGTTTCTGAAGTGGAGACCAGGAAGGAGAACAACATTTGGAGTGTAAATAAATAAAATAATTAATAAAAAAGAAAAAAGAGAAAGAAAGAAAAGAGCTAACCTGAGCCATAGAAAAACTCACTCAAAAGTATGTTTCAACAAAAATTTATGGAAGTATGAAAAACACCATTTTCACTGAAATAAAACAAAATTAATTTACTTTAAGCAACATGCCATTGTAGAATATTTACATGAGTGCTGTGTTTATATGGATTTAAATATATGATTATTTAAATCATGATGACCACAAAGGGCAGGAGCTCCGAGACTAACTGAGATGCATCTCTTCTGCTTTGAGAATTGTATAAGCTCTATAGGGAGGAATAGGTCAGTAGATGAAAAAATAATAATAATAACTAAAATGTCTTAATTCTAAATTATATGTAATAACTCTAAATATATGTATACTTGCCTAGTTCAAAGGACTAGGCCTCTCTCTCTCCCTTCCTCCTCTCTCTCTCTCTTTTTCTCTCTCTCCATGTGTTCCTGGCCAGCTTCTTCCTTTTGACTCTTAGCTACAGCTGCCTTTCAGGCGGCAGTGACTGCCCTGACCCTTGTTCTAGGACTCCTTCCCTTGGGTGAGAGATTCCTCTTTCCTTTTGAGACAGTTTTCTTCTCAGGGCTGAGAACTCCAGGCCGGGCCTGGAGGAACTACTCTCAGGAGCAGCAACCAAGCTTCTACAGGTCTCCCCATGGCTCAGTCTTTGACACAGTCTCTCACTCCTTCTGGCTCTTACTGTCCTATCAAGTCTCTACGATTCTTCCTTTAAGTTTTTCTTCAAGGTTGGCCTTTCTCCTCCTTCTCTACATTTAGGATTTACCGTCTAAGAAAAAATGATCGGGGAATACAGGAGACCTCTCTGCTAGAGTACCCAGCCATCATGTGGCTGAACAGCCACCACATGGCAGAGGTGGCCCCTCTCCCACTACATTTAAATCCACCAAGAATAATAGAGAAGCACACCTGAGACCTTTAACCCTAGTTTTTACACGAATGCCTGAAACAATATTTATGCTTTTCAACCGAAAATTTTGTCACTCCTTTATTTAAATGTTTTCTTTTCTCCCTAGCATTTGTGATATATGTCCAAAAAATTTTCAACATGTTCGAGATTTCTTCAAGGTTCAAAAGTCATCTAATCTACTTCCACAGGTCAAATCAACTATGCTGATCACCATTTTTCAGCCCCTAATTAACAACCGGTTTCCTTTTACAGACAAACGGTTGCTGCGTATCCCAGATACATAATTAACATGATGTTTTTCTTCCTCAGCCAACCAAAACAGACTCAAAAGTGCCTTCTAAGACTAATTTCCTCAAACACCCTTGCTTTTCTAGGATCATAGCCAGACTGTGATGTGCTCCCAAGTAGCTTAATACTTGCTACCCACCCTTTGCAGACATCCCCCCACTGGGGTTCTGCTCCCTTGTTGTGATCACCCTACAGGGTACCCACATAAATGAAAAGGACAGTGCTGCTCCCACAAATCCAGCGGAGACAACACCATCTCCTGGAACCTGCCTAGGACAACAAGCTGCCTTCCTCCAGACACCTCATCTGACTAAAAACTCCCGAGACACACGCTGAGATCCAAAGACATGCACTGAGTCCTACAGAGGACAGACCTAGACCTTCCAGCTACAGATGAACTCTCTTGCCAAAGTCAAATGGCTACTGAACTTAGAAAATGTTACATGTTAGTAAGGAAAACAAGTTTTCTGAGGACTCACCAGATGTTATTACCCTCAAACTATGCAACCCATGGCAATGATCCCTTGCCTTCCTAACCCCCACCCCAACCTCCTTACCCTGTGACTTAATTGTGCTACCTCATCCAAAATTTTCACTACAATGACAGAGTCACTCCAGTGACACCTCTCTTTTTTAAAAAAGAAAAAGGGGGAATTGGAGGATCATGAAAGAACAGCATGGTTTCTGATCAAGCACTGGCTAGAGATTTCCAGAGACCCAGATGATTGGAGACCTTACAGGTCTCTCTGCAAGGGACGGCATGCATTTCGCCACGCTCCCAGACTCCAGGCTCCTGACATGAGGCAGAAGACCTCCATGGATCTGTGCCTTTCAGACATGTAGGACACTGTCCCTACAGCCCCTCCCAAAGAGAAGCTTGTGGCCTTTGGTCAGGTAGCACAGGTAGAGGGTATGACTACAGGAGCAGAACCTCAAGACATCTCCATATTAATGAGATATCTAAAAGCCAGAGGGTATAACCAATAAACCATTCTTTCCCAGACCCTTCTCCTACTTGCAAAAGGTATTTAATCTCAGGCTCACCTGAGAATACAGGGTACAGTTTCATCCATTTTCCACCATGACAATAAATGTTTTGAGACCATGGACTACCTCTCGTCTTTGGGGACTGCCATGAGGAACTGTGGAGAAGGTTTTCAGCTACTAAGCCACTGCCTAACCTCCCACTGAAGACCCCTTGCATTCAGCCATGGAGGCCACCCACTCAAGGGAGCTTGCTGAGCCAGCCATGACCCAGCCAAGTGAGTTGTGGTGACCAAAAGCCCTCTTTCTGTGGGGGCCACTGGAACTCATCTTCTCCCCCTTGCCCCCTCTTGCTGCTGGTCAATCCAGCCTGTATGATACCATCTCAGCCTTTCTGCAGCCTCTCAGCAGTGCCTGAGATCCCAAGGGCTTGATACCAGCCTGTCTCCCGGCCACTGCCTGGCCAGTGGATCTCCAACCCAAGAGCTCCACCCCTGCAGGACCTCAGACTGTGTTCTCTCCACCCAGGAGCAGAGTCATGTGGCTTTCCACAGTCTAGCGTCTGCCTGGCGCTGCATGGAGTGAACTCAGTTGACTTCCAGTGCTTCTGGCCCCTGAGCCGTAGCCCCAGCCCCTTGGGGTGGCAGAAACGGGATTCACAATTCAGCCCAATAGGACCCATGCCCACACACGCACTACAGCCCAACATATACCTGTTGATATAATGTCACTATCTAAAGCCCAAATGGATAGAAGTAAATGGTGAAATATCCAATACCACAGTACTGTGAGCAACTTTAATATGCTTCTTTTAATTATTGATTAAACAAGTTCAAGAAACTTGAGACAACTCATGACAGATACCATGAGCTGACCTCTGCAGGATGTATTCCTTTGCAAGTGTCAAAGGACAGAGATCATCCAGGGTTTATTAGGTGACATCATCTGGAGCAGAAAACCACAACAAAGTCCTAGAAAATCCCCAACAGCAGAAGATAAATCAGCATACTTAGAACCAACTCTTAGGAATGTGGGCAATAACAATAGCAATCAACAAGTATCTCGAAATTAAAAATGTATAACATATTAAAGACTGAATTGTAGCCAAAACTGTGTCTAGAGGGAAATTTGTATTTTTAATTGCAGATATTAAGGAAGGTAGAAATACTAAAATTCATGATATGGCTACAATATCCAGAAGTAATAACAGTAATAGCAAGCTAAACCCAAAATTCATGGGAGGTCAAAATAATTAAGCTATTAATAACTAAAAAAGTAGTAAACACAGACTTAGGTATGTTATGTTTTTTTACACACATACACACTCACACATATTTCTCATCTGGGCTGACAATGCTCAAAATGACTCAACACCAGTTATTAGAGCCCTCTTTTCATTTGAAAAAGCATTTCAAATAGCAAACATTTCTTGATTTCCTTTCCTTTCTTTTTTAAAAAAAAATCAAATATCACATTGTATTACTATGATGTGGTAAAACTAACTCCAAAGGAAGAAAAGAAAACAGTAAATGTGATGTCATGTAACTGAAACTGTGTTCATTCTGACACAAAATCTTTGAGCTTTCAATGGCATTTTGTTCACAAAAGTCAGGAAAATAAATATGTATTCAAAGTATGAGTAAAAGATAAGATCAGCCTTAGAAAAGGAAGCCCAGGAAACTGAGTGCTACGAAGGCAAAATCTGAAGAACGTGATACCAGGAAATGATACCTCCTGAACACATGTGTGTGCACAGAAGCTCACCTTTGCACAGGTGCTGCATGTGTTCAATGCACACAGTAATTTCCAGAGCTCACTAGCAGGTGTGTTGGGGTGTGTGTGTGTGTGTGTGTGTGTGTGTTGTGTGTGTTGTGTGTTACTTGCATGCATATACATACACAAACAAGTTACAAATGTGTGGGGGGGCACTGAACATGCACTCTATAAAAATCAATGACACAATGATAGGACAATGAACAATGACAATGTGAATAAAAATGAAATGTCAAATACAAGTTCAAAGGAACATCTATTTAGCTTTAATTACATCTGAAAAAAATATGGATTGGATGATTTCCTGGAAATGTAAAACACCAATAAACCTGATTCCATCAGGTACCAGAAATCTAAGCAGCTCAAGGGCCACATTATAAATTGAAAATTTGTTCAGGTTATACTAAAGAAGTATTAAATGTGATGCTGGTAGCCATTTACAGGAACAAAGTAACATGGCATCTTCTAGAAGGTACTGCTGCTACGTAAAGAGATTGGGCATCGTAGTGAATAGCCCCTTCTGCTGCACTACAATGGATAAATACTGTGTGCACATTCGCATGTGTGCCACCTGGGACATGGCCATCTATACTGTGGGCATGGGAGAAAGGATTCACTCTGGATGCTTAGGGTGGACTACTCAAGCATGTGGGATGTGAAGAAGCTAAATTGTTACATTTTTATAATGATCACTCTGAATAATTTTTACTATATTCTTATTTTAAAATGGAAAATAGACAATATGTATAGAAAACATCAAAGTAGTCTTCCCAGACTTATTTCTTATCATCTAGTCAGAAGCACACATCAGGGGCAATTTTGAAAAATCAGTCACTGATGTCAAATGTGCTGCTGCCTGAGGCTGAACTGTGTGTGGAGTCTCCTGCTAGGACAGGCGTCAAACTGGGGATGGAAAGTCCCAGTCCCTTGTCAGTCTGTACATAGCAATAAAAACCTTTTTCTGCCAATGGCCTCTAACCCATGCTTTAATGATAAAATAATAATAAAATTCGGCCTGGAGTGCGATTTCTGAAGTGATAATTGTGATTAAGAGTTACAGCCGTTGAGATCTAGCAGAAATTGTCATAGTTTCCAAAGAACTGAATTCCTCCTCTATTAAAAAAATGACTAATGGAATTAATTGTCAATTCAGCAGCTTGCATGACAATGAGAGTTCCTGAACTTTTAATGAACTGTTTCTTTTTAAATGTTCTAATGAAGCTGATTTCAGAAAACAGTTCTTCAGTAATTACCAAGATCCAAGACTCTCCCAGTGAGCTCTTGGGTATCATAATTTCCTATTGACCTTGAGCTAAGGGCAGATGAATAAGCACCAATATAAGAATAGGTAGTGAGGAGCTGGAGAGATAGCTCAGGGGTTAAGAGCGCTGACTGCTCTTCCAGAGGTCCTGAGTTGAATTTGCTGCAACCACATTGTGGCTCACAATCATCTGTAATGGGATCTGATGTGTCTGAAGACTGCTACGTGTACTCGTATACATAAAACAAATAAAATCTTAAAAAAAAAAATAGGTGGTGAGAAGCCTGGGTGGATAGTTATGCCTTTGACTCCATACGTATACTGTTGTATATCCTCGTTCTGTGGTCAGCCCCTTCATTGCTGAATCTGAACAACACTGAATAACTTCTTTAGGATAGAGTGTGTGCTGACTGATTTCTGCCAACTGGATACAAAGTAGAGATGCCTGAAAAGAGGGAACATCATTTGAGGAGCTGCTCCTATCAGATTGGCCCATGGCAGGTCTATGGGGGTATTTCCTTAATTAATGCTTGATAGAAGAGGATCCCGAGAACTCTGGGCAGTGACATGCCTAGAACACATCAGAAAACAAACTGAGAAAGCCAGTAAGCTATGTTTCCTCCATGTTTGCTGCTTCAGTTCCCACCTTCAAGTTCTGTCTTTGAGTTCTTGCCCTGATTATCTCAGTGATGGACTGTGACATGGAACTGTCAGTCAAATAAACTTTTTGCTTCACAAGTTCTCTCTCATGTGCTTTACATTACAGTAAACCAGTGGTGAGCATGGATGGGGCTGCAGTGGTGTCGCAGCATGCAGGGGGGTGTTACTGGCAGGGGGCAGCTGGAATGTTCTCAGCCTGGGCATGGCCGTTTATTGAACTTAATGGACACTCACTTCTTTGATAGAAGGGCACTTGTGTGCACTAAAAGTGAGGCACTTCATAACAGAAAATTGCATGGCTGTTGCCAATTGGAAACTTCCAGCTTACGCTGTGATCCTAAGGTACCGGTTGATTCACTGGGTGTTTTGGGTACTATTTGGGTCTATTTTAGCTTCTTTCTTCGAGAAAACTCAAGCATCTTGGGCATGTTGGGGAGTAGCTAAGTATACAGATTCAGTCGTGCTGATTATCAGTTCCCAAAGGTCTGGAGTGTGGCAACTCAAGACAAGTTGGAGGAAAACTGACCAATCCAGTTTGTGGAATACCTGAGCATTATGCTGCTTATGCTCTACTATTGATCATGTTGGATGCACCAGCCCACAGACCCACCACATCATGGTCACACCCAGCTTGCTCCTCGCTGGGAATTTCACTGTGCCTTCCACCAAGAAACTGGGCTGGGAGCCAAGACATCTTTCACAACAGTTCATTGTGTCAGAGAGCCTCTACTTGTGCCAGATGCTTCTAGTTGTCCTGGGCTGCAGCATCATTTTCCAATTTAGGTACCAACAAGGCCCTGGAGTGCATCAATTCTGTGTTTTGGTCCTACTGGCTTCACCCATCCTCTTCTGAGTGGAACAATGTAGACCTGGTGGACTTCTTCAGCATGGATTGTGGATTTACAACTGTATCTGTAGGAACTGTCCTTATACAAGTATTCAAAGAATTAAACGTCAACCTGAGGAGATGAACAAATCCAATAGGAAAACTAACTAAGATACAACCAAGGGCTGGGGGGGCTTGAGGAACAGGTGTTGGAGGGGTTGGTGGTTCTATACTACTTCTCAAGTAGCAAAGACTCTTAGTGAGAGTTGCAAGTACACTAAGAATCTAGAGGACAATAGGCAGCCTGACTTTGCACCACAGTGGAGTCTAGACCTCTGCAGCACAGAGTTTCCAATGATTGTTTGGGTGTAAACTCTCTCTGATGAAAGAAATCCTATTTTCATTTTCATTAACCTAGAAGTTTTCATTAAATACTTGTTTAATATTTTAATGTGATTTAACTATGAAATAAGGATGAGGTCTTTCCAGTTAGTCTTTGTAGGGGAGCAGATGTTCATAGATACCTTGGAAAAGGAAGTGAAATCTGGTTGTGTACAGTAAATGAGACTCTGTAAATGATTCTTTAACAGCCTGACTCTTCTACATGTACCACAAAACAGTAGTAAGCAGAGAGAGATGAGTTAATGACAGTAATACAGAGTTCCATGGATAGGTGACTTTCCAATAGCTCAAAATTTTAATGACTTTACTGTTTGAATTATTCATTTAATTTTACTATTAATGTGTATATGTTAAATGTTCTTTTTGTACACGGAAAATATGAAAACTAAAGATATAGAAAAAAATGAAAAGTGACTCATTTGTATATTGTTGTCCAATTATGACATCTAACCTCTGTTACTTGGATCCATTATGTAAAATACTTGCTTTCTGTTTCAGGAGGTATTGTGTCAATTCAGGAGGAACATAAATGTAAGAAGGTCTGTCATCAGGCTAAATTAAAAAGACTGAGCTCCAGCAAGGATTTTGTGTCTTTTAACATCTTCCCTTAGCCAAAGGACTTCCTGTGATGAAGACCAATGCCCATGAGTCTGTAGCTCTGACTCCTGCAGGGCTTTTCTGACTTTTTTCCTTGACGGATTTTTTCCTTCTGGAAGTCAGTCTTCCATGAGGTTTGATCTTCCTTCTGGAAGCCTTTAGTAACTTTCTGAAAACAAATACTGTGAGAAGCCAGATAAAGAGTCTGGAAGTAGGACTATGTTGTTTACCTAGTCAGTCCTAAAAGGGCATTCTAGACATCTGTGATTATGCCATGGTGAGTTCTCAGTACTCAACCTACCTGTCTGGAGGATGGCATGAGGGCCCAGAACTCCATTCAGGATGCTAGGCTGTTGAGGGGTTGCTCTTAAGCACTATCCCCAAAGGAAAGCATAGATCAGGAGTTTGGGGAGACATACAAATAAAAGTTGCTGTCACTCAGTTCACCCAGACTTGGAATAGCTTCCTGTATTCTCTGGACTCATAAATGGCACTGGAAGACTGAGTACTATCTTTGGAAAACATCAAATGACCAGATCATGCCATGGCAGGGAGGCTAACAGAGTATATCTGGGTGTTAGACAGAAGTTTATGTGGCATGGATACATAGTAAAATGTTGTTTTTTGAGGAGAAGCTATAGTCTGGGGCCTTAGAGCGGTGCTGCACTGTGTCTAGGACCTAGTCCATCATGGGTTCTTCATGGTAGGGTGTTCCTTTCTGCACTTAAGTATTCAAATCTTTTAACCCACATCTTCCACTAAGACTTACTCTGTTGGAGCCAAAGGTGACTTTGAAGAATAAACTTGTGTTGGATTGTAGGATTCTCCTGGGAAAGCCAGGTTCAGCTGGTAGGCACCTACCTTCTTCCTTGGCATCATCTTCTCACCCTCGCTCCCTCCCTGCAAGGTCACAATTGTTGTCTGGAGGGTGTCTCTGAGACCTAGTTTGTTTGGTTTGGTTTGGTTTGGTTTGGTTTGGTTTGGTTTGGTTTGGTTTTAGGTTTGGTTTGGTTTGGTTTGGTTTGGTTAGTTTTTGCTCCTAGTTGCAGAATGCCACATGTCCTTGCATGACATAAAGGGACTCACTCAAATGATAGAGTTCAAACAGAATAGTGATTTGTGGTGTTGGAGGTTAGACAGCTACATGACGAGTCCCTAGTGAGTTTGAAGATAAAGCAGCAGCCAGAGTTTATGCCAGATGATATGTGTGCAAAGTGCTGATTGCTCACAAAGAGGGCTGGGAGTATTCAAGGAGCAGAGTCAGAAATCAACCTGCTGGTCTAGATTTCCTGTGTACAGCAGACTTTCCTTAAGCCCAGTAGAGGGCAACAAAGGCTAGAGAGAGGCTATGTAGACCTTGGCTCTGCCTGGACAACGCAGACATGTGGATACTTAATTAATGCAAATGTGTCTTAATCATCCTCAAATGAGGCTTCTGGTGAGGGTTGCTATGGTCACAGGTCTCTGTCTTCCACATTACCTCCGTATGTCCAGCTCTAATTCAGGCAGTGCGTGACTGTGCTGTGAGCCCTGGGTACCCATAGCAGTTACCACAAGCAAACTTGGCACCTCTTCCTTCTGCCACATTTCAAGAGTCACTGGAGGTCTCCATGGCTATGAACCATGACAGAAATGAATGGTCAGGTAAGCTTTGTTCTCAGCTTCTGTGTCAGCTCTGTGCCTTGAAACAATACTGTCAGGTTAGGTAAGGGCAGAGGCAACTAAATAAAAAGACAGAAGAAAAAGAGGCTCAGAGAGCTCATACAAGCTCATATTTTACTGTCCAGGCTTCAGGTCTGGTGAAAAGGTTTGTGATACTGGGTACTTTTATGCCTATGTATTAAGTTGAGTTGTGCTTTGTGTTGCCTAGCGTCTCAGAAATGTGTCAAGAAAGAATTCATCAGTCTGTTTTCAGGTAATAAGAGAAGCTTGGAATTGGTGTGTCACACAGAACAGTTGGATTAATGAGCCAGTGTTCCCCATTTTGGAGCAGAATTGGATCCTACCCTATATCATACACTTCTAATCTTGGACCTCGTATATAAAGGTTGCTGTAGTAGAGTTATGCTTCTCTTTACTTACCCTTAAAAGTTTATGTGGGTGGGGGCATGGTACTGGTGAGAGGGGAGAAAGTTGAGGACTATGCCTTACTGGGGTAGATTTCAATCAAGACACCTTAGCCAAACACTTTCCCTACTACAGTAGGGGGTCCATGTAGAAGTGAATCATATTGACTTGTATCACCACATAGGGTTGACTCAAGAATCAATACAGATGTGCAGTAGGTCTTCATCAGCTGCTGTAGTAGGGAAGGCATTCTTGGCTACCAATGTATATCAAGTGACCTCAGTGGGATGACAAGAACTAAGCTGGCACCTCTGTGAGTGAAGTTATTGTCCTGCTGTTCTTGTCCTCCTCATTAAAGGCATACAGGAATACTGTGTTGTTGGTTTTTTTTTTTTTTTTTTTCAGAGTTTGCCCCATGAATCCATGTAGGTCTTGTTAGCCCTAATATCAAAGATTAAGGCAAGGCATGGTAGATATTCATGTAGAGAGGCTGGAGCTCTAGAGTTGGACTGTTACATCTCCACATGCCTGTGACTTGGGACTAGAGAAAGAGTTTTGAGCTGGGGGTTGAGAACTGTATGCTTAGGGTTTCTTTTCATGGCAAGGCATACGCTTTAATTGTGACATGACTAGGTTCTGGGAGCAGAATTCTTGCAGAGAACTTCAAAAGAAGCTCTGTGGGTGTCTTGAGCCCATCTCCATTGAGACAATATGGCTGCCAGAGCCAAAGGATCTTAAAGGTTCAGAATTCCAGATACAAAAGGTTATGTATATTCATTAAAGAATCCAATATGTTATGCCTTTGTTGTCAGTTAACTTTTCTTCATCCCAAGGATCCTGGCAACATTCCTTTCTTCACATCCCCTAGGCAAAGTCTGTCCCTCCAAGCAACCCTGACCCCACCTTCCATTTCCCTACTGGGTTTTATCTTGAATTATTCTTCCTTACTTGTTGTACCAAGCCTTCCGTACTTGATTTCTGGATGTGTTTCTGAGTCTGCTTTCCAGTACTCTAGCCTTCTTTCTTAAGCCTGTGTCTTTCCTAGCTGCCAGAAATTATGAAATATCCCCCTGCAAGTATGTCAGTTGTTTGTCTCACTGTGCTAGAGATACTTTACCTAAGAAGAAAAGAGTAATGGAGTTATATAATTGTCTCAGCAATTCTTCCCTTCTTTGTTAAGCAAGTGCAAAAGAACCCACAGAAATCCCAATGTGCACAATCAGGCTAAGAATTTTTCCATCATATAATATCCCAGGGCTTTGTTCCTTCCATCATGGGACCCACAGGATGAAGGAACAAATGGAAATGGTGAGCTTGAAGAACTGATAGTATGTGGGGATGCATGCTATATTTGGCATCTGATACTGTCACCCTCCTATTTCTGTCTTGTTTTGGGCACATAATAGAGAATCTCTGTAGTCAGTGGACCTGCCATTGTTGAGGATTTCTGAGAAACTTTCAAAAATGTTCATCTAGAAAACTCCCTCTACATGTCTCTTATGGCAAATGCATCCTTATTTTTAGATAGCTATTAATGTTTGTTTTATTACATTATTATTATTATTATTATTAAATAATTCATCATGCTAACACACACATGTATACACACACACACACATCACACACACAATTCCTCCATCCTTCTTTTTCCTCTCTGGTGTAATTTTCTTAGCATACCTGAACATTCCAGCCTCTCTGTTGTGTTTGGTGACAGTATCATTTCAAGAGATTTAGACACAAAGTTAGGGAAGGCAGGAGATGGATGGATCTGGGAGGAGCTAAGGGGAAGAGTGAGGGTGAAAAGTACATCATATTAAAGAATTAATAAAATGTTATGTTAAAAAAAACAATTTGTGAGTAGATGGAGAGATGGATGGATGGATGGATGGATGGATGGATATGGATGATTGAGAGATGCGGATGACGGATGGATGGACTTGCCAAGAACCCATGTGTTTCAGCTCTCTTTTATCTAAACATATCAAACCTATCAGTTGCCATGCTTGCTGTAAATATCATATGCTTGGTTTGATAGAATCTAGGAGGAAAATGAGACATTATTCATTGAGTTGGCATGTGTATTTATGCCACAGTCATTGGAGCACCCTATTACTGCATCTACCTACTACCAGTGCTCAGTGGAAAGCCATTCTGGTGTTAGCTGTGAAACTCAATTGAGTCAGTTACGGAAGGATTTTTAATGAAACTCAAAAATTAGTGGAAATTGGTCCAGAAAAAAAAAGTGGGCAGTGAGGAAAGGCAAGCAGTACTTGACATGTGGTTGACAAATAAAATCACTGGATTACAGGAGTTCTGGGACTCAGGAAGCCCTAAGCAGTCTCTCTGGACAGCCAGTGCAGTCATAGAGGTTTCAGGAAGAGAGCAGATGACACATCTCAGGGACACTGGATTTATAGCAGCTTTTCAAGTCTGGCTAGGGATCAAAAAGAAAATTATCTTCTGCAATGCTTCATTTCCTTAAATTTACAGCATCAATAATTCCTTTGGCTCTCACTGCCCAGCCCTGCAGACTTAGCAGGTGGAAACAGAGCATAAAGACGACTTTCAGGGTACTTCTATGACAGATGCAGATCAGCCTTTCCCTCAGGACAACCATGGCCTTGCACCTTTGTTTCTTCTCATCCTGTAGGTTCTAAATCCTGGCCTAAATCAGAATCTATGGATCTTTTCCCTGCACTACAGTTTCATAATCCAAGGCAGAAAACATCCTGTAGCATGATCTGTAGGTCTCCCATGTCCAAGGCTTGGATCACTGATTCTGCCCCAGTTGATAAAAGCATGTGCTATCCACAAGGAATACACAACACACACACACACACACACACACACACACACACAAACACATGCAAAAAATAGGGCCAATCTGTGTTCCATGGAGCACTTGTGACCAACCTTGTCAACAGCATTAAGAAAGTTTATTAACTATCCTCAAGACATTTTAAGTATTTCACTGAAGCTATGCTGGGACATTTTTTTTCCTCCAGTCAAACATCTGCTCCCCAAGGCATTCCTCTTCAGGATTGTCATTCTGTCTACCTAACTCCTCCAGGCCTGACAACCTAGCAGGGGCTGCCTCTCTTTAGAAGGTATTTGTATTCTTCTGACTGCTGGTTCCTTCACATTGACTCTCCATCTCTAGCTGATTTTGATGTCCTCTGGAAATGGGTTCATTCCATCTTTGTTTTGAAACCATTGTGGCAGAGGTTGGAAATGATGGCCAACATAGGCATGGTTGGCACTTATTTCCAAGACATTGTTTTATTACATTCAACTATTTCTATATATTCATTCTATAATTTTATATATTCTATATAATAATTATATAATTAATATAAAATATAATATATGAATATATTATATATAATATATAATATATTAATATTTCATATATAATATATAGTATATAATATATTAATGTGATATATATATATAAAATCAGCTAGGTCTTCTATATATTCCTCAGTCTATTTCACTGACAAACCTCTGACCAGCTACAAGCTCCTAACGTGTTTTCTTAGTCAGGAAACCTATGGACTCCCAAGCCCAGCACTCTGGGCATCTTTCATCTCACATAGATGAATGTGTGTGAAGGGAATGCCATTGCCTAGCTTCATTTCCTTAACGTATCTGCACTTCTTTCTTGGTATCCTTGGAACTTCCTGGACCTGAAGATCTCAGAGCCTTTTGTAATTGGCACTCAGTCTGCATTGGGCCTATGTGGTCTAATTCTTGCTGCATCTATGCTGCAAGGGAATTTGTTTCTGTGAATGCAGGCATTAGGAGGGGCTCCATCAGAATCTTCACTCCCCTTCAGTGAGGATTTTCATTTGTGAACATGATGCAGCCCAGAATTACCCAAGATATTCTCAGCTGGGACATGCCTTGAATTAGATTGGCTTGTTAGTTTGTCTGAGGGGTTTTTCTTGGTTAGCTTACTGATGTGTGGAGGGCCCAGTCCACTGGAGGTGGTGTCACTGCTGAACTGGTGATCTTAGATTAAGTAATAAAGCTAGATGTACAAGTCATGAGAAAAGAGAAATAAAGTAGCTTTCCTCTATGATGCTCGCTTCTAATTCTGCTTGAATTCCTGCCACAACTGCCCTCACTGATAGGACTGGGATTAGGAATTATAAGCCAAATCAAATCCTCTCCTCCACAAGATATTCTTGATGTTTATCTTGATTCGGTATTTTTATCAAATCAACAAAACCAAATCACAACATTACCTCCTTCCTCTTTTTGTGGAATAAGGCAGTATTAGAAAAGTGGAAGGACAAGATACAGACATCAAAAATGGCTCTGTCCCTTTATCTAGAGATGGGAATGTAATATGTCTAGGGTTCACTTGCTAGTGTAAAACACAAATTTCCTTTAGTACAGGACCTATCTGAAATATCCGAGCACATCTGTTAATAGAAGTTATCTTTGAAATAAGAACTATAAAAGATTTTCATATTTTTCAATTTATGGAATTTTTAAAATAGCAAATAAAAAATTGTCATTGTAACATAGAAGAAGTGGGCCACTCATTCTCCACCAGAAATCTAAAGTTTGGTGAAAACTTTTCTATGACAAATGATCAGGTTCCACTGACAACCAGAGTTGACTCAAGCCCAGCAGGCTCCCCTCCCCAGGAAATAACGTATTTGGGTTTTATACATGAATCCTCTGCATCTGTCCCTCAGTATTCACACTGCTACATGGTGTTCCATATCAGCTGACCTCCACTTTCTATAATGGTCATAAAGTATTACAGTGAGTCTTTCAAATCTGACCTAAGAAAAGGTCTTTGGAGACAGTGGTTCCAGCAAGTACAAGCAGGAAATGAAACATGAGACAGGGAAAAATCAGAAGACAGAACAGTGTTAGAAATCCACTCCTGGCATTTGCCTAACCTTGTACACACTTGCCCCAAACTTAAAATAAGCCCAAATTGTTTAGTTGGTAAGTGGATAAACTTTCTAGAGCCACAACATGGAGTATACTCAGCAATGAAAACTGATAAACATTGCTGCCAGCAATGATCCTGGAACATCTCCAAGGTAGGCTGTCGGAAGCCAGACTCAAAAGCCCACACAGTCTATAATACTGATCTTGTGATACTCTGGAATACTTATAGAGGTACCATAGAGGAACGCTCCTTACTGGCTTACTTCCTATGACTTGTTCATATAGCTTTCTTATACCAGAAATAAGCACAGGAATAATGACCAGGTAGTAGCGACTCATGGAGTGTGGGTGGGATCAGCAGTGACTCCAAGGAACATATGCTGCTATGTTCTGCATGGCTTGGGTCCTGAAACTTTGATAAGGGGTGATAAAAGAAGAAAGAAAGGACAGACACACATACAGAAAAGATGGGATCAGGTAGGGTGTATGAACTTGGATGGAGAGGCACCTACTAACATACCCCAACCTCAGCATGTTTCTTATGTACAGCACTGAGGCAGTGAGTGTCTAGTCTCTGTAGACAACCAGTCTCAGACAGTTAACATGTAGGAGAAGGAAGAAGATTCAGTTGCTAGTGTTTGTACATACTAATCAATTGTCTGTAAAATTGTACTTGGACCAGAGGAAAAGAAGGTTTTATAACTTTGAGCATGGCCCATGTATGAATAGCTTTGCCAACGTGCCATGCATCCAATGCCTTGGTTATGTTAGCTGTGCCCATATCAGCAATGTACATCCACTTAGACTTCACTCACCAGGGCTTCCTTAATGCCCACAGTAAGTGTGTATTTATGAACTGTCTTTGCCTATAGTGGATTTTACTTATCAGTGTATATTGTTTAAACTCCTGCGATTATACAATTTTGGTCTCACAGTAAACGGGAGATAGGTAGAAAGAAAAAAGTGCCACAGAAAAGATTGAACTTGGCAGCCTCTGTTCCCAGAGACTGGAAGCTGAATGCTGTCATTGCATCACCAAGTGACAAAAGGAAATTTCCAAAAAAGGTTCTGAGGTCTGGTCCTTGCCCAGCATCCATGACACCTTCAGGTTTCATCAACCTGACCTCTGCCTAGCTGTGATGTCTTCCAGACTCCAAATGTGATTGTAATTATGAGGGTGGGACCAGGGAAAAGAGACGCTATCTTCTGCTCACTCTTTTACATGGGTGCTAGTGAGAGTAAAACTAGAAAATGAAACAATATGTTAAACAATATCTGTTTCCTGACAAGCCTTCTCCATGAAAGATAAGTCAATCCTGCTGGTCTCAGGCTCTTATTCTGAAAAGGCTGACAAGTCCCTCATTTCTACCCTTCCTTTCCTGTCTCTGCAAATCATGAAAGACAATCTGACACACAATCAAGCCAGCAAGACCCAGGGAGCTGCTCCAGCCAATGGCATGGAAATAAGTGGATAACACTTCCCGCGTTCTACATCAGTGTTGGGACGTGGACTTTTAGACCCTCAGGGTCCTTGGTGAGGTAAGCCTCATCTATTCATGGCCATTCCCTGATTTTGAGGCAGGCTCTCCTAACCTCAGCCCCTTTTGGGCCTCACACTGCTTCCCTATGCTTTCTGGGATTGTCTCTCAAGCAAATCACTGGCTCCAAATTATAAGAGATCTACAGGGGCAGCTACCAATGCTTTGCTTTCCTGTCTTTTCCTCCTCATCCTAACATGTCTCTAACACAAGAATTGACCTTCACAACCCTGCTTGGTTTTCTTCGTGTCATCAATATTTTTCCAGCTCACTGGAGTAGGTAATGGGAACTACTGCTGATCACAGCCATTGTAGACATGGAGTCCTACACTGCAGGAGGAACCTCAGGGAAGTACCATGAACCTATGTGACTTTCTGGAGATGAAAGGAAGGTCATCACAGCTGTGTTGTGAACCAAAATTCTTCCAAATAGAGTTTTCTGCTTTCAAGCGCACATTTTTCTCAGTGCAGCAGTTTCTCCAGTTCCCTGGTCGTAGCCAGCAGGATCTCTAAAAGGCTGACAGCAGCTCTGGGGACTGATGAGCAGCAGGGGCTGGATGTCCTTGGCTGAGTATTTGAACTGGGTCTTTCCTTTTTGTAGCTGTTCGAATGTTTGCATGTGGGCAGCAGCCTTTGGGGATCTGTATTGCCCCTTTGTAAGAAGACAACTGTTTTGCGGTATAGATCCACACTTGAACTTCGAGTGCCTCGGTTTCCTTGTCAAACATAAAAATAGCTTTCCCACTTGCATATTTCATAAGGGCTTTATTAACAGGATCAGATTTAATCAGATCTAAGTACATATGCCTAATATTTTTCTCCAAAATAAGTCAAATACAGAGGGAGTTGCAGTCTTGTGGGCAGCCATGTATAGGGCTGGGTTGAGAATCCCACTTACAATATGACTGTCACTGCTGCTCCTCAGGAGCTCCTATATCATACCTGGTTCCCCTGTCATTTTACAGTGCTACTGTACCAGGTGTCTGCCTCTCCTACTTTGAAGATGTAGAAAGTGAGGCTCTGAGATGTTTGATTATATTGGTGAATGGGGCTTCACCGTTATTGTCTGCTGACCCTAAATCCTGTATCTGGAAGCTGCTTCATTGCACTAAGAAAAATATACAAAAAAAAAAAAAAAAATGTAGATTGCTAGGGCTTGAGAACAGAGATATATGAAGTTCCTGGCTCATACTAAATCAAAGGATCATGAACACCCATATCACACACCACACACACACACACACAGAGTGAGACTCACTCATTTGATATCCACTGTGCCTGTCCATATGCCTTTGTGTATGTACATATGTACAAGCATGTGTGGTGTGTGTGTGTGTGTGTGTGTGTGTGTGTGTGTGTGTGTCTGTATGTGTGAAATGTGTATCATGCTGTATACATGGCTTACTAGATAAAGTGCTTAATGCACAAGTGTGAAGATCAGAACTTGGATCCTCAGCACCCACATAAAAGCTAGATAGGCACAGCCTCCCTGATAGAATCGCACCACTCAAGAGATGAAGGACGGGAATCCTTGAAGCAGGCTGGGTAGGACAACTAGAAGAATCTGTGAGCTCTGAGTTCAGCAAAAAACCGTGCTTCAGTAAGTAATCAGAGAGCAATTGAGGAGAACCTGATTTCAAGCTTTGGTCTACACACACACACACACACACACACACACACACACATAGACATGCAAGGGTACAAATGGATACACACACAATGTGCAGGAAAGTGCAAATATGAATATAAACATGCATGAATACAACCCACATACACACATACAAAAAGCATTGTGTATGGTGAATACAAACAGCTTAAAATGATTAGAAGTAGTGTGAACTCCACTTATCCCAAGAGCTGGATTTTAACAGCATTCAGTCATGCCTTTGCTGCCTGACAACCTCATGCTTCCTCCTGGACAGAGCAACCATCTCCTTGAAGTGTGTATACTCTTTGGTTTCATGTTATCACTTTTTCGCCTGCACATACTTCAAACTTGCATTTCTTGCTTTGAACCAGATCTCCATGGATCATAGCATAGGTTACCTGTGCCATGTAGGCTTTACTCACTGCTGCAGTTCTGAGTCTCACATAGCTTATGTCCACTGTTTTGTTTCATTTTCTTTCTTTCAAAGCACTTTCTGTGCTCAAGGCAAGATTAATAGTCAATCTTTGATAAGCAATATACATGGTATGAGTACATGCATACCCATGTGGGCCTGAGCACAGAGGGAAGAGAACGGGGTTCTGAGTTTGGATTCTGGAACTTTCATGAAATACCTATAATGACGTATATTTATGGGCATGATCCTACATATAATGTACCTGTACAATGTAGGAACAGAGCAAAGAAGGGTGTGGCACACTGAGGAGTCTGGAAGTCGAAGGATGGAAAGGGAAGAGGCCCAGTGGGAGCCCACACATCCTGGTAAAAAACTGATCTGACTGCATGATTATATCTTGTTCATAAGCACAGTATTTATAATAATATGTGCATAATGGAATAGGGAGGCCTTCACCTCGGTAATTGGTCTTTGATTCTCTGAGTTTCCAAGTGTGATAGGATCATTTTCAGAACTGGCTGTCTTTTGCCAATGAACCCAATAGATTGGTTAAGCTGTTGCATCATATGGCTTTAAATGAAATTTCTAGCAGACCTAGAATTTAGAATAAATTATTTTCATTAGTAATTGTTCTAAGAAACAAAGTCTGACTGTAGAACTCTAAGGTGACCCCAGATATGAAGGATATAAAATCACCCTGTTATTACAAGAATAATGGAAAGGGTCTCTGAGACAACAATCCCCAGAATGAATAATTGAATGCCATTGCACTCTGTTCTTCATTTCCAGGCAGCCTTCATTCCTGTTTCTCTGGCCGTTCTCATTGAAGTTTGGACAGACAACATATCGCTCTCTGGCCACTGAGGGAACCTCGACTATGTATATAGAATCACAAGTTCAAGTTAATCAAATTCAGCACACATTGAGTGAAGGTCTTTCCTGCACAGCATTCTAGACACTTGTGCAGATCTCCTTGTAAAGGCAATCCATTGACCAGCACTCCGTGATGCAGAAAAACAGAGAGCTCCTGAGGTAGGACTGGCAGGCAAGACACCATGGAAATGAAGGCCTCAGCCAATGAGCATTACCCACAGACAGCAAACCCAGTCAACCCTGGGGAAATCAATGCATTTCAAGCAAACTGACAGGAAAGAAAAAAAAGAAAGAAAAAAAAAAAACACTCGAGTACTGTGGCTTTACAGTTTCCCTGCCACTGATGGAAGACAAGGAGGAAAGGGCTGCCTTAGCCCGTCTGATGATGGCTTCTCCAGGCAAAATCAAAGGGGCCATTGGTATCACTGAAGATTGACAAGGGACAGTGGCAAGAAACAGCTGGAAGATCTGATATACTGTTTTCAGAAGATGACAATAATAATAAGAAATAGGTAAGCCAGCAAAGCTGAACTGCTGTGCACCTGCTGCAGTGTGGCCAGCAGCATACCATATTCTTAGGTGTGAGGAGCTCCTGAGTACAATACGTTGAAATACTGTTATCCTGTGCTCAGCCTGTGGGAGCAGGACAGAGGCTACAGTCAGTGCTGGCTACTCTGTGTCTTGAGTCACAGGCTAATGATGCTGCAAATGTGTCTGGGCTTCGGGTACTTATTGGCCTATATCTAAGCCTGTGTTTCCATTTTGCATATTCCTGGGCTTATCTCCAGGAGCCACAGTTTCATTTGATTCATTTTCCAACAAGTCACATTTTCTGTTTTAGTTTTCAAACTGAAAAATGTTATGCATAACTTAGTTCCTACATAACTTAGAAGTGAAGGCTGCTTTCCCAGCCACTCTATCATGATTCAGGAGTGCTGCTAGAACGACAGAGATGAGGCCAGAGGAAGTCTATCTTAGATGTGTTCTGCAAGTGTACAAGGATGCAATTTTAAAGTATACAAGTAACTCAGTATGAAACAGAATGTAAACTTCCTCACTGCCGTTCTAATCTTAGCTGCTAAAGTCTAGGCCACATATTATACCCTTCTCTGCATTCTGATGATGGTGACCTTTGCAAGCCAACCTGTGCCCAGTTTGTTTTCCCAATGTGGAGTCACTTGCTTTCTGTTCTGTGGGTTCTGGATAAATTTGGCAAGCCTGTCAAACTTGTGTTCATCCAATGAGTTTGTACCATTGTGCCAATGTGGCAAACCTGTGATGATAGCCTCCAAGTAGTGGCACTTTGCAGATGGCTTTACATAAGTGCCTCTCATCCTGAGGGTATATAATCAGACCAGATTGGTAACATTGGAGAGTGGCTACAGGTCCAAGGTGAAGTAACAGGAAGAGAACAACAGAAGTTGTGTTGGAGACTGGGTCCCCATCCCTGAGAAGGAGGCTGAGGGGACCATGGTCAGATGTTATAATTGCTATGTGTTCTGCTTGTTTTGCTATGGGGAAGTCACATGGGGGTGTGTTCTGGACATCCATAAATTTTTGGAGCTTTACCTTGCTAAAGCCAGAGTCCTTGTTTCCCTATTCCTTAACCATGGTAAGCTGGTTAACTTAACTTAGGGTAGGCTGGTTTCTCTAGGGAGCAGTACATATTACACACATACACACACACACACACACACCAGGGAGAGAGAGAGAGAGAGAGAGAGAGAGAGAGAGAGAGAGAGAGAGAGAGAGAGAGAGAGAGAGAGAGAGAGGAGGATTTAGGACCAAGAGTTTTTAAGTAATGTAAGCTGATAATAGAGAAGATGCACATGCACTCTGGGCTCAAGATAATTCCCCTTTCCCACTCACAATCCTTGCTCTCTGGAAGTAGACATAGTCATAGCTAAGGGTGTCTGTTGGCCACACCACTCACAGTTTGACAGTCAGTCTAAATGGAGCTTCAACATGTAGTGTTTAGAGCCATGTAGGCATTAATGGTGGGCTGGCTCAAATAACAGCAGGCAGGGTCTCTTTGGTCTGAAACTTTTGCTTGTCCAAGATTTGTGGAAATTCCTTAGGGGCACCTCAGTCAGTCAACACCACCCTTTCTCATTCTTCTTTCTGCTCCAACCTGAGGTGTCCCTTAAATCCAGACATGCGGCTTCCATGTGACTGAAATCTGCTCCTTGGTGTATTTCACTAACTCTATCCCCTAACACTCTTGTATGTCAGTTCCTATGTGGGACTCACTTGTGCACACGAATAGCCCTTGGATTAGCCTTAATGATTTTCTGGGCTTCACTGCTAGTCCTTTCAGGGATCTGGTATAGCTGGGCTGAAGGCAAGCTGAGTGAGAACTGCTTGTAACATTCAGCATTACAAATTTCATGGCTGTGCCACATATCCAGCCTGGCCTATTGTCTAAAGTATAGTATGTTTTATGCACCTTAATTCAGCTGGCACAACCATGCCTGTATCTTGAACAAGTGCAGGCTGGATCCACTGTCATTACAGGGAGAACATGGATCTTGATACCAAATACTTACTGCCTATGTTCAGGCAACTGGAAACCTTTGTAACGAATAGAGTTGGACAAAGAGACAGGCACAGAAACTGTTGAAGGTGGTGGGTAAGAGGCTCTGATGACTATGGACCAAAGGGAAAAAAAGTATCACAGGAAGATCCATGGGCAGTGGTATGGACAGGGTTTTGTACCCCCTAAAAGTCTCATGTTAAAACCTCACATGCTACACCTCAAAATATACCAATAATTGGAAATAGGTTCCTTAAATAGATGACCAAGTTACCATCATGGGGTTAGAATAGTCAATAATCTAACATGTCTGGTGGTTAGGGAAGGGGACTAGGAAAAAAGCGTGTGTGACAGTGTCTGGGAGAGCATCCTGTAAAGAGCCAGAAGATGCTAATGAATGAGTCTCATGGTTTCTGACTGTATCTTGGATCATCATTATCTTACTGATCTGCTTGTATTAGAATTACGATTTGTACAAGTAAAATTAAGTAGAGGTGTCCTGGGCTACATCGGCATCTGACCTCCTCTCCTTCTCCAGTTCTACCCTTTCACTTATGCTCTCCTACTCAACTGAGATAAAACATGTCAATGAAAGGTTTTTCATGGGTCTGTGAGTGGATCCAGGCTCACTACCAGGTGACCCTCCTCCTGTGTGGCTGATCCTTTCCTGAATGGTGCTTAAATTGGAGTCACTGTTCAAACATGGTTTTTCATGTACAGCCTTCTTTGGCTATCTATAAGACAGACAGTGATGACAATGTCTCCAGACACTGTCAAATATCCATACGGTGTGGTATAAAGTCACTCCTGGTTTGTTTATTTCATTCTCCCTCACACCTTTAATACTGCTGTGTATATCTTTTGACTTCATGCTCTTCTGGTCCTATTCTTTTTCTCTCAACCACATTAGTCTCTCCCTCCCTGAGAGATAGATATAGAGAGTTCAGTGCTAGATGAAGTCTGGGGGAGGGGTCCAGAGACTGAACCCTTCTTTGTTTGAACTATACACCTTCTCCAGGAGAAGTCACAGGACAGGCATGTGAATGAGGTTTGTATCTCTAGCTTTTTTTCTGCCACAAATCCCCCAAATGGACGCTCTGTGATGGAGTAGCTACTACCAAGTGTCCTTGCTACCCAAATTTCAGTTAGAATTGAATTGGGGACACTGAAGGCTACCTTTGACTATTGTTAGAAGGGTACTGGACTCAGTCCTTCAAGATTGAACTTAGGTCTAGATTCTGTCCTTGCCCCAGCAAATGACACAGAGAAAGCTTTACTGAGCAGTTTTTTCATCTAAACTGAAGATAGTGATGAATATGGCAAAAGACTACTACAAATGCATAATGCAATGGTTTCATAATGTGTTCTTCAAATACAAGATACATGTTATTTTAAAAGACTCGTTGCTAGGAAATCTATAAGATGCCCTGTGAAGATCTGATTTGGGATGTCAAAGGAAGCTGGAGTTTTTCTTGAAATAAAAATGAGAAGAGCTTTAATTGTTAGGGTCCCACATTATCCTCTCCGATTTCATCACCAAATGAGCTGAAGTGAACCTGATCTCTTTTCTGAATTAAAGATTGCCCATGGTCAGTTGCTGTCGCCTGCTGCTGATTACCCAAGGTTCTCTTGAGAAAACCAATAGAAACATTGCCTTATACTAGCAAGAAATTGCAGAGCTTCTTATGAATGGTTAGCTAATTCTGCCCTCAGTAAGTGCAGAGCCAACCTTAACAGGTCCCGCCTACTCATCAGGAACATCTCACCAGCTCAGTTCAATCAGGAAACTGAAATCACTTAAACTGTGTGTGAATCATATCCAGGTGACACAGATATTAGTTCATGTGACTTGGAGGGACGCTAAGCATCTTGGGCCACCTAAGCATCTTGATTTGCTGAATAAAATAATTTGAACCTAAAGATGAATTCATTATGTGTTAGAAACAGACAAAAGTTGCTGCTTCTTATTAATTGGAGTCATGAGTTAGAGCCAGGCGTCATAAGTGTAACAAGCAAAACCCTGTGAAGACAGAGTGCATTAGGTCGGAACTGCATGCTGATCCTGATTGTGTGGCACTTCTCCTCACACAGAAATACATAAGTATTTTACTGCTCTTCTCTTTATTTACCTAGATACAGAGTGTTCCCAAATGAACTAGCTTCACTGAAAAGCAAAGCATGTAGTGTTGGTGGGCACAGGAGGCGCACTGCCCAAAGCATCTTGTGTTTACTGTTTTTGCTTGCTGATGTGTGCTTGTGTGCTAAGCAGACAGACTTTTCTCTCAAGCCAGAGTGGAGGCAGACCTGAGCTCTCACTGCAAAGGGCTTGCTTGTGAGAGAAGAGGCTGGCTATAGTGCATAGCTGAAAGGACTGACATTATATAACCTAGATAGTTGCGGTGACTTTGGAAAAGCTGTGGCCCAATGGCTCAGCCAGCCACTGCTAATCCTGACAAAGATGGAGGCAGAGAACTAAAGATATTGGCTCCCAAGTAAGTACTGAAGCCTTGCAGGCTGTATCTTTCAGTTGTGGTGAATGTGCATAGGTAGTGAGGGCAGATGTGTATCAGGCAATGGAGGTGCATCGAGTGAATGTCAATGAGCACGATGAGAGTCAGGACAATACTGTCCACGTGACTCTTTATATGTGGTTTTAGTGCCATGACAGTGAAGGTCTGGTAGTAGACAAGCAAACTCTTTCAGTCTCTCAGGGGTTAGCATTTTAGTAATTCTCAAATTTCCCGGAGTCTCCAACAAGTGTGGTCATGGTGAATCATGATAGACTCTGAGGTCTCCAATGGCTAGCCACACTGCCTTAATATGGCACTGTTCTGCCAGGGGTAGAACCTCAAACAATGCTGACAGCAGCCTCATAGAAGACATCAGGGAAGAGGTGATGGCACATGAAACCAATGCCAGGGACTGCCTGCCTTCACTTCACTGTTGCCTGACTTTCCAAGGCTTACTTTATAAAATCTTCCATACACATTGTTATTTAAAAACAAACAAAAATAAGCAATAACAATTACAGTACCAATGACAAAACCCTGAGTAATTAGCTTTTGACCTCCTTCCTAGAATAGAGGCCAGTTTTCTCCTCAAGAAGATACGGGTTCATCCTATGACCCTGAGTTGCTCCTCTTGCCATTGTTAGGCTTTAGAAGCCCAGGCAAGCATCACCTTCTAGAAATACCTCCAACCTACAGCCTTTACCAGGAAGCTTTATATTCTGCCTAGTCTTCTCACAATACCCTGAAGGTTTCTCTTATCATACATCGCTCTAATACATAGAGCCATGTGAAGCTCCTTGCCCAGTGTTCTGTCTCTGGTGTGTGGGCAGCAGTACTCAGTCTCCAATGTTCAGGAGACTGGCCAAGGCCAAGGCTAAGACCAAGGTCAAGGCCATGGCTTCCTTGCCCCACTCTTCATCCCTGCTGGTACAAACAATGCTGTGGGATCCCAGGCCCTGCCTATAGCAGTTTTCATCTTTGCTGTTTCTCTCCACATGGAGCTTTGACATTTTCCTGAGATGCTCAGCAGGCTGATGTATTCATTACTACATGTACAAGCTTGTTTGGAGGAATGCCAGTAATCTACAGGTCCTTTGTGTCTACAGGTTTAACATTCACTGTTACCTTGCAGATCGGAGAAGGCAAACTCAGGATCACAAAAGTCTCTGGTTCTCTGCCCCTTGGTCAGCTGAGACTATCCTGATGACCTGGGAGGCTAGCTGGAAACATCACAGCCATGGTCATTTCTTCTGGTGCATCTGATATTCCCAGTGTACAAAAAAAGAGCAGATGCACAGCCTGACTTCTTTTAAGATATGGGTCCATTCTGTTTTCCTGTAGTTTGCTTGGATTGAGGCTCAGAGTTGCTATGTCAAAATTAACACTTGAGTCAAGATATGTCAATATGTGTGGAAATAAATGTGAAAGCAGAAACAGAAATTTGGTCTCATAAAGAACTGGAATTTTAACCAGACAACTGGAAACTCAAAGAGACTCTGAAAATCCTTGAGGGTGAAGCTAACCCTGAAACTCAGGCCAGATTTTGTCCATGGCCAGAGCTATGGTGACCATTTACCACTGGCAAAGGAGGATTGTCCACTGATTCCCTTTATATCCAGAGTCCATTCGGTATTGAAGGTAACTTCGAGTGTTTTTAGAGGGCAGGTATCTGGCTAGGCTTGAGGAATCTCATTCATGTTATCTTACTTAGCAATGTAGCCTGACTATAAATATTGAGCAGCCATCCAAGTCTCAGTAACTTCTCATTGAAGTTTCATGAGGAAAACTAGGATACCTGGTCAAATGGGTTCAGCTGGTTATGTAATTCCTGATTAGATTGAGGAAGGGCACTTGGGGGGTGCTGTTTAGTAAGATGGAGATACCCACAGAATCGGGGCATATTGTGAATATTAGAGAGTTAATATAGGAGGAATTCCAGGTATGGTTGACTATCTGATGAAGTGGGGACTCCAGTGAGGTAGGACATATGATACTTTGGGAGAGCATAGTGTGGTATGGACACCTGATGGTAGAAAGGTACTTCATGAAGTGGGAGACCTTGTGAGCTGAGGGCACCTCATAAAGTGGAGACTTGTGGTAAAGCCAGTCTGCTCAAGCAAAATATATAGGGGAAATGAGGGAGGTGAAAGAGTCCTTTCTAAGAATGGTACAGTGACATCAGGAGAAGTGAGCTGAAGATGTACCACAGCCATCTTAAAGGAGTATGAGGACCAGCCACAGGAGGGGAGAATTCCTTAGAAAAGATGTCATTCCAGTCTCTCTATCCTGCTCCCTACATTTCTGGCAAAGCAGCTGAAAATATAGAAACCCAAACATCTTCCATGTCTCTAAGCATTGCATCTCACTGGCAGTGTGATCTGGGCCATTTCTCTTGGTACAGATTGCAGCTAAAGTGTAAGACATGTACAAAACAGAGTAAGCTAGGGCCTCTGCTTGGCTTCATGTGACACTAGGGAAAGGACTATATGTTCTGGGTCTCTTCTATATGGTCATGAGAATGTCTTCTCATAATATGTGAATGGCTTGGTGTGGAAAAGACATTTTCCCTTCTCATGGTCAAGGATGTAAATGCCAGAAGTAGCACTCTGTCACCAGTGGTAAGCCAGGCTGGGACATTTCAGGTATGGCTCTGCCCTGCCATGACACCTGCCTATACATGTGGTGTTTAGTGTGTTCATATCTCTGAACTTCAGTTTTCATTCTTCCTTATCATGCTTTCCCTAGGATGCTCATATGAGATCTTATCCATGTGCCCAAGGAATGGGCTTCCCATGTAGTGCAGGTTGCAGGAAGATTGTTCTGCTTTTTGCAGCAGATATTAATATAACAAGGCCACTGAGTATACCATTCACCTACTTCCCACACAGTCACCAGTGCCCTGTCTTTTACTGTACTCTTCTATCCACTGAATGTGCTACACAGCTTGAATCCGTTAGCTCCAATTTAACTCTGCATATACACTTTTGATCATGACCTGTATGATGCCTAAAATAACCTTGGTCCCCAGGCCCTGGAGAATTATGTAGTAACTCTTGAGAATTGATAGCAAGGACAGCAGCCTTGTAAACTGAGGCTCTTTTATCTGGAAAGACAAATCTAGGACACAGTGAGTAGTTGGGGTAGCATGTGTATATAGACTAAGTTGCCTAGTCAGACTGAAATTAGTATTTTCCAAATCTACCAAAGGGAAGTTCGGGCATACCTTGAGTTTAAAATGGTTCAGTTCGAGACAAGCACCCCTCCCATTTTATACAATGGCTCATGACACATAAATCCTGAGAAGTTGGGCTGAAAGTTGAAATGATAAAAACTATGAAACGACCTATGAATAACCCTGACAATAATCAGAGCCATCCATCTACTATACCTCCTTACACCCATTACTGTTCCCCTGGACCCGAGTTCTCCAGCAATTGTATGAAGCACTCCTTTTCGACTATCCTATCACAGTTCAGAGAGTTGTGGACATTTGTTCAAGAAAGACCACACAATGAAAAAAAAAAACAGCATGACTGAATTTGAATCCAGGCTAAGGTGACCCCCAATCCTATACTTTCTGTAGGGCCAACTCACTCAACCCTCATTAGGGAGTGTGTGTTTGAACATTGTCTGTACACTCTTCCTAGAACTACAAGCTTAGAGATTGAAATTATCCCCCCACCTTTGTTTTTGAGAGATGGTTTCTCCATGAAGCACTCATTGTCCTGAGAGTTGCTTTATAGACCAGGTTAACCTCAACCTCAGAGCAATCTGCCTGCCTCTGCCTCCCAAGTGCTGGGATTAAAGACCCCACAGCCAAGCCTGGATGATCTTTTTGAGATAAACGTTATAGTCAACTCAGGAAGACAGTGCTGGTGATTTTGAAAACATTAAGAGCTCAAGGTCAAGGTGGGCAATGTCAAGTGGGAGAGACTAAACTTGTTATTACTCCAGGTAGGGCTTCTCACCTGTACTGAGCACTGAAATCACCAGACTGAATTCTCATTAGTTAAGTCAGGACTTCTGGGTCTGTGATGCCAGGATTCTAGGGACTGGGAATATTTTAAGCACTACAGGGAGAATGCCAGACAAAGGTGTCTGTATCCTTCGGTGATGCTTAAGGTGGACATAGAGCCTGGGTTGTGTGATTCATGATTCTTGCCCTTCAAAGCCACTCAACCACAGTTTCGGATGCTGGCTGGCTCTTCCACCAGCAAAGCATGAAGTAAATCATCAGAACAGAGCCCAAACATCACCATTCATCAGAAAGAAAAGTCATAAGCAAACAAGCTAAAAGATAATTTTTGTTAAATAATGAACACTCATAAAACAGCAATGACATGGTATTAAAACATCTGTGATTACTTATTTCTCAGCATTCATCTGGCAACTGAAGCAGCATGAAGCAAGAGTTGCACTTTAAAAATGACAAGAAAATAGCCATTCATTTAGTGGACAGAATAAGGCCCATCTCATTTCCCCGATCTCCAGCATCAGTGGTGCTCATGGCCAGGATGAGCATCCAGGAGTTAAACGCCCAGTGTGTCTTCACAGCTCCTTTCCCTCAGGCTCCTGGGGAAAACACTGGGTATGGTTTGGAGAGGAACTGTGCTTTCCTCTCCTTTAAGATTAGTGAGGCCCCAGAACTATGTATTGCTGGGTATCTGCAAGAAGCCTGATGCTCCAAGCTGGGGCAGCGTGCTGGGACTGAGCAGGGCCAGGGTAGGCATTTTGCTCCTCTAATTTTGCATTCTCAGGCAAGATCCATCTGTGGACAGAGACAGAAGATCTCCCAGCAGATGCCTTCTTTTCCTTCTCAGCCCCACTTGTTTCTGACAAGGAAGCCACAAAGATGGGGTACACACAGAGGATTTAAGCAGGCCACAAGCTAGTGGTGACATGTCTCCTGCATTCTGCCTATTGCACCATATTCCATAAAAAATAAACATATTTTAACTGTTTGTATATTGCTAATGGGGTGTTGGTCCAGGCACTGGCAGGCTGCAGAGCTGGGTTATCATCCATCCAATAGAATTCATCCAGGGTCAGCCACTGGGATGGAATCTTTGGAACTTCCGTGTGGAAGAATCAGCATTGCTGGCTGCCTGGTGCTCTGCACAGTGCTGAAGATGAAGTTGAAGGATAAAAACAAAAGAAGTCCAGGAGTAGAAGATTCCAGGGCATCATGGAGTCATTTGGCAATCACTTTTACTGTACAGTAACACACAGGTGTCTCTTCTCTGCCCTCACACACCTGGCTCTGCTCCCCCTCCTTCATGCCAGCCTTTGGGAAGCTCACAGGTGGTTGTTTTTGGAGAGGTAGGCAATGAGGGCGACAGCCACACCCACGTAGATGCCAGTTCCAATGGTAATGGACAGCACTGCCAGGAACAGGGCCCTCCGGGAGCTGGTGCTGGCCTGATGGAAGTCTCCTTTGGCCACAGCTTTGTTTGTCTGCAGAATTAGCAGAGAAAAAGAAAAGGAGAGCGAACAAGTTAGAAAGAATGGCAAGTAGAGAGTTCTGCTTGTCTCCTTCCCAATCTGTAACTTTACTGGATTACAAACAGGTTCAACCAATACAAGCAAGAACATAAGTGAATAAGATTTATTCTCATAAAGATTAGACTCCAGGTAAACTTCTAAATTAAAAAAATAATGGATCAATGGTGTTTGTCACTGCTCCCCACATTTGTCCCCATTCTCTCATGTCTCAAGGAAGTCATGCCTTGAACTATTCAGGAGAGACCAGTAATTCGAAAGCAGAGTCTCAGGAACTATAGATGTATCAGAGATGGGTGTGGCTCTCATCTCTGGTGCCACCTTTACTACTCAGCAACGGGTACTGTTTTCATTAGGGAAACAATTTCTAAAGCACATTTTCAACACCTATAACCTAATAGAAGCATGGAGAAGGAAATTATTTCTCATTTCCAAGAGAGAAAATTAGGGTATGATATTGTTAAACGTACCCTAGAAGCCTTGAGGTACCATTCTTCTGAGTGCTATGGCATCCTTGATTCCTGACTGTTCCCCACCCCTACCATAGCTAGGATTGGTAACATTCATCTACTGGTAAAAGCATTCTGTATAAGGCCTTCACCTTTGTACTTGAGCACTTGGTTACATAATGAAGCATTGGGTTAGTTAGATATACACTTTTTGGCATCATGAGATTAAAGAGTAATGTAGAGAGTAGGTACTGGTTCTGAATCAGTGTTTTGGGACAGACATTGGAAGCCCTTCTCTAACTTCTCCCTTCCTTGTCATTTTCTGAAGTTAGGACTAGATACACTAGCCAAGGGAGGAAAGCTGGCTATTGTAGGTAGGTCTCATTTATCTCCATAAGAACTCTGGAAAAGGTTTTGTTCTGTTATAAGACATAAAACCACTATGTAAAACATAGTCCCTCTTCTTGTCTAGAAATGTGGCTAGGAAGTTATCTCTATAATGGGTGTCTTGAGGCTAGGGAAAATCTCAGAGGTGATTTCAGAAGCCTATGACAATACTGAGGGGCCTCTGAGCCAGTTCTAGAAGCCCTCCCCCCGACCCCCGCCCCAGAACTAGACCTCCTGAGGAACATGAGTCTTTGTATTCAGATTTTACTGGCTGGCTGGGACCCTTTACTGTACTACACATGCTCCTTGATTCAGGAAGTGGAGTACTGTTGGTTTAAGTTGTCGAATTATGGAGGGACTGCCTGAGTCACATGGCTCATGGACTAGTAGAATGGATGCTGCCTAGACACGTGATCCTCTGTAGCCCTGAGTGATGCCCAGAAAAGCTAATCCTATGAAACAGAGGACACTCTGGTCAGTGTAAAAGTAGAACCCACTGTTCTATGGAATCCCCTAACTCACTTTTAGATCATCCCCAAAGATATCTGTATTTTCCCACTAGCCCCACTTTTCAGAGTGAATCTGTGATATTTCTGCATTATATGTAGGTACAAGAGACCATACTATTCACTTAACTAAAAATAATAACATATGTCATGAGCCTTAGGTGGTCAGACTTGAAGATAACTTGTGAGTTTTCATTTTTCACAATCTCTTGATTCTGATTTAGTGAGATAGGAAATCTGTGATGTGTTCATAAGAACACATATCCTCTGAAACCCTTCTCTGGATACTGACTTCTGAATCTAGAAAGCTAGGTGTAGAGAATCTCTTACAAGCACCACCTGTCAAGGCAAAAGCTGATGGCCGATGAACTGAAGCAAGAAATAGGGGTGGGACACTGGCAAGAAGAGAGAGGATTCTGGGGGAATATCTTAAGAATAGAGGGAGACACAGGAGAGACTCAGGGACAAAAATGAGAGAGACAAGCTGGAAAAAAGATTGAGAAGGATGAACACCATTAGGTAGAGGAACTTGTTGACACTGAGGGATGCTGAGGAGACTAGAAGGAAGAATCAAAAGAAATGAGCCAGGATTGCAGGAGTGGTAACTAACCAAGTAGTAGACATAGAATAGAATGAATGGTTAAATAAGTTAAGAGCTACTCAGGGAATGAGCTGAAGTTTATGGTCCAGGCATTTAATAATAACTTATTAGTCTCAAAGTCATCATTCTTGAAGCTGGGGCTGGGAAAGAAAAACTTGGAATTTAAAAATTATTTTTACAGCTAGGTTTTATTTTTTTTGCTCCTGCATCTCTTGTCTTGGCATTGAGCTCGAAAGCTAATGGTGGAGGACAAGGTTCTTGTGACACAGAGTTGGGGAATTTAAAATGAGAAGCCTCCAAGGACAGCAGTGATTAATTAATTAAGATATAATTAGCTGGGTTTCATTTTATCTAGCAATACTCCCAAACACTTCAATGTCCTATAACATAATTCACTTAATTGCCCTGCTTGGCATTAACCCCAAACAGCCCTGGGACATCAGGAGGCTGCACAGCTTGCCACTGCCTGGTGCTATCCCAGCCTGGTAAGCCTGTACTAGGATGGAGGAGGGGAGGCAGAGCAAGTCCAAAGAGGAGGGCGAACCTATCTTATCTAATCAGGAAATTACCAGAGAATCTCTGAGTGCCACTTCTCTATCTCATCAGAATTGAACTCATGATTACTTACTATGGACCAGGGCCTGACTTTCCCTGTCCTCTTATGTCAACTGGAAGCCCAGAGTATGCCCGTAGGTGGTGGTGGTGATGTTGGTGAGTGATCAATAAGTATTAATGTATGATCAAGTGTGTAGGTGCTGAAATATCACTCTCAAAAGTCATGCATAGTTTAGCCCTTAGTAACTGATCTTTGTTTTTCCAAGAGTAAAAGAAGGGAGTAGCAGCCTACCCATCCTTACACTTGAAGATTCTGAGCATAGGGAGCCAAACCACTCATACCCAGGAGCCAAACCACTCATACCCAAAGTCTCCATTTCCTTGAATCAAGGTTACTTCTTCCTTCCCATAGCTTGCCTTAGACAAACTTGCTCTCTATTTTTCTTCAGTTCTTGAACATTTTTTTTTCCAACCGATACTCAGAGTGTGTGACAAGAAGACAGTATAGTAGAAGAAGTCAAAGCATTAAGTTGGTAAGGTTAGACTGTACTTAAATAAGGCACTCAACATTTGGCTTTTCTAGGAAAAGAGAGTTCCTGGGGTCTCAGAGCCAGGAGAACAGTCCCTTCATCTCAGAAAGTAGATAATTGTGGTTACTGGCCTTCTTCTTGTCCTTTTGAGAGGCAAAAAACTGGATGAACTGCTTCTCTCCTAGTTAACAGTGTCAGGCTCTATGACATGTTTATTACTATGTATAGAAATAGCAATACTCAACCTATCCGCAGGTGGTGGAGGTAAGACTGTGTGAAAGCGTTTTCTTCACAAGAAAGGTTGGTCCAGGTCAAGTAATACAGCTGCTCTTGACCAGTCTTTTAAGGAAGGGGAAGGAGGAGAGTAGGGACAAGGGGCAGATGTAACCAGTGCCTTCAGGCAACAAGACAAGGTGGGGATGTGCAAGTTGGCTGGAATGAACAGTGCCTAGAATAATTAGGAACCTTGATTTATCTACACTATTCTACACAAGAAACTCCTGTGGCAAAAGTGAATATTTAGAAAGTTCATCATAAAGCTGGCCTCAAGATATCCTGTGGGTGTGGAAATACTTCTTGCTTGTACGTGAACTGATACCTGACCTGACCTGTTGTTTTCTGTCCCAGAATAGGCCTCGGCCTTCAGTTTAGAAATTTATGCTGTGTCCATCATCAGTGAATAAGAAACAGGCCCTCTCCAATCTCTTTGGTAAAAGCAAGGCTGCTTCCATATGTCCTACAGTTCTGTGTCTAGAGATCTGGAGGAATTGGTTTGGCAGTTCTGATTTGGATTTGGTTGTGATCAGTTCACTGTCCTAGAGACAATGTCTGTTACCTGGGCTGGAAAAACTCGGAACTTTTCCCACCCCTATAGATCCTTCCTTGTGCCGATTCTCCAGCCTTTCCTCAGGATTCAGTACTCAGATCCCACCTTCCTTCAATGGTTACTGGTATCCTCTTCCTGATCCTTCCTTCAGGTCTTGCTTGCCCATCACCTTCCAGATAGACAACTTGTTCATCTTCACTGTATCTTAGGATCTTTCTTCAGGAGGTACAAACCTTAGGGTTGCACCTACCTCTAAAGCCACTGGGAAACTAACCTAATACTACTGCAGAGGCATACACAGACTGTCCACCTGGGGGCTCCTCTAGATAGAACAGAATTTAATCTCACCCAGCCTTTTAAGTATAACTGCATTCAGGCTCCTGAGCTAAGAGATTGTACCTCTAGAGGACCACCGCAGGTGCTTTGTTGTTGTTATTGTTCTTCCTCTGCTATTTTAGAACCTAGAACTTTGAAAACCACCAGGCTGAACAACATAGTAACCACAAAATACCCCCACCTATCAACACACACCTTCCTGGCCACAAAAAACATTATGATTCACAAAGTTATGGGAAACCTGCTTAGTTAGCCTGCTCCTTAGCGTTGTGGGAAAGCTGCCACCTACACTTTCTTCAGGGGATTAGGAACAAGATCTCTTGTGTCTGGGTATTTCTTTTCCTGTCCTTTAGCTAACATGTTGTGAAAAATGTCTGTCATAAACAGAGAGAGCATGCAGTTCGCTAGCCTGGAGTATCAGTGTCTTGCTGTGCACCTTTTACATCGACAGGAGTAGTACACAAGGAAAGTCTTTAGTATGGTCAGCAGCTAAAGCTTCTATACTCTTGAACACTGCATAGGTGGATTTCAGCCCACAGATAAACTGGGCTGGGATGATAGCTTAGTTTGTAAAGAGCTTGCTGTGTTAACATGAAGGCCTCAGTTAAACCCCTAGTTGGCAGTGGTAGTGTGTGCCTGAAAACTCAGTGCTGAGAAGCAGAAACCAAAGGATCCCTGGGGCTTGGTGACTAGCCATCTAGACAAATTACAAGCTCTAGTTTCAGGGAATACTGTCTCAAACAGTAGGTGGAAAATGCTTATGGGAGACTCTGGATGCTGATTTCTGCATTTTATAAGCTTCTGTACACATATATGCACATACACATCAACATGTGTGTTCGTTGTGTGTGTGCGCACACACACAGAAATACACACACACACACACACACACACACACACGGGGTGAGACATGGGAGGACTGGGGGTACATAATAATAAGCAACCACAATGCACGTACAGCTGCAAGCACAGTGTTTTAGACAAAGCTGAGGGAGGAGGGAGAGGAGAGGAAGAGAGAGGGAGAGAGGGAAGGAGGAGGGAGAGAGAGAGAGAGAGAGAGAGAGAGAGGAGAGAGAGAGAGAGAGAGAGAACAAGTACTTAAACCATGTGGGCTGGGCTGCAAAGCCCAGTATAAATACTCTGCTCTGAGTTAAAGAGCTCCCTTCTTTTGCCTGGTTGTGAAGATACAAAGAAAATATGATGTTGAAATCATCAGCAAAAGTAGCTGTTAAGACTCAAGGAAGCAATTCACCTTCTGCATGAATGAAGTGCTATTTCAGCTGAGACAAGCTTTCTGTGGGAGAGCAGGTTGTTTCTTCTGGGATTTCTGCAGTCTCCTTGTGGGTCTAGACATTTCCAGATCTAAAGATTTATAAGGCTACTTCACCTAGCTTGCCTAATGTCTCCGCTTTTGCTGAAGACCCTGGCCTCTGAGTTATCCAACAGACTTAGCATAGCTTTGCAGACTGGAATATCCTCTTCTCTCTCTGGTCCCTCCTCCATCTGTAGTGCATTTGCTGGCTTGCTTGCTAACAGGTACTTCAGTTGGCAGTTTCATAGGAGGTTTAAGGTCAGGTCATACTGCTTTGTGTTGGCTCTACATTTGGACAGAGTGAAATTGTTACAGGATAAAGGAAATTGAGACAATTCTGTTGGGTGAGGAAAAGTATACTAATATCTGCAGAGACTCCTGGTTCTAGCATTTCCACTTCCAATGTGTCCACAGACCTATGTTCACATTTAAATCTCACAGGAGATTGAGACATCTTGGAACCTTGACATTAGCCACACCAAGGAAAAATCTTGAGAACACTCAGTCTCTTGCTGTGAGGAAACTATCTTCTTCCTGGGCGCTTGCTTGTGGGCCAGTGACTAAACCCTATGCTGAGGTTTCTCTACCTCTAGATTGAAATCGTGACAGGCTGGTGTTTATTTCCTTTGGCTAGAAAGTGCTTTAGATTGAAGTTTCTGAAAAACTACAATTTTCTCTAAAGACTGCCCTGCTGCGCTGTTCTTCCTACAGTTAGTATCCTAAGGGTAGATAGGCAGTCAGGTCAGATGTTCCATGTTCCACATCATTCACCCAGCTTGCTGGTTGTTCATGGAGAGGCCTGGGTCATCCACAGCATGAGGGCCTTGGCAGCAAACAGTGGACCCCCGCCCCTCCCTGAATTTATAACAAGTTCGTGCAGCCATTGCAATAATTTCTCTGAAAATTATTAGCATTGTTAGCACCTTGAACTGCCCATTTTTCTCTATCATGAGTACCTGACTGCTGTACAGTTCTTTGCATTATCAGATCATGCCCATGATTATTACCATCTAACATTCACTGGGCCAGGACAAGGTACCAAGAGGAAGCAGTACAATGAACCCAATAGGAACCCTGCAAGGCGATGGCCATTAGAGGCAAGCAGCTTTCATCTCAAGCTTAGCTGGCATATACACAAGGTTTAAGAAGAATGAAAGACAGATGGAAAGCCTTTCTACAAATGTCTACCCACTTGTCACTGCTTAGATTTGAAAATTGGGTAGTTATCTCCATGTCCGTGCTCAAGCTCCAGGTCCAGTCTAACAGGAAACTTCTTGCATTCTTGAATATTGTTATACCTTAACACACCACGTTCAGTCACTTTCAATGTCCTGAACAGAGCATGCTCACTAACAGGTTCTGACAATTTGGGGCGTAAACTGGTTTTGGAGCCTATTTAGTCCTGAATGACAGAGGCTACAGTAGTAGAAAAGTGAGTAAGAAGGTGGCCTCAGCTGTTAGCTTCTGAGATGAGAATGATTTGAATATAGAACACCCGATTTCACATTCCATGGGCAGGCCCTCCCTTTTTTTTTCATTTTAATTTCAATTTTCATTTTTTCCCAATCTGCTTTTATACCATTTTAATTACATGCAAGTATTAAGGTCAGTTCTAGGTTGAGGAACTAGCAATACAATAGATGCAAATAGTCAAGGAACAAGCAAGACAATAAACACAAATAGTCAAAGAACAAGCAAGGCAATAAACAAAGTCCTGTGATGACTCTGGTGATCAGTGTTTCTAAAAGCTTATCAGGATGACCAAAATATCTGAGCCTATTTCCTCTCACAGCACTTTCCTTCCACTGCATAATTGCATGTGCGTGCCCAGTTGGTAGGCTCATTTGCTCATCTGCACAGGTTCAGGGTCAGCATATGGACAGGTAAAGAACATATAGCAACCACCTTCATGTGGCCTATATGGAGGAAGACCACAAAAAGTCTCACTCTTGTTAAGTATATCCCAAACCGTAGTGTTTTGTTTGTTGTTTTTTGTTTTTTATTTCCTGGAGAAGAGCCTGATAACAGCAGCTCATCTATTCTGTGATAGACAGGTCATGATTCCATGACATTCACTGCCTTTAGGTGCTCAGAGTAGTTTTCTGGGTATATTGAGATTCTGAAGGTTTGACCTGGATGCCAAGTTCAGGTATTTCCTGAAGGTATTGCTGTTTCTGGCTTTAGTACTCAGACTGCACACTATGAAGTGTAGGTTGTGTCCCATTGTAATGTGTGTTGGTTGAGATCTGTGCTCATGTCTGCTTGACTAGCACCACTAATGAGAATTGTACCACAGATCATTGGCCTGGGCAAAAATCCAAATTCAAACTTGCAGTATTTTTTCTCCTGTCTTCTGGTCCTTTCATGTATCCCTCATGGAAATTCCATATCCCATCTCTTGAACAAAGTATCCTTGGCAATATGTAGATTAGAGTGGTCTCAGACTCATAGAGATTCAACTACCTCTGCCTCCTGGGTGCTGGGATTAAAGATAATTACCACCACACTTGGACTTCCTGCTACTCCCATCAGTGCAGTTCTATTATCTGGACCTCCTGCCTCCACTCAGGAAGACATATATTTGCAGCATGTGTTCCAGAGTTGCCTAGAAATCCACACTTGTGACTGCACACGTGTAAATTGCTATATTCTATCCCATTTGACTGACAGTTTATCTGGATACATAACTGAGCTGGGACTTTTCCTTCTTTTAATTCTTACAACTTCTCTCATGCATTTCTCATTTTTAATACTCATCAGTTCAGCATCAGGAACACTTAGTTTATTTCTGTGACCATTTCCTTCTCTCTAGGAACACTTAAGGGTACCATTTTTCCTGGTATTCTGAAAGGCCAAAATGAAAGTCCTTGCTATTCAACTGTCGAACAAATTTTCCATCTTTCTCTTTTCTATGTTTGTGTGCGCATTATTGTCAACCTGTTTTGCTTTGTTACCTTTTAAGAGACTTTTCCTTAGCTATTCCAAACCATTTATGGGATTTTGTTCTGAGCGTCACACTGCTATATTTGCAAGAACTCTTCTTGTTCTCTCATTGCTATATATTTACTTCCTTGTTTTGGTTTAGAAAATAAATTTCACCTTTAGCTCTCTGAAAATATAATTGCAAAATTTAAAAAATGTTCTTTACCCTGCATGTGCCTATAGCCTAGACCATTTGTAAGGTCTCTTCCATTTGGTTCAGGTCTCACTTTGGGCTCAGGTGTGGTCAGTCAGGCAATTGTTGGATGTTACTTAACATTAAAGAACATGACAAGGCTGACTGGTATATGGGACTGATGCTAATGGGATTTCAATGGGAGTCTTTCAGGCCCCACTGCCTGTGCTACACTCTGGTCTGCTCACATCTTTTGTGAGCATCACCATCATTGTTTCTAATGTCTCCATGTCTTTTTTTTTCTGTTCCTTTACGGCATTGTCTCTTTTTTCCTCTTATTGTAATATTAAAAATGTTTTTAAGACAGAACTAAGATAGTGACAATGCTTTAGCTGCATGTGTCACTGAAAATATTTCCTATTGTTATAAATGTCATTCCAGACAGGCTGGGTTCCCTGAATGATGCTGAGACCAGGATTAAGTGCTAATACCAATGTGAAGGTGGTCCCAGAAAAGGCCACTGAGAATGTAGAGGCAGGAAAGGTAAGCAACGGGCTGGTGCAGAACCAGAGACTGGGAAGGCACGGCATGATGGTTTAATATGTTTGGCCCACAGTGTGGCACTATTAGAAAGTGAGGCCTTTTTGGAGCAGATGTAGCCTTGTTGTAGATAGGTGTGTCACTGTGGGTGTGAGCTTTAAAACCCTCTTCCTAGCTGCCTGGAAGCCAGTCTTCTCCTAGCTGCCTTTGGAACAAGAAGGGAGACTCTCAGCTCCTCCAGCCCCATGTCTGCCTGGATGCTGCCATGCTCCTCCCTTGATGGTAATGGACTGAACTTGTGAACCTATAAGCCAGCCCCAATTAAATGTTATCCTTATAAGAGTTGCCTTGGTCATGGTGTCTGTTCACAGCAGTAAAACCCTAACTAAGACATATGGTCATGTAGAACTTACTAAAGACATCTGTAAAGTATTTTGAGCTATTGGGCAAACCTCTAGGATGTTCAGTTCAGTTCCCTCCATCACTGCTGTAGACAAGCCACTTCCCAGACCTTAGTTCCTCAAACATTTGCCCTCCCCATCCATGATGGGTCACACTGCTATGAGCTTTCCAGTAATCACAGGTCCTTTGAAATGGGAGCTTCAGCAGTCAATGTATGTGGAGGTCAAACTGATACCGTCTGCTGTGTCTAAAAAAGTTGTTTTACATTGTTTCCCTGACCTCCCACATACCAGTATGCTGACTGATAGACTGTATTGGGTTGCTTTGGATTTCTAAAGAAAAATGCTAGCTTCAGCCATATCTGATGTGACTCATAAAAAGTCTTCTTGTTGATGTGATGATATATTCCTATAATCCTAGCTCATAAGACTAGGGTAGAGGGATCAGGAGTTTGACACTAGCCAGAGCTATATAATGAGCCTTTTTTTTTTTTTTTAATGATTAAGCTTACTATTTCTAGAACCAACAACGATCTAGGTAAGGCTGGATACATTCAATGGCATGATGCAATCAGAAAGCTCTCCCAGTTTACCTTCTGCTTTGTAGACATCTATGGGGATGGGAAGGGTTAGAAGTAGAAGATGCAGTGCAGAGTGTAGTAAGGGCAACCCTGAAATTGAAAACTAAAAATGTAAGAGAGTTCAGAGTGGAAGTTAATTGACAGGTGTCAACTTGATCTTACCATTAAGTTTTACTTGGAGAAGTGCCCAGTCATTAATTCCTCTCCTTCTAAGACTCTAACTAGTTTCCTAGTCAACTACCTGCTTCTGAATGCAAACCAAAGATTGTGTTAGCTGCTCACTTTTCATTCCCCACTGATGAGTTCTTTGTGGGTATCGAGGGGACTGACTGTAGTAATTATCTGTTTCTGAGTAACAAGTGAGTCCACAACCGTGGGACTATACCTGTGATTTTTACAGTCAGGAATTTGGGTCAGACCACCTAACTTCTATTCCATTGGTATTAAATACGATCGCTTGATATCTAACTGGTGGATGTGCTCCTCTGAAAAGCCCAAGATGGCTTCATCAATGCCTAACATCTTTCCCTCTCCACCATGATGCACTTCCTCAGTGGCACCTCAGGGCTCCATATGATACAACAAAGAGGAAACTCAACAGAAGCCTCAGAGAAGACTCTCCTGTGTCCTTTCATTACAGGCTACTCAATAGGGCTAATACAGGTTCTAGGGAAGAGGACACAGCTGGGAGGTATGTCAAGAATCACCCACAGTGATGGTCTCCTTCCTCAGCATCTCCTTTCCACATACATGGCCACACTTTAGAGTCTGTATCTATGAAGAAGTATTCCCAGCTCGTTGCTGATCTTCTAATTTGGGTAGCTGAGTAAGTTTCCCTTGTTTTAAATATATGTCAAAACAATTATAAAATGCCTTAATATGTCCAATTACTGTGCATTAATAAATGATTTTTTTCAAAACACCCTATTTTTCCCTCATGCCATCATTACTGTGGTTTACTCACACTCAGGAACAGTGTAGCCTGCTACACTTAGGGCATTTAGATAAGCTAAGAGTGGGGCTATATTCTATCAAACAACCCATGATTTCTTGCCATTTATGTATTTATTTATGTATTTATTTATTTAATGAAGAAAGACATTTGTGACATTTGTATTGCTCTGGTCATGGTCTCAAGACTGTGTTTGAGACATTTAAGCTTTTAGCAGAGCTTCTCTACAGGGAAGCAAAATGGAGACAAAATGTAACATGATGATGTTTGAATAGAGTCGTGATCAAATACAAAGAACCTAGAGTAGCACTGAGACACATTAAAAGCAAATGTAAAAAGAATACAAGAAATAAGAGTCAGGGCATGGCAGCTCACTGCGCCTTGAGGCCGATGTAATCTCTCAGAGGTACAAGGTGCACTGTAGTTTCAAGGAACTTGTGTTTGTTTTCATATTATGAAACAGCCAACTGAAATATAAATTGGAACCTGACTACTTACCAACTCTGGTTGACATCAGCATGCTAAAGCAGTCACTGATCCCTGCTTGGCAACTATGCTAGAGTATGAATCCCAAGATCCACTGCTTATTCTAGGGAACAACATTTTTTTTTTTAACTTGGAGAATTCATATAACATTCAGAGCTGATTTTTTTTTATTTTTTATAAATCAAGTGAAACAAACATGGAAAGGATGCTGCTCCACCAGGCTGTGTGTATGTGGTGTGTGTGTGTGTGTGTGTGTGTGTGTGTGTGTATCAAAGCCAGTTTTTATATCATTATGGCTCCCTAATTCAGGAGCCATAATGGAGACCCAAAGTTAGATACAATGCTTTTAGTCCTTTGACAGTTACAGTCAGCTGAACTCAGCACAGACCGAGCAAGGCTTCAATTTGAATGTAGCTGGCAGAGTTGTATCTTTCTATTTTTAAATGCAATATCTTCTAGAAGGTAGAAGAAACATCATAAAAATGCCTAACTTTTGTGGAATTGTTTTTTACATGCCATCAAATAGCAAATGGAGGCTGAGGAAAAATAAGACAGTTACAGAATCAGGAATTCTGTGAGTGATACTTGTGCTGTTGACTCCTACCCAGTGCCTGCCCATACTTCTGTACATGCTGACCCCATGCTGGCTTAGTAGAAGCTGTGATTGCATGGCCCAGATAGATGATTGGAGGGGATTTCTATCTGGACACTTCCTTACTCAAGGTAGCTCAACTGTGCCTCCTGCATAAAGTACATTAAAGATGAATGTGTACCACAAGAAGGAATGACTACTTACTTTAAATGTTTTTATTCATTCTTTAAAATTTTCATATAATGTATTTTTACCAGATTCATCCCCCAAGTTCTCCCCCGACTTGAATTGTATTGTTTGTATTTTTTTTTGTTTTGTTTTCTAAGACTTTTCTGTTTTCAAGGACTGTTTGCCGCTGTTATTTAGATTGATGTTCACCTTTGAAAGAACCCAGTTTGTACTCCACAAATATGTTAACCTGAACTAGCCTTCCAACAGAAATCGTGTAGCTGGTGGGTAGTGTGTATGTAGGCGACAGGTCTGGGGGCTGTGACTGAGTTTCTGATGCTTTGATATGGAGAGAAGATAAAGTGTTTATCCAGGAGGAGCCCAACATAAAACCAGAAATTAGGAAGCGTGTCCTCTCTATGCAAAGGACTTAAAATTCCTGCCCTATACTGGAGAAATCTGCAAGCTCTGTGTTTGCCCTGGCCCTTGAGTAAGCAATCAAACCAAGGCCAGGCTAATCAGAGGTGTGGGCTCTTTGCTTATTATATTCAAGGCACAAATGCCCTGCTGAGAAATTAAAATACAAATGGATTCAGCACTCAAGTGGAAAAAACAAAACGACAAAGATGGTCTCTAAGGACAATGACAATCCACTGCTACAGCTCATAGGTTTCCAGCAGAGAAAAAAATATGAACCTGGCTCTATTTAGACCCACAGTGGGAAATTATAAACCGCAGGGTACACAAGAGGTAGGTGAGAATACTATCCCAAGCGGAATTGTTACTTCCAGAATCATGTCCTTTCAAAGCAATTCAATTGTAATCTAGTTGTAGAAATCTAAAAGAGTAGAGCTGTAGAATTTGCAGAAACTGGACTAGAGGTAAATGGCAATTTAATGTTCAAAATAATTGAAATAATTTCAGTGATTAAGAAGGAACAGAAAGCTATAATTAATTTATAGTGGATAATAGGTCACATTAAATCATGAAACAAATCTAGAAATCAGCAAGAATTTTCAAAAGCTAAAGAATAGAAACAGTATGGTTGCAAAGCAGATGTCACTAGACATAGATGAAGAAAGAATTTGTGTTCTGGAAGACAGATTTAAAAATACCAGCAAGGCAGACATAGATGAGAACCTCTAAGGAGATATAGAACAAAGAGAGAGAATGGAGAGAGTAGGGTAGAAAATATTCAAAGCAATAACTGGGGAGTATCCAAACTGAACTGGGAGATGAGTTCTAAGTGAACTGCAGTGGCTCACTTAGTCCTGAGTAGAATAAATGAGAGTGAGGACATGGAGACAGGATGGTGGAATTGTAGAGCAAAAGCAGGAAAAATCATCAAAGGCTCAGTTCAGAGGCTTTCCTATCCTTTACCGTTGACCACTTATCAACACCCATAGATTCAACTACCATCTCCATGTACTCAACCTCTGCCATACTCCAGCCCACACAAATATACAAACTGGGTACCATTACTTGATTACCTTGCCAAAACCACAGCTAAACCTGTCATCATCCTAGCTGGCCACTGGCAATACAGGCAGTCTTGCTCATCACCCTTTCACTTGATGATCTGTCACAATGACCAATAGCTCTGAATTCAGACTCCCTTTGGTTCTCTGATGTCAGATTCATCTAGACAGTCTCCTCTATCCTGTCCTCATTCTGACTGCATTGGAGAACACTGCAAAAATGTACAAATCCTATAATTGTTTCTTTTTCTATATTCTCTGCCTCTTTTCAGAACATCCCTTTTCAATTTTAGGGGGCCTCCAAGGCCTTCAAGTCTTGTTTACCTGTCGCTGTCCCAGTTATTTAGTTCTTTTTCTTCTAGCCTCATTGGTTCTTCTCTAGGATCCTCATCCAGCCTTAGTGCTTTGGCCTCTCTCCCCAGGAAGATGTCTCCCAGTCTCAACACGAGTGGATCTTTTCATACTTTATTACGCTCTTGTTGCTTATTGTCAATAGTTAGCATGCACTGTATGGGCACTGAACTTTCCTATAAAGTTTTCAAGTTCTTATTCAGCTCATACATCACAGCACTTCCAACAGATAGTTGGTGATGATGATAAGTAGGTGTTGGCCTTCATCAGCCATGAGTATCCTAGAGCTGACTGTGAAAGTGGAATTTGTTTCCACTTCCGTGGCTTGTTTTCTATGTCGCTGTACCTGTCTTCAATACTTCTTCAGTACTAATTTCAGCTATTTGGCTCATCTTATACTGACTTGCTTAGCAAAGGCACTAGATTTTAACTTCCTTTAATTGCTTTGTACCTGCTGCCAGGATATAGATATGTTGGGCTGATGCTGGATACATATCTAGCCTGTGGTTTCTTCTCTAGAACCTCATTGCTTTCTAAAGGTGGTGGAGTCTACTAGCCATGATCGTACCTCTCTGAATCCACTCTTTTGGGGGCTTCATGTTTGTCTTTATTTTCTTGCAGCAAGAGTTCTTATCTTAAACTAACACAAAATGTGTGATGTACACTAGCAGCAAGGAAGTCAGGTGTCAGAATTTATTTGACAGGTGAAATAAAACTGAGAAGACCTCCTGGTAAGCACAGTGTTCTTTGTGTCCTCAGATTTCTGGTGAGGACACATCCACAAGAGAAAAGGCTGTAAATTACAAACCCACATAAACTTCATCTTTTACTAGAAAATACTTACTTAGAAGAAAGCTTTAGTAAAGTTAGTTTTGCCCATTTATTCCATTGAGGTATGTCTGTGTGCCAAAATGTTATCGACTGAATGTTTGTGTTCCCATTGGGTTCTTGTGTTGAAGCCCATTTCCCAGTGAGAAGGGGAGGTGAGCCTTTGTTGTCAAAAGGTAGAGCTCTTATTTCTAAGATTAATTCCCTTATAGGAAAATGAGCAATTAGGACCATCTTAGTCTTCCGTATAGGACACAGGACATAGATGCCTGTAACCTAGAAAAGAGCACTGACCAGAACCTACTGGCATGGCACATGAGTGCCAACAACTCACATCCTCCTGGTAGGCCCCAAAGGTTTCATGATCTCACAAAACAGCAATACCAGCCAGGGATCAAGTGTTCAAACCCTTGAGCCAATAGAAGCTATTTTACACCCAGTCCATAGCAAGGTGCTGGATCTGGGTAATTTTATGTCAACTTGACACAAGCTGCTAATTTGGGAAGAGAAAACTCAATTGCAAAATCCCCTCACCATATTGGGATTGGAGGCATTTTCTTCATGGATGATTGATGTGGATGTCCTAGAAAATTATGAGTGGTACCACTGCTGAGCTGGTGGTCCTAGATGCTGTATAGGAAAGCTGGCTCCAGTACCAGTAAGTAGCATTCTTCCATGGTCTCTTATCACTTTCTGACTCCAGATTCCTACCCTGCTTGAATTCCTTGCCTGACTTTCTTCAGTGATGGACTATATATAGAACTATAAACTGAAATAAATCCTTTCCTCCACAAAGTACTTTTGATCACAGAAATAGAAACCTTAAGTAATACAGTGCCTATGGACATACCTATCCCTCTAGCATTGTCCATCCTCATCAAAAAGGACACATTATTTAAGAGGCAATATTTAATGTGACATGTACACAAAACAGACATGATTCTGCAGTGTGCTCTGTTTATGTTCAAGTTATTAGATGCTGAGCTATGCTGAGAGGACTACCATTTTCTCTGCCTGTGTGCATTCCTCTCCTTTCCTGTGTAGTCTCTTGGGTCTCTATTTGGAAGCAGAATGCAAAACTACAAGTATGCCTATATCAACTTCTTTATGAGAACATCTAATGAAGTGCCACCTGTTAGACACAAGCTAGCAAGAAGCTTCTTGTTTGGAATAAATTCAAAAGCAAAGACAGGACATTTATTTATAATAAATTCAAAAGAATAAGATAAAAAAGTAAGGTCCCCTGTTCTTTGAAGTTACTGTATTTGGCTCAATATGAATACACTATAGTCTTCCTATAGACCTCTTGGTGTCTAATATGGCTTACTCAGAACTGTTTAGGGGTTTCAAGTGAGATGCTGGATTAGAAAGGGAAGGTCTCTCCACAGATATCACCTTTGAGAGAGGAGTAGCTCAGACACAGATATGAGAACTTCTTGAGGCAGGACATGCATCTCTCGCTTCTCTCTACCCAAAGTAGAGTATGAAGGATGAGTTATATGTTAGCACACCCAGATAAACTGTCAGCCTTGGTTCTATCCTAGTTAGAGGGTACTTCAATTTATGTCAGAAAATTTCTGGAGCTAGCCAGCATGAAGTACTCTCACTGCAAACCTCTAAAGTAGAAGGGGAAGGCCTTCTATGTCAAGTATCTGGGTTCTGTTGGGATGCTGTTCCCTGAAAATCTGCTGAAGCTTTCTATTTTGTGAATATGCAATAGATGGAATGGTGGCCATAATTGTAGTAATTGTGGTGGTAGTTGCATGAGGTTCTTGCTGATCCAGCCTCTCCTACTTGAGGTAACCCCAGTGTCTTTGTGGGCAAGAAGGACACAAGAGTCAGAGGGTAGAATCTTCTAGAGAGCTCAGAGAGAAGCACCAATCCTATGACACATAGAAGAAGATTGTCTCTACCATCAATTCCATCTGTTTGTTCTATCTCACTTCACTTCTTATTCTAGAGCCTAGACTCATTATCTTTGCTGCACTACTTCAGTGGGAGCTGTAGCCATAGAAACAGACACTGCTGATTCAGCCAAATGTCCTAAGTAGACAGCAATGGCTTGGAAATCCTAGTTTTGGGTCTGCTCATATTGAGTTTTGGGAAAATTTGGGTTCCCATCAGATCATCATAACCTGAGAGGTGCAGGACAATTTCAGTTGAAAAATAAAAACATAAATGTAATTACAAGGATGTTTTCCCTGGAAATACAGCAAAATCCATAAAGCACTTTGGTGAAGTGTCTTTAAGACCTCTCAGAGTTCTATGACATCTATGGCCTGGTCTAAGATGATTTGAAGGCCTAATGCCAGTGGTTTCTCCATGGGGCCTGGCTTGCTTTCAGCATAGTGATTTCACAGGGCCTAATGGTTCACATAGCATCTTGGATGTCTAAAAGTGTTATGTGTGTCTCTATTCATGAGGAAGAGGAAGGGTCTCTGTGGCCCAAGTCTTGTAACTCACACAGTTCCTCCTTCCTGCATCCTCACAGAGACACATTGGGTACTAAGAGAATCTATGGAGGGATCCTTCCAGGGATAGAGCAGGGGCAAGGTTACCTTGTATGACCGTGGGTGAAATGGAATACCATTGTCCTCATGTTTGAAATAGACAGCTTGTCACAGTGCTTTTTAAATGTTTTAGAAGTCATTTTAAATTACATCTATCTTCGAGCTATATGAGGATGAATAATGGCCTTGCTTAAGGATGAACACATGGAAGTTTGGTTAAGAAAAGATTAATTTGCTAAAAATTATGCACTTAAATGAAAATTTGTTCAGAATCTAAAATGTCCTGAATCCAGGATCACCCATTAATTTCCCTATGTCCTGTGGGCATTGAGATGTCGCTAGCTTGTATGATTCTGTATCTTCTTTGGAATACAAAATCTAACTTCTACATTTTCAAATATACAAAGTACATGAGGTAATTATCGCTCAATATTCTTTTGTGTTGGTCAGTGCTGGGGATTGAACTATGGATCTTGTGTTTGATGCTATGTCCATTTTCTGTTGAGAAATCCAAAAGAGAGTTACAGGGTGGGGGTGGGGAGCCATAACTCGTGAATATTTTGAATAGCATATTTTAAAAACTCCACATTGAAGCTATATGGCTTCTTGTTTGAAGTTGAGATATCTAAGAAATAGTCTTGTTCAGATATACTGTCAAGGTGGGTCGAAGTGTTTTGTATGTAATTGTGAAGGCTCAGGGAACTTAAGTACTGACTGAGTCTTACATATAAAATGAGTAGGAGGCAAAGGACACCAGGATGCAATGCAGATTATGGCAAGTGTCTAATTGCCTTTCAAATTTATGAAGCAACTTCACTAGAGGGTTTGAGAGAGAAGAATCTGACCTAAGTAACTTCGGAAATGAGGTCATTTTGAGAGATAAGGGAAATTACCCACACATGTTTTGCATTCAGGTTCTTTTCTGGGACGATAGGAGTTAACAATTATGAAGCCCTTGGTTAATACAGAACAGAACAACTGAGGGATTCTCACTGAAGAAACAGGGAGCTGCAAGGAAACAGGGGAAGTTGGCTGCAGTGATACGTGATAATGGGGATAGAGGTGGAGGCATCGCTATGGTTGGACTCAAGTTTAGATGGATATAGACAAAGGTAGATGTAAATATGTACATGTATTGAAAATAAGCATAAATGTAAAAATATGCATATATTTAAAAGTACAAATACTCTCTATAGATGTAGTCACATGACTAAGTATGCACATTTATCTCCTAGATTTGTCACAGGGAGGGCTGAGGATCAGCAGTTACTGTCTAGATTTTGGTTTCTTACATTGTTATCCAACAAAAGAAGCTAAGGTTCTATAAAGAAATAGCCTATTCTAGAGCTTGAACAGGGAAGATGCACATCAGCAATTCTAAAGCTATGCAACATTGCACATCAATACTGGGTGAACTGGAAGCAACTTCTTGTAGTGAATTAAAAAAACAAAAAACAAAAAACAAGCTTTTGAGATGAAAGGATGTCAGTTGGACATAGAGTCTGGTTTACAAGTAATCCTAATATCCAAAGCAACAAGGAACATTTGACTGTAAGGCAAGAATAAAATAAAAATGCAAAGGTTCACATAATTGCTCCTTAAATTTGTCCTGCTTATTCACCATGGATTATATTGGCCAAAACTTCAATAGTGATAAACACAGTAAAAAATCTACTGAGGTTGAGACTTTAGAGAACTATTAATTCCTCATCAGTGCCAGGACAATATTTCTATTTGTTCCTACAAGTAGCAGGAGGCCCTCTACATAGTGTCAAGCAGGCCAGCCAGCTGATGTAGAGTTATACCATACCACCCTCTGAGCCTGAAAGTATCAGAAGGCTCCTTAAAATGCCAAGGCTCTGTCTTAGGTGCAGTTGTTTGAGAAACACTGTCTTGATCGCTCTGTTCTCATGGGCATTCTCATGGAATGTTGTATCCCCAAGCCAATAACCATCATTGTCAGTGCCCCTTGGGAAGCACCTAGTAGCACTGGATCTAAAGGGCACAGATTTCTGGTGGCACGTGCAGTTTATCCTTACTATCTCATGTTCCCTTCACAAACTCAGTCATATTCTCTCTGGCTACCTTTCCCGGATTCAGAATGGCACCTCTCCTGTTCATGTTTCAATGTATGTTTCTGTGATCCTGGGTAAGGCCTCTGTGGTCTCTCCACAAGGTGATGTATCATTGTCTCCACTTACCACTCCCACTGATCATTCTCCAAAGATGGTAGCTTCACTATTGCTATGAAAAAGATGGCCACAGAGCTGCCTCCTGGTTGGACCATGTAGTATCTTGCACAGATGCCTATGACTCCCCTTGTTGCTTATATTCCATCCCTGACATGGTACTTATTCTAAATTTGGAAGTGAAACCATCATGGGCCCATGATGAGAGTCACCAAGAGCCTTTCATGCTGGAGTCTTAGCTTCTGCTTGCTCAATTAATGTTACTCATCTTGACAATTGCTAGTCTCTTTTTCTGATTTCAGTAGCAACCACATCCACTGATGTTCATCTTAATATGTATTTAAAACACATAGATTCTAGTTTCGTTTCTACCATATTGCGGCTCTCACATGTCTGCATGCCTGTCAGGTAGTACCCCTTCTTTGAATAGTCCATTTTCATATCTAGAATAGCAGAAATAGTGATGGCATGGTTTCTGAAGTTAAGGGATATAGGTGTTACTCTCTAGGCAGCCACCTTGCTGTCTTCTTGTGGTAGGCTGAGTTGCTCCACAACCTCCTGGTTACTCTTGCATTGTAGCCCTAAGGGGAATTCCTCAAATTTTCATATGAATGGCTTGTTTTTCATCCACAATTCCCAGTAGATAATGGGGCTGTGACTCTCTGATAGGGCATTGTCATGGATGACTTGCCCCCTCTCCTGTGTTATGGAGGAGAAATGAATTTAATTCACCTTTCAGAACATAGCAAGTGCCCTCCCTTTGATCACTCCAGCTGTTCTCGAACACAGCTATACTCTGGGATGTCTCTCTTAGTCTTCTTGAGCTCAGGGTTGGTACTTTGGGTTCACTTGTTTTAATCCTGGATTTTGCACTCCTATCTTTTCCCTGCCCATCATCGCTGCTGCATTACCTTGCTCTGTGATGGTTCTTCAGCCTGCACAGTCGTGAGTTTCTGGCTTTGGGACCCTGTGGAAGGGCTGCTATGTACACTCTGCTTTCCTGTTTCAAATGAGGGGTGAACTTCAGCTGTTTTACTCAAGTGACCCATTCACCTCCATTTTTCATAACTGCATGAGGCAAGACAATGTACCAGCTGGAAGTAAAACTTCTTTGGACATTTTAGCCTTGGCCATTTACTATCTGTTGCCTTGACAGAAGCATTTAAGCAAGTCACAACAGTTTCCAAGGTGATTTTATGATTGTCTAGGATTGCATCCACAGAGTCTTGACAGTAGGAAGTAGAGTGGTAGTTGGAAATAAGGAGGTCCAGAGGGAGTCAAATGATCTCTATCAGCTGGCTGCTTTTATTACTATTCAATAGCCAGCTGTGTCCACTCTCACCCCTCCACATGGATGCTGGACCTTTGCAAGTACCTGAAGGCTGAGGACTTGCTTTGCTCTTTGTCTTGTTTCTGGGATGTCTGACCACTCCATTTAAATAACAGAATTTTAATGGCTTGAAATAGGTCACACCCAGGGATATCAGCACTTGGGATAACATTCCACTGTGATGGATATCTGAAGACTTTATACTGTGAAGGAATTTCCTGGGTTAGCAAGATGCTCCATAAAGGGGATCTTAAGATAGCTGGGACCTCAGAGGACAAAGCTTTCTGAAACAGAGAATCTCCTTTGCAGGGCTGTTTTTCTATTGTCTAGTTTCATGGATTTTACCTAGAAGAGTTGTTCCAGTGAAGGGAGGAAGGCAGGAAAACCCATATCTCCAGGTGGAAAGGTTCAGGATCTTCTTGGTCAACAGTTCTCCAGGAAAACAGCCAAGCAATGACTGCCCAAGTGACGGGATACCTTCAGAGTCCTCCATTGGAGCTTATCATTTACACCTGTGTCACAGGGACATCCCACTATACTTACACAGTTTTATAGGTTTCTTTTTCCAGTACTTTAGTCACTTTCCAGCTCCATAGATGAAAGGAACTAACTCTTTCTACCGACAAGGAAGTGTTGCATTTCCAAAACAATGAGACCAAACATTTTCCCTTTGTAAGGTGATTGTCTCAGTCATTTGTCTACACAGTGGAAGACTGACTAACACATGAGTTAACCAAAAAATGTTAGAACACACAGTAGCTGTTGCTATCAGCCCAAAACCTGAGCATACATAAAATTGCACACACATGAGCACACAGACTACACAGAGAGAGAGAGGAAGAGAGGCAGGTAGGAATACTTGGAAAAAAAGAGCACTGGAAGAAAAAAAGAGGGAGATAAAGAGCATAATGGAGGTAAATATGACCACAGTATATTGTATACATGTATGAAAGGTCAAAAGTAAAAATAAATAAATAAAATACATAATATAAAAATATTTAAAAGAAAAAATGAAAATAAAAGAATAGTACAGTCTTTTGAGCAGAAATTCTGAGATGGAGAATGCCCAATCTCATGAAAATGAATCATTGACACATTTCTAGAGGAGAGATATGAATGACATATTATATTTGCTGTTCATGTGCCTTTGTGTGTGTGTGTGTGTGTGTGTGTACACATTAATGGAAGTAGCAAGAATGCTAAGAATGGTAGTCAAAGTAAGCAGAACAGATCACCTATGGACCAAATACCACACATATTTGAAACTAGAGGGACCCAATCACACACAGGATGGGGAATTGGCAATAAAACAAAGCTGTATGAATAATTGCATTGGCATGGCTATGCAAAAGTATGTGTTATATGAATGCTATAAAAACAAAGTTTACAATCAGGTATTTCATTGGTTGACCTCTTCCCCAAGATGTATTTCCAATTTAAAAACTGAAATAAGTACCAGGAAAAGATAAGAACTGGGAGAAAGACCTGTATAGCACAGGGTCTGCTCACTCTAGATTTTATTTGCAATAAGAGGCAATGCCCCTTGGGTCTCAGGCCTATCTTTAGCACACTGTTGTGGATAGCCTCAGCCTTGTACTTTGATCCTAGTTCCCAGTGGATAACTCCAGCCTTGTATTTTGATCCTAGTTTCACTTTCCTGGGAGGGGCTGCAGAGGATGATTGAATCTGTACACAGGTGCGTCTTGTGAACCTTCTGTCCAATTAAAACTTGTAAAATAAAGGCTAGAGCCAGTGATTGGGCAGTAGAAGGGGAGGCAGAGAAAAAGGCTTAGGGGAGGAGAGAGTGAGAGGAATTTGATATACAAGGCAGAAGTAGAAGGCAGAAGTAGAAGGAAGTCGATGGAGGAAGGTGAAGGAGTAGGAAGCCTACAACAGAGGAGCCGGAGGTGGAAGGACAAGCACGTGGCCTGGATAAACCGCAAGTTATAAGGGATCTCATAGCTGGGGAATAGAGTAGTGTAATGGTAAATCTGCCCAATCTAGGCATGCAATTTATACCCATAGTTATTGAGTTGTGTTTTCCTTTACTGATCTTATTTGGGTTGGAGATTTACCGCAACAGCACACCAACAATCTTCACTCTTTACAACATTGAGAGGAACTTACATAACCTAATGGAGTTCTAAAAAGACCATTGAAAAAAAATAGAAAGGCAGAAAACACTTTAAACAGCAAAATGAAACTGCCTTAGTGGGAGATTCTACATAGTATTAAATGGTGACTTTTAACTGAGGACTAAGGACAAGGACACAGTATTTCTTCTCTACCCTTTTCTCTTTACTGGAAGAAATCAAACATCCTCATGTGTTCAAGAATCACACCCTAGGATCCACAGCTCAGAGATAACAAAGTGGTTTCTATTGACATTGGTTCTCATGTCTCAAAAATCTCTATGTCAACAGAATAAGAGATGGCTGGGAAGCTGTACTCTCTTCCCATTTGGAGCTGACAGAAACAGAGTGGCCCTGAATGATTCTGAGTCACACATCCAGGCTGCCTGTTGAGACTGGATCTTCTAATGGTGCCTCAGAGACATCAGTTCAAATTTCTGCCAAGTTATACCAAGATTCTGCACAGTTAGCTCACAATCCTCTCCATGCCACAGAAGAGACAATTTCTCTGCTTAGCAAATGGCATTTTTGACAACCACACGTATGGGGTATGGGAGATACAACTCATAGCGAAGTGAATAGCAGATATAAAAAGAACATCTACAAATCAATAAAGTATAAAAGTTCCATGGAAGTACAGAAAGGTGTGACCTAGCAAGTTACAGAAGAAATAAAAATAATGAAAAGCAAATATATGTGAACATTTAAAATATTGTGACCAATTGAATAAAAATTGAAAAACAGTAAGGTCTTTGTTTTTATCTATCAGGTGGTGGAAGTTGAACACTGAGCACTGCAGGTGGAGGGAATAGCACTCCAAACCTTGTTTCTTAGAAGCAACAACTGATCCATAGGGCAAAAGAATGGTTTGCAGTATCTGATAAAAATTTGACATGAGTAATTTTTGATTCAGTGAAATCTCACTTGCTGATATGAATACCAAATGAGAATATGAAAGAAATTTATATGTTCATTTATATGTTCATGTTATTGTACATTCATAAATCATAATGCTACAAAATCATTAAGAATATCAATACTGAATAGTGTACTGAGAACAAAAGTATTTATATTATGTAAAAATTCAAGTTAAAATAGATCATGGTGTTCTTTTAGTTGTAACAAAATTATTCATGAACATGTTTGTAAATTCTCAGTCTTCTGGGAAGGCTGGCTTTAGGAAAAGACATGGAGAGATAGAGGTTTTTTTAATTTTAATTTTCTTTCTCATGTCTTCTGTTATTAATTGTGTGGGCTCTTTACATGACTGAAAAAAATGAATGAATAAATGTATCTGGAAAACAGGAGCTAGTTGCTAATGATGGTAGTAAGGAAGAGATAGGTCAGAGTTGTATTATAGGGGTGCCATGCACTATATCTCCATGTGCACTGGAGTTCCTCATAAAAGTGTCTCTGGTTCATTAGGAAAAGAGCAACTTTAGCTTCTTTTATTCTAGGAGATTAGATTTCAACATGAGCTGTACCAGTATCTCATTGATTTGTCCATTCAGAGGCTTGTGCAACTCTCTGGAGAGTCTCATTCACAGGATCTGGGGAAATGCCCAAGAATATGCATACACTCCTAAGACATTCCAGAGAAATTCAATGCTGCTAGCCCAGGATCCACACTTGGAAAAAGACCCTTGGAGCCAATAAAATACAGGCTGATTAAACTATGCTACTTCTTCCTCTAGGATGATAAAATAGAATTAAAAGAATCCTCAAAATCTACCTCCACCAAGATAACTGGTAATGGTTTCATACTGACGCATGCTCTTGTTTTAGCTCCCTTCTGAACTGCTCTGTATGGGTCCTTTTGGCCCTATCCAGAGCAGAAGAACCAGGTGGGTATCACATGGTGGTCAATTGCCACAGTGCAATCTCTGGAGTTGGTGTGACACTGGAGAGGAAAGCAAGTACCAAAGAAGGCGACAGAACTTGGGAATGGACTCTGATCCATGGTGGTTCTCAAGACTATGACACTTACTCAGATTGTGGACAAGCACATTCCAGTCTGCAGATGAACTTTGGCTAGAAACTACTTCCAGGAACACCTCCTTACCACTTATCAGGACTATTTAGTATGGCATTAAGCTTGCCAAAGGCCAGCAAACCCCCTTGTGTTCATATTACATAATTCATTCACTTCTAATTTTCCTGAGGGTGCTGAAGACCTGAATAGAATGTGAAGAATGAATGGAAATGATAGGAAAGATTGTGTTGTGCTGCGGGAACAGCCACAGTAATGCTACTGACCAAAGAGAAATAAAGCCAGAGCATCGAGACAGTGCCTCCAGCACCTCTGTAAAATGTCAATGTTTCTTTCAAGTTGTGTTTTGACTTCTTCCAAATGTATTCCAGAAAGGAGGAGACCAGTGTTCCTTGACTATATCCCACACCAGGATCCCTCCAAGTATGAGAAGACGTGCCTCAAGCCCCAGCTGTTTACTGTCCTTCCCTTCAAATATGCACTAGACAGAAACAGAAGGGAAAAGATTCTAGGGCCTTTTTCCTGCTCAGTCCCCACAGCCAAATTATCAGCACATTGTCTCGATCCTCTACAAATAACGAGAAGGAACCACATGGGTGACTCTGGCATCAATTTGATAAGATCCTAAGGAAACATCCAAATTTTCTCTGGTAGTTATTCTTGAAGAGGCACAAGGAGGGCTTAGTGTCTGGGATGACAGATGGGCCAATGACCATGATCTGATCATTCATTATATACATGTATTGAAATGTCACATTGTACCCTGCACTATTTATAATTGTTTTATATTAATTCAAATAAAGATACATAGCTGGGCAGTGGTGGCACATGCCTTTAATCCTAGCATTTGGGAGGCAGTGTCAAGTGGATATCTGACTTCTACAGAGTGAGTGAGCTTCCAGAATAGTCAAGGCTACAGAGAGAAAACCTGTCTCAAACAAAGAAACAAAGAAACAAACAAGGGAAATACACACACACACACACAACACACACACACACAGAGTTTGCAACTAGAAGTACATCTTAGTCAGTAGTACTAATCATAAATAGGGGTTAATAAAAAGAAACAGAAAAAACTATCAAAAGTGGCTTCCTATTTTCCCAGGTCTGCACATTTTACTAGTATTATAATTAAATCAGGTGCTAAACTCAACCACCACGGAATCCTGCACACAACCTTTCAAGAACTGCATCTGATTCTCACTGGTGTCCTGCTGCCCCTCATGCATAGACTCTACTCAGAAAAATTCATGCCTGGGTCTGAAGAACCATTTTGGCTTAGCCTGACAGCAGTGGAAAACAAGACTAGGAGATGTGCAGTTAGACACCAGTGACTCCCTTTTAATAAGCTTTCTGAGTTCTTGTTGACTTGTATTATGGTACTGGTTTCTAGAGAATATCCCCTACTCCCACCTCTATCATGCTTGGGCTTAGGAACCAGCTTCTGGCAACAGGAGTTTGTGTATGGCCTCAAAGTATATAACATCCCAAGTGGAAAAAGGCCACTCATTTGCATCTCTAAGCAGTTCTGTATCTACCATGGTTGCTGACAACACCTTAGCTCTTGGAAGCTCCCTGGATTCCTCACTCTCATCCATCATCTCTGCTGCTATGTTTGAAAGGATTTTGCCAATGCTGTATCATCTTCACTTCTCTTTGCTGGCAGCCTGCCATGGTTAGCACTGTAAATCACTCCTAGCTCAGAAGCCTCCGTGCTTTGTAAATATGTGGAAGGGCTCCGATTCTATGTGTTCCCACAGCGCACATGGCACAGGCAGTGCCTCACTTCCTTTCTTTGGCATGTTTATTCGACATTGACACAGCAAAGCTGTTGGATGCTGAAAGAACTGAGTGCATATTCATCGTAGGACTCCCTGAAAGACCCTGAAAGCGAGTCATAGGCATCATTTTCAATTTCAGTATCATCCACATAGGACCTTCTCCTTCCCACCAGGTCCCACCAATGGTAGCATAAAGATTCATCCCTGGGGTCCTCAAGGGTCACCTGGGTCACTAGCATTATCCTTATAGTGTTAGTGGGGAGTATTCATCAAGTATTTAGAAATTGAGAGACATGCTTTGGTGTGGTTTAGGCTATCACATCTTTCTTCAGAAAGTGTTCTGTAATGAGAGCATTTAGCTGTGTGCCACCACTTTCATTCCACTAGGTTAATCTGTACCCTGTTCCTGCTTTTGGCTTTATGTTTTTCATCTAAATCTTGAATTTTTATTAGAGCTTTTTGAGGAGGGCTGTGGAGGTTTGTACCTCAGTCCACAGGAGCTGTATACCTTCTTTCCCTGGGCTACACTGTTACTACATCAGGAGAACGTAAGCTTACAAGGATTACATAGGACCCATCCACATGGTCTGTGGCTGGTATCAGGAAAGAAGTATTTTGGGAAAGGAAGAAACCAAATGAATGTTGTTCAGAGACTTACTGTGCAACAGATTTGAATCTGCCATACATCACCAGGATTGGTTTCTCCATGCATGTCAAGGGCATGAGATTCTTTCTCAGAGCCTCTTTCTAGGTATATGTGCCTATGTGAGCTCTAGACTCTGGAAACCGTCCCTCAGCACCAGTCAAGGTCACTTTTCTCACAATGTGTAGGCCTTCTAGATCCCCAGTTTCCTGTTGTTTGGAATCCTGAGAAATTAGGTCTCTGAGAATGTCATGTGAATAGACCAGGCTCAGTTTCATATATAGACTTTGATGTCGTTCCCACAGTGGTTTTTAATTCTGTCTCCAGAAGGTCAAGGGAAAGGAAAGGTTCAACAGTAGAGAGCTTTCATGTGTGGTCACAGAATAAAAGAGTGGGTAATGAATGGGTGCTAACTTCATAAGGATAGCTAACCTCACAGAGTGCACACTCCCCTGAAACCATTACTCTGTCTATGTCATACCTATGCCTGTGGCACCTCTATGTGTATTTTCATTCAGTGAGGAACAGAAAGTAGTCTTCACTTTAGGCTATCATCCTCGGAAAGAATCATGCTTTTCTTAGTTATGCGTTCTATTGCTCCGATAAAACACCAGGGCCAAAAGGCAAGTTGGGGAGGAAAAGTTTATTCTGCTTACATTTACACATCATAATCCATCACTAAAAGAAGTCAGGCCAGGTAATCAAGTAGGGCTACCCTTGGAGTCAGGAGCTGATGCAGTAGTCATGGAGGGTTGCTGGTTACTGGCCAGCTTTGCATAGCTTGTTCAGCCTGCTTTCTTATAGAACTTAGGACCACCGGCCCAGGGATGGCACCATCTAGAGTGGGCTGGGCACTCTCCCTTCGTTCACGAATCATGTAAAGGTCTTATCACTCAATCTCATAGAAGCATTTCCTCAACTGAGGCTCCTTCCTCTCTGATGACTATAGCTTATATCAAGTTGACATGCAAACCAGCTAGTACAACATGTACATACATGGGCATGCAGGCTATCCACACAAAGAAACAGTCCTAGAGTCAGGTCAGGCATTTCTGTCCTCCAGTAAACAATAAAGGTGCCATTCACGTGGGGATATTCTCCTTTCTCTAGTATTATGGGGTTATTGTCATACCCAGACTGCAGGAAGCCCATAATTTCAGTTTATGAAGGTCATGGTCACCCTGTTTCTTGTGAGAGTAGGGTTAAGAACAGCCCTTAAGGATCTGGCAGCCACAGTTCATTAAGCCCTTGTGTTTGTTTGCTTGTTTGTTTGTTTTTTTCTGAGAGAGAGAGAAAGAGAGACATGAACATATGCATATGAATTATATGCATGCACATGTATGCATGTGCCCAGAGGTAAACCATGAGCATGATTCTTCAAGAGAGCCTTGTCTAGTTTTTCTCAGATAGGGACTTTCATTAGGAGCTTGGGATCACTGGGTGACTATAAGGCTGGCCAGTGAGTTACAGGGATTCAGTTCAGCTGCCTCTGCTTCCTCTGTGCTGGGATTATAATTGTATGTAACCTCACCCAGATCTTGATGACAGTGCTGGGGGTTGGACTCATACAAACACATTATTGACTAAGCGACATTCCCCAGCCTTCCAGGAGAATCTTTACATAAGGACAGGCTGAATGGGTTGCTTACAACTTACTTGTGCCTGCCTTTCTCACTGAGATTCTTCCTTCCTTGCTGGGACCATTTTGCTCTCATTTGAACGCTGTTAAATACAAATGTTCCAATTGATCTCACATCTGCTGTACACCAAAGTCATGAATAAAAGATTTACAGATAGGCTATCAATAAGAGAAGGACTGCTCTTCAATTCTTCACAGCTATCCTGCTGTCCAGGGTTAATCTATGTGCCACACAGTGGGGAGTAGCTGGTGCTATGATGCCACATTTGTATGTCAGAGGAGAGGAGGAGATCTGTTCCAATAAGAAGGGATGAAGAAGCATTTCTTCTTTGGGGTCTTCTTTGCCCTGCTTTCAAACTCAGTTCATGAATGTGTTCTCTGTAAATTTGGGGGCAGAGCCCTGTGGGTCTTGTTGGTTTTTCAGGAAAACTGATTGGTTTATTGTTAAAATTGAGATCAATCCCAGAACTATGGAAAAGGTTTGGCTATTCAAAGATACACTAAGATTGAATGCATTTTTTTTTTCTCAAGGCACATCTGCATAGGAAAAGTTGCACAATCAATAGCTAAAGAGTAATCAGGCGGGGTGTTCTAAAACCTATACTTCAGATCAGTTCCAGAAAAATTTCTAGGAGAAGTCCCCAGATCTACTCATAGATCTTAGCATTTCCTAGATGACACTATGCTCTAAAGAGCCAGTGTTTCTTAGGTTAGAAAACACAGGCTCTTTGTGGCTATCTAAGATTGGAGAATTTCACAAGGCATTGAAAATTTTTATTGGGATATTTTACTCAAAGGCACAGGATTTCCCATGATGGAGGTATATACCAGGAAGCCAAAAAGGGAACATAATCATGTTGCCTTGGAGCTAAAATTCCAGCCATTTACGAGCTGAACCGTATGGGCTTTGGGATCTGAACTCATGTTTTTTGATTGAACAGTAAGCACTTGTACCCACAGCCTTTCTCGCCCTAAGGATTGCACTTCTTATAGGAACTATCTAAGTAAACATTTTACTCATTGTCTTTCTTATTTTGTGTTTGAGCTTCTTCCTTTTCACTTCTAAAATTGCTTATTAGTTATATATTGTATCAATCAAAAATAATAAAGTTGGTTGTTAGTTACTCATCACTTGACTGCCTTTTTATTATTTATTGTTAAATTTATTGTTAATTTCCCTTTGTACTTACAGTAATTCTTCCTCCCACTTTATTTTGTAGATGATTTTCCAGTTCTTCAATTAGTCCTTATATTTCAGGTTTAATTACAATCACTTTCAAAAAGTTCTGCACAACTTAATTTATCTTCAATCTCTATTAATCTCCTTTTATCCAAGAAATGTTTTATGGTATATGTACATAGTGCTATTAATTTCCAACTATACCACAGGCTAGCAATATTCACCAATACTGTACTATTTCTCTTTCTGAAAATGCATTAACATTTCAGAATCTACCACATCCTTTACAATTTTTCTTTTCCGTTAAATGTTTGATGGTTTTTTTGATCCAGAATGTAGCTACCTTAGGCACTCTTCCTGTGCACTTTAAAAGAAATTTTGACTCTGCTGTTAAGAATTAATGAAATCAAGTTGAATGACAGGGGTGGTCAAGTCATCTATATCTTTCCAAGTTTCTTGTCCAATCTGTCAGCTATTGACAGGAGTTGGATCTCCAACAGTAATTGCATCTACATCTTCTTAGTTCCACCAGTTTCTGCCCCATCTGTGACTCCCTGTATATATGTGTATATATTCAGTTTATGAGTGTACATCCCTTTGGAGAACTGGTACCTTTATCATCATGTACCTTTTTATCTTAATTCTTTTCTTTGCCTGAAATTAATATAGCCACCTGTGATAATTAAGTTGGCACAACCTAAAGTGATCTGGGTATATATTATCAATGAGTGACTTTCTACTTTGTATTGTCTTGTGGGAATGTTGTTGGGGGACAGTTTTAAGTTAGTTGATGTAGGAAGTCTCAGCCCACTAGATGGATGCACAACTTGCTAAGTATGGGGGTCCAGAGCTATCTAACAGTAGAGAAACTGAGCTAAGAACAAGCAAGCAAGAAAGGGAGTATTCATGCATTTATTCTTTCTGCTCTCAAGTGTGACTATAATGTGACCAACTGTCAAAATGTCTGCTACTCTGACTTCCCGACAGTGACAATCTGCAATGTGAAATTATGAGCCTTTCTAGGTAGTTTGTGGCACTAAAAGAAATAAAACTTGAACAGTGCACGAGCTTTATTTTTCACTTGTCAGACAATAGTTTATCTTTCTCTATTCCTTCACTTTTAATTGTGTCTTTATGTTTAAAATTCTTATAATCAACATATAGTTAGATTTTATTGTTTTAAAAATCTACTCTGACAATCTCTATCCTTAGAGGATATCCTTAGAAGGTCCACATGTAAGCGATTAACAATATCGCACTGGCAGGAACCACCCCAATGTTTGGTGTGTCTGTTCTGGTTTTTCCTTACTCTTTTTTTTTTCTCAGTATTTTTCTGGTTTTAATTGAGCATTTTGAGTTATTCCATTTTGTTTCATCCATTGATTCATTTACTGTTCGTTATATGTACATATATTTCAATGTTTTTTCAGGATACACAGTACGTACAAACTAACTTTCTTAAAAGACCTTGTCACTTATGTATCCTTAAAGCTCCTTCTAAAAGTGTGCTCTGCTCTTATGCCTGGGGTGCTTTTGCCATGTCTCACTGTCCACATGCTAGATTCTTGTTTTGGCAAAAGTAAGAATAATAAGAATAAATATGATTATATTTTATTAGTATCTGTTATTCTTTATCTACAGATCTTTACCTATATTATTTTCCTTCTGCTTAAAAAATATTCAATATTTCTTATAAACTCATGTCTGCTGGCAGTCAATTCACTTGTTTGAGAATTTGTTCTTGATGTTGATGGATATTTTCTTTCTTTTATCTTTTTTACAGTTGGTGTAATTTTTAAACATTTGTTATCTTTAATGTATTCTTGAGATTATAATTACATCATTTTCTCCTTCCCTTTCTGCTTTCCAAACCCTCCCATTGCTTTCTTGTAAATTTATGGCCTCATTTTCATTAATTGCTGATACATGCACATATGTACATGTTTATACATACGTATACATACATACGTATGTTTATAAATATAACCTGGTCAGTCTATTACTTGTATGTATGTTTTCAAGGCTGATGACTTCACTCACTCTCAGCATGCCTTAATTGCCTGTAGTACTTTGTCTTAGGGTTGAGTTTAGGAACTGGAACAAGGGATGCATTTCAGTACTTTCTTAAATGCACAGTTCTAATCTGGAAAGTTTCTTTTTAACATTTAGTTGTGTATTTGTTCAACTTCTTAAAGATTGCAATCCACTGTATTCTTTGCTGCCTGGTTTCTGGTAAAACACTACCAGTAATATTCATCCTTGCTTCTGTTTAATAAGGTAATCTCCCCACCTAAACCCTAAATAGGACATCTGCTTCTGTGATTTTCTCTTTGTTTCACGTTTTCTACAATTTAAACATGACATGCATAGGTTTTAGAGGCTGATGTTCACTTAGTTTAAGCCTTTGCTTAACCCAAATACTTAGCATTTCTTAATATTTTCATTTATGGCGTATCTTTCATAGTTTTTCTCTCATACAAATACCATCCACATCCTTTGCCCTACTTCTGCCTGACAGTCACCTTTCCAAATCAATGGTTTTAAGTCTATCCCTAATATTGAAAGGCTCTAATGTTCTTCAGACATCTCTTCTGCTGATCCTTCAAGTATTTCTAAAACACATTACACTACTTGACCCATCCCATAGGCTTTTTACTGTGTTGGTCCTCCTCTCCCCAGATCTCTGTTGTCTTTGCTTTGGTCATTCCTCAAGAGTATCTTGACATTCACTGTTCCTTGGATCATGATGTCACCTTGTGAGCCCAACATAAGAATACTTAGCTATTCTTAATATTTTCCTTTCTGCCATTTTTTTATGTTTTTTTCCTCTCTTTAGAAATATCACTGACATCCTTGTATATTGCTCAGTTTTTCCCTTAGTTCCATGAACATACTGATTATACTTATTTCATTTTATTTGGCTTTATGAGGTAACATAAGAACATGAGATTACTATGACCTTATTTATTTTCACAGTTTTTTATTAGTTATTTGAGAATCTCATTCAATGTATTTGGATCATAGTTACCTCCTGCCCCAATCCAAATCCACCCTGCTTTCCTACCTATTCAATTTTATGACCTCTTCTAAAAGTAATGAAACCATCATGGTAATTTAAAGATGACCATACACACTTGTATACAGATTCTTCCACTGGAGTGTGGTTAACCTTCCAGGGGCCATACTTTAAAGAAAATTGACTCTCCTTCTCTCAGCAGTTAACAATTACCAATAGCTCCTTGGTAAGGGTTGGGACTTTATGCCTACCTCCCTCTTTTTTGTCTAGGACTTTGGCTTGAGATTGTTTTAAATTCCCAGAAAACTCCATCTGAATCATATGTGACATGAGGTGTGATGATTGTTTTGTATCTAGACACTTGAAGTACAATATACATTTTAAATTAAGTTTTACATGTACTATTTTGTGAGTCTTGTACAGAACAGTAGATTTGGAAATAAATAAGCATGAGAACTATTTTGGTCAGGAGTGGTAATGAATTGCATATAGCATTTACTATAGTTAGGCACCAAAAGCTTCTAACTTCTCTAGGGTGTAGTGTCTTTGCATTTTGGTTTTGGCATATACTCTTCATCAAGCATAATATGTATCTTGCAATCATCCTAGCTAAAATCTATAATTATTGTGGAGGCTTATTCATATGATGCCATGGCACAGTAAGAGAGGTGTTCTTGGATATTCTCGTCAATTTATTCTTTGTAGTATGGTTTGCCTTTGAGTGCACTATAGAAAATGATGTGAGTTCAATACTCATCCTCTCTCTTCTTCAGAGTAGATATTATTGTCCTTATCAAAAGCATGCTGAAGGCCATTTTACTGGGGATACAAATAGAAAGGAACAAATAACATGCCTCAGGTATATCCACAAAGAGGTTTTGTATCAAGTGGCAGAAGAGTTGTTATTAAAATGTGAATGAGCAGGTGCAAATAAAAAAAAAAAAAAGAGTGTCTCAGCAAACCTGAGATGATGATGCACTTTGTAAATGGCCACTTATCAGGAAAGCATCCAAACTGATGCTACCCAGGCAATAAACCAGGCAAATAAAGTCGACAAAGTACTTGCACTTTTGGGTGGCACACCTTATTTACTTAAGTAGCAAAAGCAAGAATAATAAGCTTCTTCAGCACTGTGGGCATAGAATAACAAATGAGATGGATGCTGAAGATGAAGAAATGCCTCAGGTGTCTTTGTGTGTGTGTGTGTGTGTGTGTGTGTGTGTGTGTGTGTGTGTGTGTGGCAATTTCCATTTTTATATGTACAAGTGGCACATGACCAGTAATATTTGAAGGAATATTCTACCTTAGCATTGTTTTAAAATATTTTTGATATTTAATAAACTCATTTAGCATTACTAGCATACTGATTGAAGATTCACAAGCTTCTCAGTCCCACTCATGTGGTACCAATGATAATGTACTTGACAGTGGGCCTTGGTACACAGCATGGCCTTTGAGCTAGAAGGCATTTTAGATATCAGAAGTATTATCTATTTGATATAGAATATTCTTCCAACTGATAACTAGTTCCACAGGAAAAATTAGTTTTCTCCAGTGGAGTCTCACTGGGTTATAACCCACACTTGAGGGAAGGCCCCATTTCCAGCAGTTCAGATGGTCAGCACAACACAAACTCAGTATTTTTGGAGACATTTTAGTCTCATAATGCTTTGTCTGGACATTTTTAAGTTTTCACCCTACAGGTCTTTTGATATATTATGATTTCCAATGTTGTGTTTTTATGTGTATGTGAATGTGTTTTTCATTGCATCTATATATATTCTTGTGCTTTTTCTTTGGTTCTTTCTGTTTGTTTGTTTTGTACTATTAAGGACTTGTTGCTTGTTTTGTCCCATTTAGGTTTTTGTTTTTTTGTTTTTTTATCCAATTTTTCTCTCTCTTACTTTCAGATGTTTGTTTGTATTTTGATGAGAAAGCAAGAAAGAGTGTGGACTTGGGTGGGTGCAGAGATAGAGATAATCTGAGAGGAGTTGGGGAGGGGAAACTTCAAAATATATGGTATGAAAAAGTCCATTTTCAATTAGGAAAGGAAAGAATAAAGTTGTTCTGTCATTACTTATTTCCTCAAATACCTTACAGCCTATATATGTCTTGGCAACATTTTCTATCTTCTTTGAAAATATAGCTTCTGGCAGATTATATGAATTTCAAGGGCTTCTGTAATTGGTCTTATCCCTCAATCTCTTCTAGTGTCCCAGTATCTTTGTTGCTTCCCATGAATACCTTGACTAGTTGGAGTCTAGCAAATGTAATGCTACAAGCTTTTTTTATGCTCTCAAGTGGAAAGTACTGAGCTATGATTTTGCACAGGATTGTTCAGCTGGGTCTTTTTATCTGGTGCCTGGATATTGCATGTTCTGGTCACTACTGAGGAAATGACTTCTCTTTCATTAGTGGACTGTCACAATCTGATAAAATAAAGTGCTGTAGTTATCAAGTGTGGGAAAAGAGGGGCCACAGTGGAGTCCTGAGGCTTCCACACGGCTGGTCCCACATACAGGAGAAAGTCTAAGGTATCAGAGGCTGAAAGCTTTGGCAACAGCAGGCCCCAATGATATGAGGAAGTCCTTGGTTCCAAAAGGGTTTATTTTCATAGTGGGTGGTGGATGGATCTGGAATGTTAAATTGCTCCACCACTGATTAATAGAGGTAAATGTAGGGCCTGAGGCATGTAATGCTCCACCCTCTACTTCATTGGAGCTGTAATCTCATCTGACCTGTAGGTCCCATGGAGATTGACTGCTTGTAGCACGTTTGGACGTGGCAATCGCCATTTCATACTTGACCGGGGTTCAGGCTATGCCAGCCAGACCCGCATCCCTTACACGTCCAAATCAAGTGCTATTCTATGGCTTGCCATGTCCGGTTGTTCCAAATAGCTAGAACAAGCATTTATTACAGAAGTTATTCTGGTTCCAGTTCTGGAGGCTGGGAACTCCAAGAACAAGTAAAGACATATGCTCAGCATCTGGCTAAGACCTTCTGCTGCATTATAACATGTCCAAGGGCATCACGAGGTGATAGAACAAGTATGTATTTCAGGTTTCTCTTCTTATAAAGTTGCCAACATCACTATGGGAGCATTTCTCCTGACTTATCTAATTAACAATTACTAATCACTTCTCAAAAGACCCACCTCCAAGTACTGTTAATATATGACTTGAGATTATGTTCTCAACACATGAACACTGGGGAGACACATTCAAATCATCGCAGCTGTTTATGACAACACTGACTAGATTTATCAATGTTAAATCAATGTTAAAAATAACCACAATGTCTGAGTAGACTCCTTAGGTTATAAGTGTACACATGTATAGGGTGCACCAAATGTCTGATTTGTTTAGGTCACACTAGACTCTGGTCCATGGGAATTACTTAAGAGCAAGTATAAGTGTGTTTTGTGTGTGTGTGTGTGTGTGTGTGTGTGTGTGTGTGTGTGTGTGTGTGTGTTAGATAGGGGAAAGATGGGGAAGGAAAAGGGTTTTTCTCCATATCTTGGCTCCATGAGGGTCCTCTGCAGGATATGAAAAAGAACCATAGGTCACTGTGCAGTAAGTGCTATGTGGATCATATAGACACATAGTCCCAGCACTGGCCAGATCTTTCTTTCACACTGTGAATCAAGAATCCCTGAGATCTAAGGCCAAGAATGGGTGAAGGTTCTACCAATCACATGGCCACACTGGATCTAGACTCATTTTCCCATTACAATGGAAAATGAACCCAACACCACAGCCTTCTCTCATGCTTTTTAGCAGCTTAGGTTTCAGGTTCAAGAACCTCACCCCTTCCATCTGGGTCTGAGGATAATCTCACATACTACTTGTTCCCCAGACTTCCACCTCCTCATCAAAGAATCTGAGGGCTTGGAAAGGCTACTCCTGGGAGAAATTAAGTGATTTTTATTCCCTTCACATATCTGATGATATTTCATGTTTGTTTTATTGTTATTGTTTCCATTGAGGAAACTCATCATAGAAGATGGTCTGGAAACATGGTTATGGGAGTTAAATAACTGAAAGAATATAAGAAAGAGGGCAGGAGAATTGAGAAGAGGAGGAGGGAGGAGACTAGATAATGGAGGAAGAGGACGGGGAGGGAAAGGAAAAAGAAATAGAGGAAGATGTGAAGAGGCAGCTGCCAGCTTCAAGGTGAGAGGAGTGAGACAGAAAATGAGAGACTCTTGTAGAAAGAAGAAAAGGTCACAGTGGCTATTTCTGGTGTGTAAAATATTCCATTAGTGTGATTATGTGGAAGGCATTAGCACTGTGCACTGCGGGAAGGAGTAATTTAATACAGAACATCTTTCTTTTAGCGTCAAAAGATGAGAATAACATATAAAAGCAGTGAAAGCACTGCTGATATATTGTTTTATTCTCTTTGGGAGCTTTGCAAGTTGGCAAAGGAACAAGCCAGAAGAGCAGTGAGCCAGTCTACCATCAAATAGAAGATAGAGCAATATGACATCACGTTACTGGAGCTCTGCTAGCCGATATAGCCTTGACACCAGGCCTAATGTTCTGACTCCCAAGATATTGCAGGCATACAGTCATGTGCACCCCTTGACAGTCCTCCATTATTTAGGATGTCACTTCAGTAGCTCTATTATGAGTCTCCCCTTAGGTCCTCCATTGTGAGTCCTCTCAGGCTGTCTATACTGGAGAATTTTCTAAGCCCTCCATCCTGGGCATCCCTCCATTCCTTAAGCCTAAGATTCTGGGAAACTCTTAGGACATCCATCAACAGACACTTATCAGGCCTATGAGCATGAAGCATACCTCAAGTCCTTAATCACAGGCTGTCTCTCAGGCCTGCCATCCTGGGGTACCCTTAGGCCTGCTATCTAAGAGCACTGATTAGATCCTCCATCCTGGACTACTCCCTCAGCATCTCTATCATGGACACGTCCTACATCTTTCTTTCTACACTTCTCAGGTCCACATACTAGGAAAGCCTCCCATTCCTTTTATCTTTGAACATCCTTCAGGTTCTCCACAGGTATACAATTGGGCCTTCCATCATGGAATTTGCCTTAGTCTTTCTGTCACAGGATACCCTTCAGACTCTTCATCATTGGACATCCTCCAAACCCTTCATTCTGTTAGTTCATCTATCATGGGTGTCATATATATACCCCTTGAAGAATATGTGTGAGAATCTTGAAGAAAGGGCATCTATTTCAAAGATGAATCCTTAGACCTCCAAGTATTGCCTAGGAATTCAGTAAATATCCCATTTCTATGACACTAGTGCTTTTGTACTGCATAAGGTGTGATGACTATTCTTGGTTGTCAAATTCACTACATCTGGAATTAACTAAAACCCAAAAATGGAGTGTATAGATGTAAGGAATTTTTGCTTAATTTGAAGGGGAAAGTTATGAATCTTACTGTATCTTTGAGATGGGAAGAAACACCTTTAATCCAGATCTTTAGAGGTGAGAAGACCCTTCTCTAATCTTGGCCACACCTTCTTTTGGGAGACTACATAAGGACATGGAAAACATAAGTTTTTGCTCTTTGCCTGATTGCTTTTGCCTTGGTAGTAAGTCCATTGTTTCATTTGCATTAGAGCCCACTTCTTTGGGCTTCAGCATATAATGAAAACAGCTGAAGCACTTAGCCTTTCAGACTGAACAACTACTACATTCTTGGACCTTCTATTCATAGACAGCTATTGATGTATTGGTTGTCTGGACCACAGCACATTGTATGTATGTATGTATGTATGTTGTATGTATGTATGTATGATCATCTATCTATCTATCTATCTATCTAATCTATCTAGTCATTCTATAAGTTCCATTACTATAGAAAATCCAGACCAATACAGAAAGCACCATGATTGGGAAGACTACACCTCTGACTTCCATGAACTTCAAGCAGCTGTTGTCTCTTGAATTCTTCAGTTAACTTGAATGGGAGGTAAAGGAAGGACAGCCGGAAAGGCATATTTACATATGCTGATCATAAATCCATACTTTGCTTTCAGCAGAAGCAAGGGATGACCTCTGTTTGAGACAGCAAGTCGAGAGGCTACTCTAAGCACCACAAGGGTAAAGGAAGATCCAAGGTTCTATCTACTCTAGAAGAGTAATGACAAGATGTGTAGGAAGAAAGCAAGTGAATACCAAATGCAGATTTATATGGTTTAAGAAACAGTGAGATGCGGGAAAGGAAGGGCAAGCAGGAGTTTGATGGAAGCACTGGCAAGAAGAGGAGCCTGATGTGAGAGCAGCTCATTAGGTTGCCAGCATCACAGTGGGAGAAGGTGACAGGGAGGTTGCTCATTAGTGGTGCTGCCTCTTCTCTTCCCATCATCAGATTATCCTTTGGATAATCTGTAAACCTAAAAGTGCCTGGCTTGGATACATGCTCAGCACCAGGAAACTGACATCAGTAGCTCTGGAACTGAAGATCTGGCTCTGACTAGGGAGGAATACATAGCCCAGGCACCTGAGAAGAGGTAGAAGAAGGCAGGCCTGAGAGGCAGGGACAGTGAACAGAAAAGGGAAAGGAGGACTGCAAACACTGAATGCTGGACCCCTGGGCACTACCTTAATTCCGACAAATATAAGGCGTTTGTCCTCTTCTCTGATACATTCCCAATGCTTAGTATGTATGGGGTTGCTACATTTGTAGGTACTCAGTTAATATTTCTGAAGAACACACTTTACAGGAAGAAGTAGTGGATTTGAAAAGAGATACAGAGAGTGAATTTTTATCTGTAAGCTCTAGTGTCTGCTATTAATTATGAGGGCTGCTTTGTGTGCAGCAAGGTATTCTTTATTGCTGAACCATTGCCATGAGGATTTGGTATGTGTTCTCTCCAGACACAGTGGTGCTTACAAGCTGGGTCCAGTACTTCTGGTATTGTGAGTGCTGAGGATAGCAGGACAGGGCCATGACTACATGGAAGATGAAAGGAGAGAACAGAACAGGCAGCTCACACATGGGCATCATTCTTTCAGCTCCCTAGGGAATGTAATTGAGTGTTCAGATTCTTCTGAGTGAAAGCCCCAAAGGCAGAGCTGGCAGGAGATGCAAGTTAAGGAAGAGAGCCCCAGAGGAGGTTCAGGTGCAAATAAAGAGAGGCAAGATTGAGCTATGAAGAAGGTGGCAACTGTAGGATACACCTGCATCTCACAGTGCCTGGTAGGAACATCTCCATTCTAGTATCCAAGACCAATGTCAGAGTTGTATTTTTTTTATTATGTTTTGATTTATTTATTTTTATTTTATGTGCATGTGTATTTTGCCTATATGAATGTGGGTGTGCCATGTTCATGCCTGATGAATGGAGAGGTCAGGAGAAGGTGTTGGATACCCTGGAACTAAGTAAGAGATGGTTATGAGATACCAAGTGGGTGCTGGCAACCAAACCCAGGTTTTCTGTCAGAGTAGCAATTGATCTTAACCATTGAGCTAACTTTCCAGCTCGAGATTTGTATTTTATTAATTGTTTTCTAGTAGCGCTTAGTAATCAAACCCAGGACCTCACAGATGCTGAGCATGTCTCGACCACTGAGCCACATCCCTTAGCTCCAAAAGAGTGTTTTAACATGTATAAAACAAGGTCTGGAAAGATGGCAGTGATGAAGAGAACAGTCTGCTCCTCCAAAGGGTCTGAGTTTAATTCCTAGCACTCACATAGTGGTTCACAACTATCCTCTCTCCTAAATGCTCTACAGCCTTCCAAAAAGGCATCTATGCCTATTAGCCAAATGTTCTAACACAGAAACTTATAGGACATTTCACAGTCAAGCACAGTATGTGGCTGACTCCAGGTCACACTCACTGCCCCGTGGACTTCAGCTGAGCAGTTGGCATCTCTGATTCTCAGTTTAATCATTTGTAACATTAGAGAAATGTTTCTTCTGGGTTCATCAGACAAATTTTAGGGCAGTAGGGTCACATTCACTTCCCGTGGACTTCAGGTGAGCAGTTGGCATCTCTGATTCTCAGTTTAATCACTTGTAACATTAGAGGAATGTTTCTTCTGGGTTCATCAGACAGCTTTTAGGTCCTTGAAAAAAATCACATTGGCAAGACAGGCCATGGTAGTGTAGAAATGCCATGTGAATCATCTACACAGAGGGAGGTTCAAATCCCAGCAAGGAAAGTGCCCAAGTTTCCTCAGGTGTGAAATGCTTTAAGGATTTTGATAAATGTATATAAATCAGTTATTCATTTCATCTTGAGCTTTTCAGTTATTAAAGCAAGCCTCTCAGAGAACCCCTTGACATATAAGTTAGTTAATTGAAATGTAGTAGAAGTACTTCAAAGCAATAATGTTATACTAAAATATTTGACAATTTAGGATTTTTTCGCATACTTGATCTCAACTAGGAGGTGTTATTAAACTCAGCTCATTTAATTCCCCATCTCACCAATTACATTAATTTATACATCATAAATATTCTAAATATACCCTGAGCATCTACACAGGCAAACCAGGATTTCTATTTGACAGTAATGTATCAATGATTAGAGCTTTAGTCAAACTTCTATCATGAACAGTTGTTCAGAAGATCGGGGTTAGAAACCAAGTGACCATTTATATTTTCTGACTGAATTCTAGTCTTAGCTTCAGATATCAGAATATAAAGCCTGATGAATTAAACTTCTTCTAATTGACTGCCTGAGATGGTCTTTTCAACTAAACTGAGCAGAAAATTTGAGGAAACAAAATGGCTTTTAACAATTTAGTTCCTTCTGATTTCAAGAATTTATTTTTATTTAATGTATATGAATGTTTATCTGCATAATGTATGCATACAAGTGTGTGCAAGACCCACAGAGGAACTGGAGTTATGGATGGTTGTGATCTGCCATGGGGGTGCTGGGAACCCATCCTGACCCACTGGCCAGAGTAACAAGTGACCTTAACCATTAACTCAACTCTTCATATTTACTTGTTGCCAACCTGCTTTTCATTCAAACATATTAAAAAAAACCAGAAAGTGTGTGTTTTTATACTCCTTTACTAAGTTGCACATTACTTGTAGGAATACTAAAGGGTCTTATAACATGTTCGTGTGTGAAAAGGCCTCACTGATGGCTGGTGTGTCCTTGCTAATAGTCATGCCTTGGCATGTGCACTCAGTTGTCTGTCGTACCCCAGGCAGAGGGTTGGTATGATGTACTGGCCTCTCCCTTCCTTTGTTCCTCCTGTGGGCTTTTCTTTCCCATGCTCTCCTGGATCCAAATCCTGCTTTCTATTGTCTACAATCTAATCCTTTGGGTCTTAATTGAAACTAGAAATGTCTGAGTCTGGAAGCAGAAAAATGAGATTGTCCCCTGTCTCCTGGGCTGCAGGATCAAACTGGGTGTGGGATGGGATGCCTTAGTCTTGAGGGGGCTCAATAGAGGCGTTCTGAGCAGTTCGGGTCAGGACTCTTGGCACAGTTTCAGGACAGTGAAACGGAAATGAATGCCTTGTTGAAGCAAGAGGTGCAGCTTTCAGAGTGGCATGTGGGCGGACACAGGGGTACAAGGTGTAGACTAGATGCTATGAGTCACTGAAATACAAGGACCAAATTAGGATTCTCTCTTAGGGGCCATGGACTAGTCTGAAGTCAGCAAGAAAATGGCACTGTGTGTGGAGAACACAGCTGAGTCTAGCCAAGACTGGTAACAACAATAACAATACCTTGTGCAAATGGGGATGACTTTCCCTTTCCTCCAAAAGAGATGGGTAAAAACTGAAGTTGTCCAAGTGGGAATGACCTCCTCCCAATGGGCAGAACACGTTATGTGGTTTTGTGGGGCATGTACAGCAATGTCAGCTCTTTATACTTTGCTCTGTCACTTCATGAAGACCCAGGAAGCAGTGTAACTGACCTACTGTCTCTGCTTGAGCAAGTATCACCACGGTGGTACCTGGAGTTCCAAACCAAGTACATATTCCTCCCACTTGAAAAACAGGGCCTCTTATACTTTCTTCTGACTGTCTTTGAGGTGGGGAATTTAGTACCATGCAGACTAACGGCTTTGTAGCCAAGTCTCTACCCTGACTTTGTATCTTATCTTTCCTCCTTCCTTGAGATTCAGTTTCTTTGTAAATAATTCCTCCCTTTCTCATCTCAGTTGTGAACAGGAACAACTGAGCTATAGCTTAAGGTGGTGCTTGGTACCTGTAAGTGCTCAAGGAAAAGGGGTTGTGGCTAAGGCACACACTCAACACCTACATGACACATCGATGTCCCAAGTGTCCAATATGCTGTCCAAATCAGGAATTTACTCAGACCTCGATCTCAGAGTACTGAGAGCTGAACCCCATTTGCTGTTTATGATGAACAATTATATCCTGTGGTAGATGTGAGAAGGGTTATTTCTAAGCTAGGCTATATTTAGAAATGTATCTGAAGTCGTTCTGTTGAAGCCTGTATTGCAGCTTTCTAATTCTATTTAGTTACTGAGGAATAAAATTAATCCTTCCTCAGGTTAGTGAAAGGTTGGACCAAGTCTGCTTTGAGTCTTGTTGCCAAGTCAGCTTTAGTCCTTGGGCTTGGGATGTCCCATGCCATGAATAATGAGGATGTAATTCTCTCCTCCCTTGCTTTAAAGCAGGGTGGTTTGAATGTCTGTAGGGGCAAGGACTATCACAATATTCTCAACTGAATGTTCTATTTCTGTATTAAGAAGTTCTTCCAACCCAGGTCAGCATGTTCCCCTCTACTGGAAAAAGGAACTGTTCGCGGTGAAACATGCAGACTGCTATGTTGCCTGCATATCCCCAAGGTTGCTATACAAAGTCTCAAAGAGTTTTAATATTTTTAAAAATTATATTCATTTATGTATTTAGAATGTGTGCATGCTGTGTGTGTGTGGTGTGTGTGTGTGTGTGTGTAGTGTGTGTGTGTGTAGCATGGCATTTATGCAAAGGTCAGAGGAGAACTAGATTTGGAATCTAGATGGCACTTTAAAAATTACTCCATGTATTAGTTTTGCGAGTGTGTATGGGTGAGGGGGTGGTGAGGGTGGTGAGAACAGACTGGCCATTCTTATGAAATCCTCTTATACAAGGATAGAGATGAGCCAAACTGTCTGTATTAACTAAACATGGGCCTATGGGCCTGTAGAATTTGGGATAAGCTATGTCTGATTTATCAGGAAGTCGTTTTCTTGTTTTGCCATAATGCTGTTATGTCACAGTTACCATTGATGTAGGGAACAGGACACAGGAAGAATGCTCTTGTTATTACATGCCATTTCAAGTCAGAAGCCATGGCTGTGTGAGATGAATTACAGGGCTGTTCAACCTTGGGGATCACGTCTGATACTGATAGAAAGATAGGACTGTTGAGAATTTTCTATGATTTCTGAGCCAATAGCACAAAGAAGCTGAGGCTGTGGAGTGTCCATTTCCAGTGGCTCAGTTAACCTGAGCCTCTTTATGGAGGCTCTGTTGGTCTTTATTTCTTCTAAGCAGTTGGGCAGGTCTCTCCTTCTTCCAAAATCTCTGTTCCTTCCAGCCTGCTTGGTCTGAGCCACTTCTAAGCACTCAGTTTGTCTGACAGTGACTTTTGCATCCTTTGTTGTCTGTTCTTCAAGAGGGAGGGGGCCTTGTGAATCTGGTCAGTTTCAGTGACTTCCTGGGACTATTTTGAGTTGTTTATTTTCTGTCTTAATGAGCTTCTCAGAGAATGAAGTGTTTCATCTCCTCTTAAAATATCCTGTTGTTTCACTTCTCTCTTCAAATTGTGTTTTATGAAGTATCTCTCCAAACTGGAAAGTTTTTTTCACTGGAGGAAACTGCTACACAGTATATGCCATAAACCCTCAAAACAACAATTACTGAACCATCTGAAACTGTGAACCATACATACTCCCACCCCATATTATTACCTAAGTATTTTGTTGCAGTGATGATAAGCTATTACAGCCAGGCTCTGAGGGAGATGTCAGCACAACTGTCATGAGTGAAATGGAAGCTTTATGGCAGAGGGCAGGCAGCAGGGTTCCTGTAGAGGTGAATGAATTCCTTGTGTGTCAGGGTAGCAGGGCATAGGTACACAGAGGAACTGAGGTGCACAGAATGGGGTGTGAATATGGTTAGGCCTGGACTGAAACATCAGGTTTTAGGAAAGGAAGGGAGGCTAGTTGGAGATCAGAGGAAGCTGCAGACATCTATATAATTTTTTGGATGATGCTCTCTGCCTCAGGCATACTAACTTGGTAATTCTGGGACACACAGTAGAAGTGTAGAGTGCTGGAAACTGGGTCCTGAGGTAGAACACTAATTTTATGGACTCTGAAAAGAAGCTGATTGTGAGGCCCTAGCTCCTCAAAGGGACTGTGTTGAGTAACAGGATGACAGGCTCAGCAGTGTGGAATCTTATCTGTAGGTAAGCATCAGTTCCATCAACAGATGAAGGACATCACCTAGAGAATAGCCTGAGAGCCACCAGCTTTAAACAAGTAAACGATTCCATATGGCTCATCAGAAACCATGTCTGAGCTATCCAGGCATAAACATTCCTGACTTGAAAGAGATACCAGCTCCACCCATGCTTGCAAGTGTAGGGACAGGGGGACTTTGATGAAGATGAGGACCTTTTCAGAAGGCAAAGTGTCTAAAGCTGACTCCCCGTCCTGTATCTCATTCTCCCATCCAGGAAGGGACACAGGTTTTAGGTACAGATAACACATATTATAGCACAAGGCCCTGGTTTTCGCCCCTTCCCTTATTAACTCCTCATCTAAATGCAGGCTGCTTTCATTCTTATAGCTTAGCATTCATTTGTAATAGGTCACATCCAATTTTCAATCGCCTGAAAAAACAATTAGAGGTCCAGGGCAATCAGGCAGTGCGTGAATCTGGACTAACTTTGTGGTGGTATATGACCGTAGGGCACAACTACGGAGTCATAGCTGAGATCTGACACAAGGCCTAGCTAATTACTGCTTGGTTTCTTTGTTTGGAATGCCACCTGAGTGACGAGATCTATGGGTACAAGTGCCCCATTGTCCATGAACATGTCATCCTGAATTGTTAGATAGAAAAGGGGCAGAAGGATGGAGAGTCATCCTTTAGAAGATCTTTTTCATTTCTCATACATTTCTAAAGGAGTACAGAACACTTTGCACATTCACTGTTATCAAGCCCAAGATGTTCAATATCTTGGGAAAGCAGAGAGTAATTTTAAAGTTGAATTTATGACTGTGATTAATGCTTCATGTATATAATTCTAGCATTTGAGAAGCCGAGGCAGAATGACTGCTGCAAGTTAGAAGTGATTTTGACTACATAGTGTGTCAACTTGGGTTGCAGAGTAATACTCTGTCTCAAAAGAACAGTAGATTAATGGGGGTTACGATGCTACCTTTAATCACAGAGGCAGAGGCAGATGAATCCATGTGAGTCTCAGACCAGCCAGGTCTATATAGAGAGTTCCAGCACAGTCATGGATACATAAAAAGATCCTGTGTCAAAAAGAGCAGAAATAGCAAAAGCAACAATAAAACTAAAAATGTACAAGAGGGTTCCGTATTCACTGGGCTTAGATACATAAAGCTTAGATAAGAAGCATAGAGATCCACCTTAACAGATGTTTAAGCTGGGCTTGAAGAAGCCATTACTTACTCCTTGATATACCATCTGGATAGGCTATGAAGAGTGTCCTGCCTTAAAGACAGCAGACAAACGAAGGTATGGCAACATGCTCAGCTTTCAATTCAGCATTTGCTAGGCTCTGCACCTAGGATCCTCATAACTCTCAAATGCTGGAAAATAGCAAGCTTAGACAGGAGGCAAGGAGGGAAGGCACTGCCAAGAGTAGGAACCTTGAGTGTTAACGAGCTCTGAAGCTGGATACAGGCTCTTGCTGTGCATGTAACAGCACAGAGTGGCAGGTGGCAAAATGATCAACATGTACAAAATGCCACGTGAGCTGGGGGGGGGGGTGAGATGTGATTCTTTTTCTATAATATTAACCTATAATGATCTCAAACCAAATCAAGGCAAGCAAGCCGAGGAAATAGTTTAGTAATCTGGGAAAGTACTTGGTTTAGATTATGTACTGCTTTCCCTTTGCTAGCAATGAACTTGGTAGCCTATTGCCAAAGGTACTTTGCACACTTCCCCCTCTATGAGCAATACACCTAGCAACCTTCCACCCCCACCTCCATCAGGCTTTTGGTGCACCCTTAACCACAGGTAAGTTTCTCCCCATCTTCATAGCCATCAAGTTTGGAAAATTTCTATTCAAATGTATTTCCAATAGATCTTGCTACAGAGTAGCTGGGTGGTCCAGCCTGAACTGGTTTGAGTACATGATATTAAGACAAAACTGTATCTTGATTAAATTTTTAAGGATAATTTATTATTTATCATGTTATATCTATACATAATTTGGCATGCAAATGATTAAAATCAGATGCATTATAGGAAAGAATATGCACAGTAGGACAAGGATTATAATTATCAGTCAAAACAGAGAGCTACACTCACTCAGTCCTATTACTAACTAAACCCCTTCTCTTGAAAGCCTTTAAAAGTCCCCCAAAATACTGGAGAGTTAAATATATTTGCTCATGAAGTCAGTCACTGCTACCTTTCTGTGCTTTCAGAGCTTTCCTGTTTTACCTAAGATAATGCAAGAAAGCTTTATCTTAGCTAAAACTTCCTGGTACTTTTGCAAATCTGTGTGGGCTTTAATTAATTTCCTTGAATAAGAGGCTAAGAACTTTCAAACAACTAAGCATTACCCCAGCTACCATTGTGTAAAAACTCAGTTGTCAAGAAGGATGTGATTATAGCGTGCATGCCTGTGTGTACCTGTGTGTTGTGGATGAGGATGGTATATTTGCATATCCCTGTGTGTGAGTATGCATGAGTGTGTCAACCTGGCACTCACATCTTGCCTGACTTTTTATGTGGATGTTGAGGATTCAGACTCAGGTCCTCAAGTCTGTCAAGCAGTTGACTGACTAAGCCATCTACCCAGCCCTGACCTTTAATTCACAGTTTGGGAGTAGGTAAGAGAACAGGATTCATACTTTCACCACTGCTGGTCATCTTTGCGTCCTAACTGTGATGCTTCTCATCACTGAGATTCTACTGCCAGAGACATGCCTGAAATCTTCCCTTATCACAAGAAAATGTGGTTTCCATGGCCTCTTAAATCAGTGGCTCACCCTAAAAGGTATGCTTAAATTTTGTGTCTTCCTCCCAACTGCCCTGTATTTGGGCCTCTTTCTCGAATTTGTGTACTGCTGTGGAATGTCCTGAAGGTGAGTACCTTTGAGTAATTGCATTTGAAGTGGGTCTTTGTGTGGGAGATGGATCCTCTCTCTAGGAGTTGCATTTAGAAGATAATATTGATAGTTTTTACATTGCTTCTGCATGTGGTTTTACCTAATGACAAATACATTAATTGTCTAGCATAATCTAAGACTGAAAATTTCATGACAAAATGGGTTCTATAAAAACCAGTTTGTGGGGCTGCAGAGATGGCTCAGTGATCAAAAGGACTGGTTGTTCTTCCACAGGTCCTGAGTTCAAATCCCAGCCACCATTGGTGACTCACAACCATCTATAGGGGACTTAATGCCCTCTCCTGGTATGCAGGTGTATATGCAGATAGAGCACTCAGGTACATAAAAAGAAAAAAACTTATAAAAACAAAACAAAACATTTTGTGAGACATTATTGCAGCAAGTTGAACCAGTCCTGGTGCTCACACCAGCTTAGAAGGCAAGAACATCTATCTACAATAGCATCCTCATGTCCCTCAACAGACAGAGCCTTGAGACAGACATAGTTCATTGGGTACTACTATGGTGAATCATCATGTTATGCAATAAACACTTCTGAATATGCTTTGGGGAGGGCTGTGACCATTGAGAGCACTCCTAAATTAAAGTTGCCCCAGGACCTAGCCAGATGGGACCTAACACTCTCAGAAATAGCCAACGATGCCATCTCCAAACCAGGAGCTTCTGGCAATGTGCCTTCATGGGGCCATAAGTTCCATATAGAGGGCTTAGTGTTCAAAGACATGCAAAGAAGGTGTGTGAGCCACTCTGCTGTTGGAGGCATTCTACACTCTAGTGAATAGCTTCAGTGATACCATTTACCAAAAAACATCACACATTTGAAACAGACTATCAGCAAGCCCCAAATCTGGACAGAAGAATGCACAATCTAAAACATTGAGATTTCAACTCTGGGTGCCAAACATGTCCGCAGAGCACCAACCATGCTTTCAACAGTCAATGCATGTGTATTTTCTACTATACTCCACTAATCACAAAATCACCACTAATTACCCAGCTGAAGCTCTCCTACAACTGGAAAAACAAATCCAACCAACAGGCTACGGGAAAAACAAACAGGATTTATTCACTTATTCACCCAAACAATTTAAAAAAAAAAAAAAATCAATGACTCACCTGCAGCATGGATTTCCATGGAAGAAGGCGGGGATCAGAAATCTGCTTTGTCTCGACTGCATCCTGACATTAATATTTATGTGGAATTGTTTAAATTCGGGAGTTGCAAAACAACTCACAGATGCTACAATCAGCATATTAAATATTCATATGGAAAAAGAGGTAGAGATGAGGGAGGGAAGGGAGAGAAAAGGAAGAAAAGCAGAGACAGAGGGGCTAAGGAGAGAGAGAGAAGGAAGAAGAAGGGAGGGAGGGAAGAAGAAAGGAGGAGGTAAGAGAGAGAGCAAGCCCACAGTTGATGGCTGTTGAGCTGAATGCAGCCTCTTGATGCAGGTGCCACTTGTCCACCTGACATACTATCCCCTCTGTCAGGCTTTTCAGTTTACCAGCCTGAAGAACCAGTGCTGAGAGAGTTGAAAGGCTCCTGCACTTCCCTCTCTGTCAGCTTTGCTTTTGTGTCACTTGCCTGGGGAAGCTGAGGTATCCCAGGCTCACTACCCACTTTGTCCTTGTCAACAGTGTCCCAGTGTGGCCCTGTTCCTGTTCTCCACCTCTTCCAGAGCTGGGACTTTCTCTTCCCATTAGAGCAGTCCGATTTTCCGAAGACAACCCCCAACTCTCTGCCTGGATGGCTGTGGCTCTCAGGTGCAAAATTAAAGCTTGAGCTGATGAAATCAGCTAGTGCTTCTGGGGTGCATTCAGCCATAGGATCCAATTTACTCCGAATCTTGTGACATTGGAGAGTAATAAAATAGAGGTCAGAAGAGGCAGGTGAAGTACATAGGACATTGCCCCCTAAGTGACTGTTCCATACACTAGCCAGTGTGCATAGCATATGGCCTTCAGGCTCATGTGAATCACAACGTTGAAAAATAATAAAGATTTTAAGCCTGTCTTTGTGCCCAGGTTTAGAAAGGTAAACATAAACATACTGGCTTGTTTTCTCTGAAAGAAAGGCTGAGGAAGGTGGATAGGTGATATTTTCTGTAAACATTCTGTTAGTTAGATTTAGATGTCTGAGAGAATCCAAGATAAATAATATTATTAGCCAAAGGAACATCAAAGAGTAAGGTGAGGTGGTAATAGCCTGAGAATCTCTTGTAGCTCCCATCTCCAGCAAAGCTAGGTGTGCTTTAAGTCTGTACAGTGCCCAGGCAGTAGTGCCTCACTCTCTGTTTTCTCCTCATGCACAGGATTCCTAGAAAGTCATTTTCAGAAAACTCTGTTTTGCCTACACTAGTTTTCTGATGCTGTACTTGCAGAGGAATTTCCCCTAGCTTTAAATATGTGCCCATCAGGACAATTCTGGTTTGTCTGTAGGGCTCTCAGGTCCCAATCTGTGTCTCAGCTTTTGTTCAGTCAACTTTCACCACATAAAGTGTGCCTCATCAAGTCAGTGTCCTACTCTGGTCACCTCTGTCTTACTTCCAAGAAGGAACTGGAGCCCCAAGGGCTTAGATATTCTGGGAATAGTTTCACCTGACCAGCAGAAGTTTATGCCCTCCTGGGGAACAGTTTAAAGAACAGACTGGCTCTGTGATTGAAAGCTCTAGAGACCCCAGTATAGTGAGTTCTAGTTGCCCACCTTGTTCATAATGCATTTATTGAAGGCATTTTGCTGGCTGGATTTGCTCTTTGCTTTTGCAAGACCTGCCCAACTGCATCTGAGAGACTTAGGTAACACTGCATTTAGAAACTGATAGTTCATCTTCACAGAAGGAGAAGACAGACACTATACTTAGATCTCTGCATTAGATACGAACAACTGGATGTAGTGAGTACTCACAAGGGGCTAGATACTTCTCTGGCTTAGAGCTTCTCTGTATTATTGAACTAGGGACTTTTCTCTCCTTGCTTTTGAATGAAAAGCAACAGGGTTTGCTAGATTTTCACACAATTCAGCCCCAATAGATTGCATTTTCCATGCAGTGCAACATAGCTTATATTTTCAACTAGCACCAAAAAGAGATGGGAATTTGAGCAACTGATAATTGAAATTCCTCCTATGAAACTTTTCCATTCTACATTGAAATATGATACTAGAAAAGGAAGATATTATCAGTTTAAATAACTTAAAGAAATACAAGTACAGATTTCTTTTTCAGGTAATGCAAACTAGCAGTCTTTTGATAGATGGCATCTAAAAACCTCATAAAGAAATTAAAAGAATTTAAGCAACATCAAAGAAATAAGATGAATGGTTATAAGACCAAGATTAGGGAAAGGCCAGAAATCTAGAAAAATGAGCAACACAGGAGAGAAATGTTGCCTGACCCACAGAGGTGCCAAGAATGTATGTTTTTGCTATTTTGTGAGACAAGAAAGATCCAACTTTAAGTCTTTAGCCAACCGAAAATAGTGATCTTATAAAACTAGCCTCTGCTCTAAGGTGGCATACCTGAGAGTTAAGCAGTGTGAGGAAAAGGAAAGTGAATGAATCTGCCAGCCAAAGTCTATAAAATATGTTCTCACTGTGATCAAGAAACTATGATCAAGAGATGGGCCATAGAAAAGGCCTAGTGGATCTGAGGAAGCATAACCAGAAACCCTAAATCTTATCAGCAACAAACCAAAGCCATTACTCTGGAATGGTTTGGTAGAAGTTGGAACAAAGAAGAGAGCCCTTCATCTATATTTCCACACCACAGGGTCACACCTGCAAAATTCAAAGTGACATTGAGGATATTTCCAAAGGCACAAAACTGAGAGGATTCACTACCAGCAGATTCACTCTAAGGGAAATTCCGGAAGTTCTACTTTAAGTAATCGGGAACTATCAAGTGAAGAGTCAAAGACCCTGGGAGGATGGGGATCAAATCATCTGGAAGATGAGGCCAAAGTACTGCTGCCAATTTTAGCAGGGGGCATATGTGTTGTTCTATTCACCCAGCCATTTCACCCATCTATTTTGAGATAAGGAAGAAGACAAAAGAAGTCCAAACTCATATCTTGGAAAAGATTAATGAAATTGATGATTTATATGATACTGGCAAAAGTCAGATTCAAAAGCTTTATCAACCTCTCATTTTTCCCCAAGGGAAAAATAAACATAGTCTTCCTATCTTAAGAAACTGTCAGGGCAAAAGAGTCAGAGGATTGCAGAGGAGCCAATTTAAAGAACAAAAATGGCCAACCAATAAGATGGGCATCAAGTGTCAACATTTCAAGTTTCCCAAATAGAGTCTTGAGGCCATAGATACCTGCACACTTGAAAACACTCGTATTCTAACAAAGAAGAGAGCTGGAGGCTGGGTCATGGCTAAGCACTGATGGAGAGAGGTCACAGTGCTCCAGTCATGTCTACACCAGCATTCCCTGTGTCCCTGGCCATGTGGGTAGGTGATGCACACCAATAGGAAAGTTGTTGAAACATAGGATGGAGACAGCCTCAGTAATTCAGGATGCTGAATTGTGCAGTTCTCAGAAAGGTATCTGGAGAATTGGCAACAAGAAAGAGAGCTGCAGCATTCTATGTGTTCTAGGTCCACAAATTCATTTTCTCCTATGGATCTGGAATAAGCTGCAATACTGTAAAACACATCTGGGGCTCTTTTTCACAGCCAAGGCACTGGTCAGTAGGAGGAGTCAGATTAGCAATGGTGCCAGTGAGCATTACACAACAGAGCCTGGTAAAAGAGCTCAAAGAGGGAGGCTAGGGGTCAGGATATCCTAGTCCTGAGTCCCTTGGAAGTATTTGTTCTGTAGGCTCCATAGCCCTTTCTGTCAGAGAAGGCACATCTGAACACACACATTCTTACACACACAAATGTGTAGTTTAAAAGACAATTTCCACAATTAATGTGAGAAGAAAAAAAAATCCAACCAGCCTTATCAACATTAAAATAATTAAAGCATTCCTTTGGGTCTTCCTGTGAATAAAGCCCTAGGTACAGACAGCTCTACCAGTAAACTTTACCTAAGGTTAAACTAGTTAGTGATTTGCTTTATGCTGCAGAGAACAAACAAAGTGGAGACTCTTCAAGAAGCACAACCACAACACCAAAACTCAATTAAGAAATTACAGCAAGAAATAATGGGGAACAACCTGAATTCAGAAGCAGAAATACAGGCAAACAGAAGCACAATTCTTCAGGGAGTGAAAGGTAGGCTGGGGGTGTGTCCTACAAATGTAAGGCAGCTCAATGCTTTCTAACCAGTCCACATACTTACCACATTAGCATAGGACAGGAAAACACTCAGAGATCATTTATCACTGGCACAAAAAAATGTTTAAATAAAATCAAATCAATTTATGACTGAAAGGCAAAGGACTTAAAAATCATTCTTAATAGTGAAATGGTAGCAACTTTCCCTTAGAAACTTGAGAAAGGCAAACAATGTCCTTGGAGGTCCCACAGGCTTTTGCAAGTGCAGTAAGGAAATGTAGAAACAAAAGTTTGGGGATATAAACTTCAGAGGCAAAGCAATAAAGACAAGAGAGCTAGTGAGCCCTAAGGAGGTCATTACTGGTGCTTGGGTGGGCTCAGGATTGTGATGCTGCAGAAGCTAGGAAAAGGTACCCAGTTCTTCTATCTGGATTCTATTTCTTAACTTTAGTGATGATTACTTGGCTACTTGCTTTAAGACAATAAATAAGCATCAACCATCAAGGTTTAGGTGCTTTAATTTCAGAATACAGGATATAGAAGCAGTAAGCTTGTATGTGTTCAAGGCAAGGTTGGGCTATATAATGGGATCCAGTCTTCAAATAACAAGTAAACAAACAGACAACTTATTTCATATAATTATATCTGTATTCAATACATAACATGATGACATATATCGAAAGCATGAAGAATAGCATTAATTGTGTTCCTTCATCCCCCTTTCTTTTTAAAATAATCCCTTGGTTCTGAAGGAGCCAGATTATACAGCCTGGAAGCCCAGGGTATAGGTGTATATGGGACAGATCTTAGATGTGACCTTTGGGACCTGGATTATCATTTCCTTCCCTGCCCTCAGCTGCTGAGTTTGTAATGGAACCCTTGGAGGCCAGTAGCAAGTTGTGCTGAAACTCAGTGCTGTCACTATCAGGCAGCATCCTAACCTCCATTCTTTCCCAAGCCTCCTTTCCACTGTCCTTCCTACGTCGTTTGTGCTCTAATAGTGCCACACTTTTGAGGAATTTGGAGGAGCTGGGGCTCAGAGACCTTCGTCTCACCATTTCTAACTCATTTCTTACATCGCACATCTCAGTGCTCCCAGGAGACACAGTGGGCCTGTGCACTAGCTCTCACTTCTGAAGACCAATTTTGCCTCTCTGAGAAAGAGTTTGATTCCAGGTCAAGGTGAAAATTGAGATGTCGGAAGAAAAAGAACAAATACAGTGCCTACCTATACTGTTAAATATCATTTGATCTTTAACAGAGAAATGTGAGGTGGCAGGACACAACCCTGGGAAGGAAGCCAAGCCCTGAGACATTAGTGCAGGGAGCAGGAAGCATGTGTAATCCCTTTCCAGAGCATAAAGTCAGATCTCCTTGGCTCTAGCCTCCTGTCCCAAACTTCACAGTGGGCATCTATCACCTGTCTCCTGGGGGCAATGCCAGAGCATCCTTTCAAATGTGTGCTAAAGGTTCATCAGCATAGGTTGGAAAGGGAAGAAGGGGAGAAGGAAAAAAAAATGATCACCCAGGTCTCCTTGAAAGTACAGAACCTTCTGTAGTCATCATAACCACACCAGGCATTGACACTCTCGTGTCTCCTTGGAGGTTAGTATTCCAGTGACAAGGGCTGGGCCCTTCTACTTCCATAGTCTATTCTTTAGGCAAGTAGGTGTTGTGTGAGTAAACTTGGCACACAAGGCAGAGATTGAATGGGGCTGGACACAGAGCTGAGAACCAGCAGGACTTGTCCAGATGCCAGGTAAGCCACTGTGGATGGGACAATGGTGGACTAAAGAAACAGGGAGGAATAATTCCCACAGACAAATTCTAGGGTGAAGGCAATACAGTCACTGGAGGCATCACATTCAATGATCTTTCAATGGAGCTCTTGGCAAAATAAACATAACAAAACCTGCTTTATTCTGCCTACAGTTTAAAATATCCCAACAATTTGCTATAACAGATTTTCAAGGCATCTTACCAACCTTGCATTTTTTCATTAAAAAGAAAAACTTAAGAGATGTGGAACATCCCCCAAATCCCAAGTCTGACCCCTGTGTATTGGCTTACAAACCAATGAAGTATGTCCTACACATGGATAAAAGCACAGTCATAGTTGGTATCATGTGGGAAAAACCGGGGGGGCCGCAGCAGTGGTCCCTGGGCCCACACAGCAGCAGGCCCCAGGCCCAGGCAGCAGCGGCCTGGGACATGCGTGGTGGAGGCTGCCTGGAGACTTCCAGGCAGCCTGTGTCTCCTACCGGAGAAAGGTCCCGGGTTCCAGGGGCTGGAGGCTTTGGCGGTAGCAGGCCCAGCAGGCCCCAATGATACGAGGAAGTCCTTGGTTCCAAAAGGGTTTATTGTCATGGCGGATGGTAGATGGATCTGGATGTACCCCCCCAAACTCAGGGCAGGCCTGAGTTAAGTAGGGAGGGAGGAAAGGGGAGGTTCTGGGAAGGAATGGTTAATTGGCTCCGCCCTCTGACCTTCATTAGTATGTAAATCTCTAGGGCCTGAGGTCTGTAGTTACACCCTCTACCTGTGCACTTTGGGAGGGGCTGTAATGGCCTACGTGACTGAACAATGTAGGTCTATGGAGATTGGACTGCTTGTTAGGACCCTGAGTTCTGGGGACGTAGCCGAACTCCTGCCGTTTCTCCCTTGGAGTCTCGGGGTTCTAGGCCATGCCCAGCCAAGAACCAGGATACCCTTACGCAGTCCCACAGTATCATCTGGTGCCCTGTGAGGAGCCACACCCACTCTCTGAGCAATGTCCTGGTAGTAGGTCCAAAGAAATCTTTGGCTTTGTTTTTCCAGAAAATGGGCTGAATCACTGACAAGAATTCCACAAACTAGCCATATGAAACTAGCATTAGTGTCTAGGAAAAGACGGAGGAGACACACTTTGCTTGGAGATTGAGATATCTCTCCTGAAGTGCTCTAACAGAGGGTATCTGGTGGTTGGTTTCACATTCAAACTATGAGATATTCAAACTCCAGAGAAAATATAAGAACCTTTTGCAGTGTTTTTCAACCTATGTGATCCCATTGGGGGTTGTATAATTGATATCTTGCGTATCAAACATTTGAATTACAATTCATAACTAGCAAAATCCCAGTTATGAAATAGCAATGAAAATAATTTTATCATTGAGGCTCACCACAACATAAGGAACTATATTAAAGGGTAGCAGCATTAGGAAGGATGACAACCACAGACTTTATGGAATCATTTGGTTTAGCTTGGTTGTCTCCTATAAGTTACCAGAACCTAGAATAGACAAGATTGGAAGGGAAAAACACATGAGGCCCTGAAGGCTCCTGTCAGTGTCGTTATTTCACTTAGAATGAGAGAAAAGGGATACAGACCTTCAGTGTCCTCCTCTCTACTGAACTCTGACATATCCAACGTGAGACCTATGATACCTCTAACAAAGCAGTTGTAGACCAAGTTAATCTGTAAGTTCAGAACTTACTGAGCCCAATACCAAGATGGCTAAAGAAGCTGTGGCCAGGGCTCTGGGACCTACCTCTGCTTTGCTCTAGTGCCCTCTCTACCTCTTCTTCCTCCCTTACGATGTGCCTTAGTCTCTCTTACTGGAACAGAGTCCTTGCCCTGAGCTCTGTGCTCTCCATAGCAAACACACAGAAGGATCCCTCTCTGCTAAAGCGACTGTGTGGCCTTGTGCCTATTGTGCAGCTGGAGGAAGCCTGTTACCTACACACCTTCCTGCTCAGCAGCTTGGCTTCTGAGTGTTCCCAGTCTTCCTGCCCTATACTTTTCTTGCCAATATTGCCTTATTTCTATTCATAGCAAAGTTCAAAGAGCTTTGTTCGGTATGCTACATTCAACAGCTGTAATCCATGTATGTTTACATTCTTTTAACCGAAGTGTAATAAGCTTACAGAAAAGTGTACAAATCCCAAGTATGAATAGAGTCTCTGGAGTTTTTAGTATATGGCCAACATGCGATCAAGAAATAGAATGTCCCAACTCCCATGGGCTCATTCCTGTACATCTTTACAGGAACTGCTGTTCTGTTCTCTCTAGTGTGGCTTTCTGGGCCTAGAAGGGTTCTGTCCCATTCTCTCTGGGGTATACTGCCCCTCAGTCTAGTCTCTGAGGACCTTCCTACGCTCACCTACCTCCTCACTGGTCCCTCTGGTTCTTAAGTCTTAGCTCTATCTTGGCTCATGTTTGTATCCAGACTTCTCCCTGAACCCCAACCCACAAATCCAATCCACCTGCCCTGTGCCTCTCTCCCCTGCCAATAGACTTGCTGAAGCCAAGACAAAGCCTCAGCCATCCTGCTCCTTTGACATACCTACCTTCCTGATGTGTAATGCACCACCTCTCTCGTTTTCTGTCCCTTCACACCACAATGCAGACTCATAGGGCATTCTTCCAAAAAACATTACAGTCTCTCTACTTATAAAGTGCCTGGTACTGGAGTGGCCCAGCTCCACTGGCTTTCTTCTGGTTATAGTGACAGAGACCCTTTAACTTTGCCTGCTGCCTTCTGTTGTAATAACACATGGTATATCAAGCCTCCAAATGATTCCAACTCATTTTCACAGATGAAGGTCCTTGGGCCTGCTCAAACATAACCCTTCCTCTGTCCTTATTTCTGACTCTTACACTCAGTAGTTTTCTGGCTTCAGTCATGCCAGGCCATTCTGCATGAGTGCCGGGCGAGTTCCCATCACAGAGCCTTTATACTGGTTGTTTCTGTCAGGAAGTCTATTTCTCAAGAGTGCCTCTTGTCATGAACTGTCAACCTCCTTAGCAGCCCTTCTATGACCACTCCTTAAAATTTTATCTCCCATATCAACTTGCAATGTTATCTTTCTCCTTCATACTCTTCTGGGTTTATTCTTGGTTTTTCTACTGCCTGCCTTTATTGGAAGTCCAACTTTACAAGGGGAGAGTTTGTCCTGTCTTGTATACTGCAGCATCCTGGGTACCTGGATCATGGTTGACACATTTTGTATGTTCACAAGACATAGGCACATAGATACATTTCAAGGAGATGCTGACCAGCTCTGCAGGACTCCTGTTCCCCAGATCTTCAGTATTATAAGAAGGTTCCCCTTTCCCTCATCTTCCTGGTTCCTTTTGCTGCCCCTATTCATAAAGTTCCTAATCTGGTTCTGAGTATCCATCTCCCATTTAATTATTGCTGTAATGTTGCAGTTAGTAAAGGAAAGAACCATTTTATGGAATGAAATGAAATCAAGGCAAAATAAATGCCTCAAAAAGAAGATTCTGCTAGTCACCGCACTCATGCAAACCCAGGGCCTGTGGTGCAGATCCAGACCTAAAGCCCCTTGGGAGTGTGTCCAACTGCGGTTTCAGGGCACCGTCTGTCCCAAGGGACGGAGTGCAGGGCCACAAAGTCAAATACTACCGTTTTCCTCTGGGATCCCTGTAGCACACATTCTTCAAATGGGTCGTGGAGGCAGGGGTTTGAGGAGTGAGTCCTGTGATCTTAGGAGTGCTTGAACATAGATTAAAGAGTTCTGCTGCAGCAGGTTCCATTTTTAAAGGCTAGAAGTGCCCGGCATTTGACCCCATGTGCCCCTGTGCTTTCTACCTTTATGAGATCTGAAAGTTGTTTTAATCCTTGAAACATTCTTTTCCATTTCAATGAAGATATTAATTTTTTTCAGTTTTAGACTTATTGGAGGGATTAAAGAAGATAAAGTGTGGCCATTAACTGTCTTACAGCAGACACTCAGCAAAGTGTGGAGTTTATGTCTCCTCTCATCCTAGGTTGGAAACACCAGTTTCTAATTTGATCTGTGCAGTGTATATCTTTCTCTATAAACTGGTTTATAGAACTGATTCTCATTAAGGAGCAGATGACACAGTGAAAATGAAGTGACCAGAAAGCTCTACTTGCTGGCTCCCACTCTGCTTCTACATTGAGTCTTTTGTTACATCTCAGGGCACAGTGATAGGCTTCCCTGTCAGACTCTATCTCCTGAACCTCCCAACCCCAGCCTCAGCCACAACCGGGTATTTGTGATCCTAGTTTCCATGAGATCACTTGGGTATTCACACTGAGTGCTGAGGAAATCAGCCAGTAACCTTGTTTTTAAAATTACAGGTTCCCAGGCCCCACTTCAGAGGAGCAGGTCAGTGCTAGGGATGCAATGTGCTTTGCCCAAAGCCTTCTCTTCTGAGAAGGACCAAAGCTGTATTGAGCAGGGCACACTGTGAGATGCAGTCTCTGACACACAGTGAGTGCTCAGCAGTGTCACTCCTGCTTTCTGCCACTACTCTTAGTTTGATCTCTCAGCTTTTAGAACTCCTGTCTACCTCTTTCCAGGCATCCTCTTGCCTGCCTGTAAATCCAGATTGCTTGGACAATTGTGGTGCCCAGCAGGGTACCATTGTGCTTTCTGTATGTGCTCCCTCTGGGAAATTGTGGGTGTGGAAATTATTTTGATGCCATGCTGTGGACCAGGAAACAGGCATGGAGGGATGACCCATAAATAAGGATCTTCCTAGAAGAAGACAGAACCCCAAAAGCCCAAGTTTGTAGGACCAGGACAGCCATCCATTCTTTTCCTCACTAACTGATTTAATCTCTCCCAACCCCCACCCTGGCTTAGCTTCCAAGAAGTCCTGTGTATTTGTCTTGTAAGCAGCAACACAGTCTTGGGGAGCAAGGCTTCAGAATAGAGCTGGGCTGGGCTGTAGCCCCCCCCCCCCTCCTGCCCCAGGGAGAGGCTCCACAGCTGAGCACTCTGGGGCCTTGACAACATCTGCAAAGAACCTCCAGAGAAGGCACCGAGCTTCTCCCTCCAGGCCCCAGGATTAGAAGTCCCAGCGGGCAGTGTTCAGGCCAGTGTTGATTCAATTTAGAGCCTGATTCTGAGTGTGTCTGTTCCATTCCATGCCATGCACTCTCCTCTTGGCAGCTGCATGCTCTCCTCAAATGGCCTGGAGATTTCTTTCCTGTCTGCAGTTGGGGCTGCAGAGGCATAAACAGAATGCACAGCAGCCTCCTGGCGGGGCTGAGGTTCTGGGAAGTATTTCAGCATGGAAGCCTCATCTAAAAAGCACTTGGACATAGGCCCTGCAAAGGGGACTCCATCCAGACAGCTGGATTGGAAACAGCAGCCCAGCTCTAGATTCCACAGCAGTGAACCCAATCTTTCAGTATAGTGCAAAGGGAGGCTGGGGAGGAGAAAGAGGAGCAGGGAGCATCTCCACCTTCTCCCCAGCACAGACTCATCCCTACCCTCTGCAAGTGTTTGAACCTTACTTCCAAAAAAAGAGGTCGGCAGAAGCTGGTACAGAAGGTGCCCTTCATATTTCCTGTCAAACAATAAAAATCATCTTGACCACTAAAGGTATTAAATACCTTGAATCCTTCCTTCTACGTCTAAGAGCTTGTTAGCATATAAAGAGCAAATTAATTTCTGAGATGAGATTCTGAATGCGGTAATATCTTTGGCCACAACTTGCTCTACCTAGAAGAGGACAGGGCTTCACTGCCGATAGGTGAAGAAGCAGAGACCATGTGGGATGGTCTTATATAGGCAGGAGCAGACAGGACTCACCATGGATTCCTCACACATGTCTTTTTCAAAGCCTTGGAGACCTTGGAGGACAAGCACCTCTGAGTTTGCCTCAACTAGTCCAGAAATCTGGCTAGGATCACTAGTAGGTTTGATGAAGCTGGCCCTGGTGTGGACACACAGGCCACCATTCCTTGATCCATGTCATTTATCTAGGGTTCCCAGTACCCTGGGAAGAGGTGATCCCTCTGCCAGTGGAACATAAGATAAGAACTCCATCTCCATTCCAAAGCTTGATGTCCAAGTTCAGCTCTACTTTTCATGCATTGCTGCCTGTGCATCTGCACCCAGTAGAGTAGATATGCCATATCCTCTTATTCTGTGATGTCACAGATTTGAAGTACCTAGATGCAGTTCGTAGCATATTTAGCTCATGAGACAGAACCACTATGCCCTTGCAGAATAAAGAGCTGCCTCTTTTCCCTTCACTGTCTTGACCTCCCCTTTATTAGTGAGCAGCATTATCTAACTCAGACTTAGGGTACTGATTATGTAGGCAGGGGCCGACTGCACTCACCATGGATACCTCACGCAGGTCTTTCTCCAAATCCTTATGTATGGTATGAGCAGTGCCTTTGAATGTCTTGGTAACCAAGCTCATCTGAGCCTGCCTCATCTCACAACTGCCTGGAGCCAGGATCCCAGATTTCCACACAAGTTTATACTTGGAAATCATGGTCTAAAGCACTCATAGAGCACATTTGCAAGAGGGATTTATACATAGACCTTCCAGGGTAGGGCTGGCTCTAGAACAAGGTCTTAGAATGACCTTAGGGGTCCAGGATCATTCACTCTAGTGCTTACCTTCCAGAACGAGACCAAAGAACAGTACAGAGCAGGCACTGTGCCCTGCCCACCCTGTTTGTCTGATTCCGTGTGTGCCCCCTATACATAACCACATAACTTGCCCAGTATTTTCTACCTCCTACTTTGTTGGTGGCACAAAGAGAGTTATGCAAGATTTCCCTCACTACAATAGCTCAAGATTCATCAATTCAAAAGCCATCAAGAAGTAACTACAGGTTTAGGCAGGAAAACAATGTTCAAACTAGAAAAAATCTATTTCAAGTATGTCAGTTAGTTGTTTAGAGCCTCAGCCTCAGAATTCTATAAGGCAGCAGGGGTATTATGGCATCCCCAGGGGTCATCTACCACCTGGAGCATCCCCATATGCACTGGAGTCTCCAGTACTCTGTGCTACCTGGGGCTGCCTTTCTCCCTGTTCTGCTTTGAACAATGGCCATGGGACATGGTGATGGTAATTTCATGCTTTAATTGGTGTGTATAAGTGCCTTTCTGTGATGCATAAGAATAGGAAGGCTGTCTCTTTCTTTGCTAGGAAAAACTTCTTTCAAAACCTGGGTTCCAGTGGGGTCCAGTATAGTAAGGTGAACTGGGAATTGGTACTTTTGGAGTCTCCCACCCAGCATGGGTCCACATGGAGTGCTGGGGACCGGGCTCTGTTAAATGAATATTTAAAACTAAAAAATAAAAAGACTGTTTAACAAGGAAAACAAATCTCATTTTCATCCTTCTATCCAGGTTCAGTGTTTACAATGTTATCTCTAATGTGGTCCAGATGTTTTTCCCCACAGTGACACACCAAGTCTCATTTAAAAGTCAAGCCTGCAAATGCCATCTGCCCTCTGGCAGGTTAGATGCCTGCTTTGGTCATCAGTTTTGTTTCTGAAGGCAGTGTCACCACTGCAAGGACAAAACTGAGTCACCAGGAAGCAAGGCAAACTAACAGCAACCCTACCTGGCACTCTGAGATACTCCAGCTTCTTCCATGCAGACACCCCTCATTGCAATGGACAAGCTTCCTTGAGGAGGGTGTGCTTGTGTGAATAGCACCCTGTAATATATATGTATATATATAACCAGAATGGAGCATTACCTCATGGGACAAGTAGAAGGCTGCAATGCCCAAAGGCCAGAAGCAGCAGAGCATGGAGAAGACGCTGAGTCCCAGATGATCCCGTGGGGGCATCATGAGGAAGTTGTCCTCACTCTCTGTGTCGCTGGAGTAGTCACTCTGCAGAGACAATGGAAAGGACAGGAGGGACATCAGTGAAAAAGTAGCCAAATGTCACCAGTCTGAAGCAGGCCCTTTCTGGCTGCTGTTCTTCATGCTATCTATTGCTGATGTTCATGTTATCATGATCATCTGCAAACGTAAACCTCAAACAAGGCTGCATCATCGGAAAAACAGACCAAGAGCAGGAAGAGTGAAGGCCTTCCTAGTTCTGAGCTCTTAGATAGTTAAAGGTAGACAAAATCTTATGGAAAACAACTGTGGGACAAATGGTCATCCAGCTCACTGTGGTTCAACTTTCAGTTAAAAGTTTTATCATAGATTTCTCCAGGTATTAAATGCATTCTAATTTAGGTCATCTTAGACATACAGTGAGTTTATTTGGGAGGCCAGTGAGGCATATTGTGTTTCACGTATCTTCAGGATCTTGGTGTGGAGTTATGGGTATTAAAAATGGTGGCCTTGGGGAACTTCCAGGAGACATGCCTTAGCTGCATTTTGCTTTTGTACTCCGGACACGGTGGGGATAGTGTAGATAGAGGAAGAATTGCTTTCTCTGGATATCCTCCAGTTTCCTTTGATTCTGATCTGAGTCAGGATATAAAAGGTCTGAGCTCCACACAGATGTGCAGCCTCCCTCACGGGAATCTGACAGCTGTTCTGGGAGAAGCTGCCTATAGATGTAGCTCTCCCTTCACTGTCATACAGTGGCACATGGGATTCTCATAGACCTCGTGAGAATTTCCTGTGAATCTGCTTTTAGCTGGTTTGGTGAGTGGGCAGGGAATACCAGGGAGGATGATTCCAGAACTCGGCAGTGGGAGAACCACCACCTCAATAGCTTGTAGGTCCTGTGAATGCTTGCTTCCCAGATGGGCAGCCCTGGGTGGCTGCACCCACCGTAGATTTTTGTCTCATCAAAAAACAAAGTTGTCCTCCCAAACTTTTTATTTCACACAAAGATGGAGCCCTAGCTTGCTCCAGACACTTTTCTAAAAGCAAAGCCATAACAGATCATTTCCTCTTCAAAGAGATCATTGTCACTCAGATCCTGCAACAAGATGGAGACCATTGAGTATATACTATGAAGCTTGTCTGTGCTGTGGGATGATTCCATCTGACAACTACTGCACCAGGCTATACATCTATCCATCACAGCAGCCTGGAACCACTCATAAACAGATGCCAATGGACCTAGACCAACCCCTTCCCCGGCTCATATGTAGCAGATATGCAATTCGGTCCTCATGTGAATCTTCCCCAGGCCGCAACTGGAGTGGAGGCTGTCCCTAAAGCTGTTTCCTGTCTGTGAAATCCATTCTCCTGGCTGAGCTGCCTTGTCTGGCCTCCGTGGGAGACAATGTGCTTATCTCTGAAGAAACTTGATGTGCCAGGGTAGGGGGATATGCAGAGGAGGCTTCTACCCTCTCAGAGGAGGAGAAGGGAAATAAGGGGAGGGACTGTGATTGGGAGGGAGACCAGGAGAGGGCACAACCGGTATGTAAAGTGAATAAATAAATACATTAATGGAAAAAATGAAAATTGTTCCATTCATAATTTTTCTCTAAAACTGCTGGAAACCCTAGCTACCAGGAAGACAGCATAGCACTGTACTGAGAGGTCAAGAACTGTGTGTGAGATCTTTGCTTCTATTTAGTTAATAGAGAAAACAAGCAAGGAGCATTGGGTTCACTCAAATAACAAACAGAGATGTCCTCAGGTAGTCCTGCCATGGAAGCTGGTGACCCACTGTCCACACAGGGCTAGTTCTCTCCACCATATACAAGTAGGGCCAAAGGGTAAGGGTACCCCAATTTCACTCCCCAGGACAAAAATCATCTTTGGAGGTCATAAGGCCAGCTCCTGTCATGTCTCTGTCCTGCTGATCAGTGTTCTCTGCCCAGTTATGAGTCCCCTGTTTGGTACAGTCTCTGCTCCATGTGTCTAGGACCATACAGTACTCTTTCCAGAGAATTACATCTGTGGAATTTCAATTCATTTTATTCAGTACACAATCCCCCATATGGACTCCAGAACAGTAAATGAAAATGAAAATTACTATCATTATTGCTATCTGAAATGAAAATCAAAACAGCTGGCAGGGATGCATAATTCATACAAGATTCCAGAACTGCACTGTCCAGACCCTGCATAGCATGGAATCACCCATCGGGATGAAGGACAACCCTGTGGTCAGTCTGTTACATGGTACCTTTCCACATACAGGCCTGTCACCTCTAAGGCTTCCAGATCTAGACAACTAGTAATGCAGAGAAAAGATCCTGACCACAAGTGCACACGGTTGAACTGTACTGATGGAGGGTTACCTGCAGGAACTGCCTGCGAGATTAGCCTGTGACAAATCCACCTGGGTCTAAGGTCACAGTCAGAGGGCAAAGGTCATCTTCTTTCATCCAGCCTTCACTTTCCCAAACTGCAGGTCAAAGCTGTCCTGATGTGGGCAGAGATTTTGATTCATGGACAATAAATTTGTACGTTTGTATAGACTCTTAGCTTTTATGACTTGAGGTTCTGATGTTTAATTTATGAAGAATTTTGTGTTGCTTAGGTCATTTTGTCTCATAGCAACTCTAGAAATCATTCAACTGTTATTATCATCTCCATTTTGTAGTTGACAAATAAATGAGAGGCTGCAAAAGGTTGACACCCTTGACAAATGACAGTACTGCTCAGCCAGCCCCTCTGTTCATTTCAGGCTCTGTGCTGTATTTGAACTCACAGCCAACTGCACATAAAACAGTTTTGTTTCAGCTATGTCTATATATTCCTTTCCTTTGACCACCAAGGACTCTGATAACCTTGCTTCTTAATTGCTATGTTCCAAGAGGGCTGGGAAAGCGTGGGAGTAGACACAGAGGTACTGAAAATTTCCCAGACAGTCAAGGCTGGAATCTACTGCCCAGTCATACCCAAGCATGTTAGCACTGTAGTCTCTGGCTTTACTTGTCTCTGTAGAATTACAGCATTGTCCCTATGCAGTAAAGAAATGGGTTTCAGGACAATAAGTACTTTGCAGATTCTTAGCTCATCCATATTCTGAAGTTATAGAGTTGTTCTTGCAGGACACTGAAATAATTAATCAGTATGATTAAAATGGATTCTCAAAGTTCAAGAGAAATCATACATATAATAAGAACATCCTGGCTTGTAATGCTTCCTTTACATGAGGATCTGTATGGGTTTAAGTGGCCATGGGCATTGAGCCACCAAATAGGAAGGAGAGGAGATGCAGCCAGACCAAGAGATGTACAGATTCCTTCACCCAAGTAGATGAAATATGAGGCACCACCCACACAGAACAGAAGTGGCTTGTAGGACAGCTGTCTTTTAAATCCCCTTCCTAGGGCACTGTCTGGGAACATCTGCAGCAAATGGGAAACACAGAAGTTCAGGATTCGTGAGGTGTCTCCTTGTGAGCTGCAAGACGCAAGGCAGAGGAAGGTGGGCTGCTGGCCCTGCAACCTGTGCCTGCTGATTGGTTGATCCCCTGAGCACCATATCTCCCCACTGGGCTGATGAGTCACAATCCTCATATTATTTTTTCATTGCTAAATAGTCAAAAGGTCAATCCTTGTGCTCATCTTTATTCAATTCCACACTCACTGTAGCAGTATGAACAAGCACTGCTGGCTGTGTCTAGAGGGCAAAGTTTGATTCATCCCTGTCTCTTGGACTACTTCCAGGTGTCATCTGGTGACCTAGAGACATCCTCCTTCCAACACCTGGCTATCTGGGCAGGAAGATAACCACTTGGTCCTAGAAGGAACTCTGAGTGGGTTCATTTATTGAGCCAGCAGCTGCTAGCCACATAGACCTATATAAACCCGAACTTCAAATTAAATAAAACCAGCAGCTGATTCCTTAGTTTCACTACACATTCCATTCATTACACAGAAGGCACAGTGTTCAGTGTCTATCAGAACACTTCTCTCATGAACATACAGGGCTCATTTCCTCAATTTATAAGTGGATTCTCCCCCAAAATGCCTTTCCTTATCAGAGATTCACTGTCTCAATCTTTGGAAGAATTTTGACCTACCCAGAAAGTCTCTGCAGTCCTGCTCTCTACTAATCTGACTTGTTCTGAGCACCAGGCAGGCAGAGAGGTCAGTTATATCCTGGCACAGAGAGGACTCAGTGCACTTTTCTGGTTGAAGAACACACCTATGGCCTTAGCCAACTGAAAAACCAAGTTCAACTGTGAAATGTCTCCATCAGATTGCCCTATAGACAAGTCTGTGGTGTATTTTATTGATCAGTGATTGATGTGAGAGGTTGCAGTCACTGTGGATGGTGTCACCCCTGGGAATGTGGTCCTGGGTTGAATAGAGAAACAAGTTGAGTAAAGTCATGGAGAATAAGTCACTGTTTCAGTTTCTACTTTGAGTTTCTACCCAGAAGTCCCTTCAAGGTGGTCTAAACACTGATGAAATAAAAGAAGAATTCAACTCTTTCCTCTGGCTTTTGGTTATGGTAGTTATAGCAGCAATAGAAACAAAACTAATACAAAGTCCTTGTTTTCTGGGTTACTCAAAATCAGGTCACATTAAAAACCATGATATTCCCTGTAGCCCCATTGTGTGGTACTTGCATGGCTCAGAGATCTGCATAGTATACAAAGAATGCCCATTTCAGGATCTCAGTACAATTGTCCTGAATAATTCATTAATCATCTTGGCTATATGTTAGGAGCATGTGTTTAGTTTCCATTGCCTACAGATTGAAACTGTATCATAAGGTAGTGAAATAGAAACAATGTAAACCCTTAACAGCCTGGGGATGTGCCTCAGTTCATTTGCCTAGCATGCATCAAATCCCTGGGGTTGATCCCCAGCACTGTATAAACTGAGCATGGTGGATGGATCTTCTTCCTGTTTGCATATCGGGCTCCAGGACAAACTTTTATAAGACAAATAACAATTATAAATAAACTTTGGAAACGAGTAAGTTAATGTACTACTTAGAATAGATCTTTTTTTATTTCCCTCAGTAACATCTAGTTCAATGGTCCTTAAATGATTTTGTATTCCTGAGAAGACTTTCTGTACTTTTAGAAGACACTAAACTGATTAAAATCCTGAAATATGAAAATACACTTTTATGAGCAATGGGTTATGTTCATAAATATAAAATAAATAAAATTAACATAGAACAAAACCAAATAAAAATATAAGTAACTGAAAGGGATGGAATGAAGTCTCTGCTGCCTACATTCTGGGGTTTGTCTTGCAGAAGATGAAGAACTGGCTCCAGCCATCTCCCTGCTTATCACTGACCCCTGTCATCTGGAGGCTGTCAGTGTGATTCAGAGCCAGATAGAGCTAAGGTAGGTAGAGAGACGGAAAGAGGTTAAAGTAGCAGTTTTGGACCTGTTGATCTTGACTCCTTTGGGATTCATTTATCAGATATCCTGCATTTCAGATATTTACATTACAATTCATAACAGTAACAAAATTACAGTTATTAAGTAGTAACAAAGTAATTTTATGATTGGGGTAACCATAACATGAGGAATTTTATATTGGGTCACAGCATTAGGAAGGTTGAGAACTACGGGATGTATGTAAGGAAAGGCATTTCACTAGACAGGAGGAAAGAAGTGCCACACTGCCCAGCAATACTGGGTTACATCCCTGTTGTTAGTGATGGAGAAACTGGAAAGACCTGAAGAACATTTACCAACCAACTGTGGAGTGGCTAACATAGTCTGTTAACTAGTATGCAAATGTGTAGCTGAGGATGAAGCTGGAACACGCTATTGTGTGGCTCATCTCCAGGAACAGTGCCCTGTGAACAAGTTATTCATATTTTGTTCTGCTTTGGTTCTGTTCTTGGTGGCAGCCCTTCATATCCTGGCTCCCACTTTCTCAGCTGACCGTGCAGACCATACTCCCATTGATCAATATGCTTTGCATGAGGTTTCAGTTCCTCATGTAAAATGTTTGCTTAGCCTTTCGGAGCAGGCACCAGGTCTTGAAGAGAAGCTGTAAATAGCTGTCATTCCCACCCACTTGTGTCAAAGACATAACTGAAGCTATTGCACGAGACAGAGGGTCGAATGGGAAAGGCTGTGTGACCTTGCCATTAGTGAAAGAATAAGAGGAGCTTGTATATTTATGACATGTTTAAAAGGGAAAATTCTTTTAATAAGCATTTGTTCTAGGCCAAAAACAAATCCATTTCTGGTTTGAGAAGTGTCTAGTTAAGGCCTTTGGAATCTGATGTTCTGAAAGCAGGAGCCAAATGAAACGTAACTCATTAGGCTTCATCCCTGGTGCAGCTTCTAGTAAGTCTTTAGTCATGGAGGTGGAGCAAGATGATAAGGTACACAATTATATGAGAGGGCTGTTGCTCCATATGCATGTACTATTCATTTAAATCCTTATTCTCTGATTAGCTACAAGTAGGCAACCAATAGTTATTTTAAGATAAGAAGCCCCACTTACCTAAAAGACAATGTTTTTGTTATTGTTTCTGAGGCCTGGGAAGGCAACTTTGCCAAATACTACTGGTTGACCAACCATAGTTTGGGATCTCAAGAGTTCAGGTGCAGTCATTCTCTTACAAGGTTGAACAGTTTGAGTGGTATATTAGTTACTTTTCTTAATGCTTTCGTAAAATAACTGACAAGCAAGTTAAGGAAGGGGAGGTTTAATTTGCCTCCTGGTATCAGGAGACTGACTGTGATGATGGGGAGGCATGGAAACTGGAGTGGCTCAGTCTCTGCTGGTAGGAGTTTGTGGCTATCACTTCCTATGTCTTGGCAGACCAGGTAACAGACAGCCATGTCTAGAAAGAGGGACAGACTATAACCTTCAAAAGCTCTCCCTCCAGTGACACCTCCTCCAGCTGGGCTCTATTACCTATAATTTCTGCAGATTGTTTAACAGGGCCACCAGGTGAGGACCAAGTATCTAAACACAGACTGTGGAGATATCTCACATTTAAACACTAATAAGTATATCTTCAAAAATCGTTATGCTATGAACTCCATTCCAAAATCATCTGTGGATAGGAGAAAGAGAGTTGGAACAAGTCCAGCTGCACCACCTGGATGTGGGAACGACTAGGAATAGATAAGGCCAATAGGGTGGTGTCACCATTAAATCCTGGTGGCATTTTAATATGAGAAAGAGATCAGAAATAATCTACATACTCCTTGACTTTCCTCATGAGATAGCCTGATCTGACTAAGCATTCTTCATGGTGCTCACTGTCAGATGGGGCTCCTCTGCCTGACCCCAGGAACTATAGGACACAGTAAGTCTGTTTTGTATGTTTGTTTGTTTTTGTTTTGTTTTACAAAATTTATTCAGTATACATGACATGGTTATTAGCAATAAGAGATGAGCTAATGTGGAGTCAAACCTAGGAAATGAGATGGGAAAAGAAGTGGAGGACTACTAGAGACCACGGTCAGTACAAGAGTAGTGCTACATTCATGTGCATCTGGATCCTCTTGCAGGAGTCTCGGGGATTAGCTTATTGGGGAATAGGCTTCACAACACTTTATAGGTCAGATAAAGAAACAGAAAGTCCTCGAGTACGTGGAGGTCAGGCAGGGGACCACAGTTGCAAGAATAATACCTGAGAGAGGATGAGGAATTAAGTGTGCCTGCTCAAAGCCTGTGGAGAATCTAGGGTTGCTGGATACCCCCAAACTTCAACTAGGACATCCTCTATGTTACAAGACCACCAAAGTCAGGGTAACCTTGAGAGATGAGACACATACACAGACCATGGTTGGGTAGGATGAAGAACCATCACCACTGCCAAGAAAAATGGTACAAAGTATAAACACAAGTGTGAGTTTAAAGCAAAATCAGCCCCTCGTAGACTTAGTGTGAAGGACACAGCAAGATTCAGATAAAGGTGACCAGGACGTAGCAGGAGAGCAATGCATGTGGAGTTAGTTACCAAAGAAACCTGAGACAACTGGCTGACTCTGATACCTATTACTAGACAAAGTGCACACAGGCCTCTAAGCTCTCTCAATACCCATGGCACCTTACAGTTCTTCTCATGGCACCCCCTAATCCTAAACTTCTCCTGCCCAGGGGCTTTGCTTCCCTTCACCAGTTTATGGTCCTATAAAACCCTGCCATTTGGGTCACATGTTCTCTTGGTTTCTTGGCTCTCTTGGTCTGCTTGTTTCCTTCTCTCTTGTCCCTGTCCTTTCTATTTCTGGTTTTTATCTCCATCTCTATGCTCTCATGGCCCAGTGGTCATGTCCTCATTTCATTAAGGTGTCAACGGTAATGTTTTGTATTTCTGGTTATGGACAGAAACTCATAGTATGCTGTGTTATCCAGTTTTCTGTCACTATAACAAAATACATGAGATAGCTTACAAACAGGAAACATTTACCATGACTCATTTTTGAAGATTTCTTTTAAGTAGAGCCTGTGGCAAAGGAGCACATCATGGAAGAACATTCTTGCTTACCTGATGAGCCAGGAAACAAAAGGGAAGGAGAGGGGCAGATCAAGAGCCCATTGTCCCTTTAAGGACACACTCACCAATGACCTACAGGCTTCCTGCTAGTTTCTAAAATCACAGGTAACTGCCATCACAGGGATCAAGCATTTGATACATAGTTTCTAGAGAATACTAAATATATACAAGAAACAGCAAGTTTTAGGAAGAAAATGAGAATACACTCTGGTGATCACAAATGTAGTATATGAATTGTGTGCAAAGGGATCAGCCTGTTCAAAAGCCATAGGTTGAAAATGAGCTCAGGATGGGATAGTAAGAGGGAACACAGCATGAGGTAGGACAGAGTACTCCCTACATCTAGCCCAAGTCACAAGCCCACCACATCCTACTGCTGGAGAAAGCCAGGAATATACTACATCAACTTAAGTAATAGGGAAACACTCAGAGGGTTGGGTTCACAGTTGCAGGCCAAGCTATTTACTGTCGAAGAAGATTTAAATCTGCATCATTTGTACAGGTAATTCTTCATAGCATACAAAAACTACATGCATATTTTCTTTTTTTTTAGAATTTTAAAAATTGCTTTTAATTTTTTACAGTTCAGTCATTACCCCATTCAGATCTACCCTCCTACAGTTCCTTATCCCATTCCTCCTCCTCCTTGTTTCCAAGAAGATGCCCCACTCCCCACCCATCTCTGCCCCCTTGCCAGGCCTCCTCATTACTTGGGGACTCAAGTCTCTGAGGGTTAGGAGAGTCTTCTCTCACTGAGGCCTGACCAGGCAGTCTGTGCTGTATATGTGTCAGGGGCCTCTTACCCACTGTGTATTCTGCCTGGTTGGTGACTCAATTCTTTAATAATACTCTGTGCTCATGTGCTCTAATTGAAAAAATATATTGTGGTTTCTTTCAGAAATATATAAGTTGGTTAGCAGTTTTTAGATCTATAAATTTTTTTAATAAACAAATTTGTGGAGCATCAATGAAGTAGTCCGTATGTGGAGGTCAGATAATGACTCTCAGGAGTTAGCTCTTATGCTGAGGAATGAACTCACATGGTCAGTCATGCAGGACAGAAACTGAAGGAGGGGCTGTCTACAGACCATTCCACCTGGATATCCATCCCATGTGCAGTCACCAAAGGTAGACGTTGATGTGGATGTCAGGATGTACATGCTGACAGGAGCCTGATATAGCTGTCTCCCTAGAAGTCTGCAAGAGTCTGACATACTCAGAGGCAGATGCTCACAGCTAACCATCAAACTGATCATGGGGTTCCCAATGGAGAAGATAGAGTGAAGGCTGAAGGAGTTGAGAGGATTCGCAACACCATAAGGAAAGCAACAATACCAACCAACCAGAGCCACCAGGATCTAAACCACCAGCCTGGGAGCGCTTAGGGAGGGACCCATGGCTCCAGCTATATATGCAAGGGAGCTATATATAAGTGGGAGAAGAGATCCTTGGTCCCATGAAGACTGGACGTCATGGGGGGGGATACTCGAGGGTGGGGAGGTGAGGTACAGGGGAGGGTGGGTGGGGGTACACCAACGTGGAGGCAGGAGGAGGGGGGAAGGGATAGTGAGTTCCTGGGAGGGAGGGGGGGAAATGGGGTAAGGAGAGAACATCTGAAATGTAAAAAAAATTTTCCAATAAAAAATTTCCAATAAAAAAAAAAACAAAAAAAAAAAAAACAGTTCATTCACCCAAACTGCTGAGACACTCAGCATAGTGTGTTTGCTATGCATATTTTCAAAGACAAGTACCTATTCCAGAATTTCTTAACTCTAGTTTGTTGTATTTTTCTGGGGAACTCAGAACATAATCTACTCTTTATTGTTTTTCACGTAGAAACTTTAAAATTTTCCATCACATGGGCAAGTAATCTTTCCCCCCACCCCTCTTGGAAATGTTCCCTTCCTGAAAGCAAAGTCTTGAAGAGAGAAAAACTATAGACAAGGCAAGTGACTAATGTGGCATCACTTATTACCCAGGCCCATTGCTCTTCCAGATGCCACTTATCCAATAATGCCGTCTGGCCTCAGGTCTGAATTTCAAGAGAGCATAGTGTCTCCTAGTTTTGTTTGGTGATATCAGTCAATCTTGAACACACCTGTGACACTGCACCTCCTTTCCTTCATTTGGACCTTAAAAGAACAGGCTCTGTTCTCCCTGCACAGGCTGAAGCTTTCACGTCAGTCCTCACCACATTTGCAAGCCTGCCTGCAGACTTGATGAGTAGCTGTTGCAATTGACGAGACTGCTAGGAAAATGGGCTGATGAGATGCCAATCAGTGCAATCTTTAAGAAGCAAAACTGTCAAGAGATAACAAACCCACAACGTTTAGTTTTTGGCCTCCCAATCCCAGTCCTAGGAAGTTATCTGGAAGATGTAACATTAAAAACGAAAGATACAGGAACACAAGATTTTTTCATTGCAATGTTATGTGTAAGTACATGATGCTTGAAATAATTGAACTTGAATGTTCACTCAAAGAAGGGTGATGTTGCATGACTCTTCCTGGGCAGACATTAGCAAATGTCTGCACGTGTTTAAGACAGGCAAATGGCAGACCTTAGAACAGATTCTCCCCAGTTCTAGCGTGGTGAAGCAATGAGTTTGTTCGAGTAGTCACTTACAAGAGCATGGATAACACACAGGCAGCTGAATCACCCAAAAGCCCACTCATGATGGGTGATGAATTACAAAGCCTGCATTCCTGGGGCTCCCTGTACAATCTTCAGACACATCCATTGGTTAGAATGCCTCTCTCACCAGCAGTGATTATTGCTTATATGACCTTGGCTAGGGGCATTGTGTCTGTCTGAGCTTGCTAATTTTTATAAGTTCACTTCTCACTCCAGGACAGAATGTTTCAATTTTGAGAGAATAGCCGTAGGATAGGTGGTTAGATCAACCGTGCTGTATTCAGTCCCCCAGGAGAACATAATGAACTCTGTTTAAAAAAAAAATAAAAAGACAGACGAGACCAGAAGGGAATATGGATAGATACCATATCCATAAAAAGATTTAAAAAGAAATCACAAATCTGTATCTCCTGACACTTTACTTAGTGACGACTCTATATACAATAATAGTCCCATAGAATACCATTGTGAGTGACATTGGTTTGTTGTCAGTTCAGCTGATTAAGTTTGCACAGTGAATTTCCTCTAATTATCAGGTGTGTGAACATGCATGTTTCTGTGTAATACACATAGAGTATACACATACAAGCATCATGCTTCCTTGCACAGTCTGCTGAGAAACTGTGGCTCACAGAGTATGAGTGAATGCATGTACCCACAGCCCTTGCTTTCTGAATATAATTCTTTAATGAAAAGAGAGGGCTGATTTTAGGCTGAGATTGGCAATGTGTAAGATACAACTTGAGCAGCTGGGTGAACCAGGAATGAATGAACACAGGGGATGAACAAGGAAGTATCAGAAGCCAGTTTGAAGAAGCTCCTTCTGTCAAACAGAATAAAGTGAGCATTATAAACACACAATAATTTCTGACAGCAGCCCTTTGAACAAGAAGTTATGGTCTACACCAAAACAAAGTTAATACATGGTTGAGAAAATGAATACATGCTCTTCCCCATGGTATACTGTCTGCCCACAAATATCACAGGAAGCACAGGAGTTGGGCGTCTGGAGCTTATATGAGCTGGTCTCATAGCATGCCCCCTGCAAACATCTGAGTGATTACCAAGCAACACAGTTCTGTGGTCAGTGAGAAATCTGGCAGTCATCAAAGGAAGCAATCAGAACTAGCCACACTGGCAAAAGGAAAGGAGATGTTACTGGTCTCCTGACTGGTCTCACTGGGAGAGATAGTATCACTTTTTTTTTTTTTTTTTTTTTTAGCTTAAGTTCAATTATACAGTGTAAATCAGACAAGCCTAAGCATACAGCTGGCCTGATATGTAGCTGACCCATATTCTGCAGAAGTCAAGGTCATGACCAGCCAGGACAACAGAGTTCTTCTTTGTTAAAGAAGACAGCAGGGCTATGACAGTATATGTAGTATGGAAACTGCATGTGAATTTCCTTTCCTTTGCAGCAAATGGAATACAGAAAGAAATGAAAAAAAGTGCACTTTATAGACTAGGAAAGATAGTAAAGAGGATTGTAACTAGTAATTTCCTAATAATTTTATTCTTTGGATGTGTTTTTTGCATGTGTTATCTGTGTATATATATATATGTATTTCTATGTATAATTCATTTAGGAATAAAGAAACATTACATCTGCAACGTTCCAAGGAGTCCAGAAAATATATATGTCTATAGATAGGATAGTAAAGCCAGTACTAATAGATGAAGGCCAAGGAAAATGGAGATGAGCAAAGAGGAATTGGCAGCACTTGTCCTGCAACTTCACATCTGCAATCACTTTCAACATAAAATGTCAAAAAATCCTTCCTAAGTGTTCTATTTCAGTAGAAAAATTATTATTATTATTAAAAAATTATTTAAATTGAATTCTTTTCCTTTGGGGATTAAGCACTGCATATATTTTTCCCTCTTCTGATTGTGCTTTAATGAAAATGCTAATGTGGACCACTGGAAAAATGAAAAAAAAAAAAAAAGCTGAACTCCCTTTTATGACACATGGAAATTTATTTAGCATTGCAATCTGGCATCCCATCCTGTTTGTCCTTTTCATGTTTTCAAAAGGAAGCTACTTAGTGGTCTTGGGTCCACACATCTGTTCTCAAGAACATAAGACATCAAACACTTCCAATAGATAAGTTTGAGCCAAGCAATCCAAAGAGGGCCCTTGGGTCAGGAAGACTTACTAAAGGACACAACAATTGAGTACCCACTGCGGGGCCAGCAAGAAAATATCTGTTAATGCATCCGGAAGAGAACTGCTCTTTTGAGCCACACAATGCTGACAGAATGTTCATCCTCTGTAGTCTAACAGTTCCATTAGTGTGAACTAGAAGGAACTCACCAAAATATTAGAGATGTAACTGTAGGCTGCAGGGTAAGGAGTGTGGGCTGGGGCATGCATAGCCAGGTAGCAAGCCAGCCCTTCCTAGAACACAAGGCAAACTTGGTGGAGCTTAAACTCATCTGCGTATAATACATACATATTATCTTCTCAGAAATAGTCTCTTGGCCCCTGCAATGGAACAAAATTATTCCAAATACCCTGAGAAATGAAAACCACCAAGTACCTATCTTTACAAGACCTTTTACTATTTCTACAAATGTATTTTGTCCAGTTTTGTTTTCTGCCCCAGGGTGACAGCCCCTTTGCCTGAACTGACATTCCCATTACATTTGGTCAACAGCAGGGGAGCAGCCGATCCCACCTGAGCAGTCTGGTGTCAGTTCACTCTCTCCAAATTCTAGGTACCTGCCTGTGGGAAAAAACGGCGGGCAGCACAGCGGCAGGCCCCAGACCCAGGTGGCAGAGGCCCGGGACCTGCGAGGTGGAGGCTGCCTGGAGGACTCCAGGCAGCCTGTCTCACATTCCGGAGGAAGGTCCCAGGTTCCAGTGGCTGGAGGCTTTCGCTGCAGCAGCAGGCCTGGCAGGCCCCAATGATACGAGGAAGTCCTTGGTTCCAAAAGGGTTTATTGTCATGGCGGATGGTAGATGGGTCTGGATGTACCCCCCAAACTCAGGGCAGACCTGGGTTAAGTAGGGATGGAGAAAGGGGGAGGTTCTGGGGAGGAATGAATAATTGGCTCCGCCCTCTGACCTTCATTAGTATGTTAATCTCTAGGGCCTGAGGCCTGTAGTTACACCCTCTACCTGTGCACTTTGAGAGGGGCTGTAATGGCCTACATGACTGAACAATGTAGGTCTATGGAGATTGGACTGCTTGTTAGGACTCTGAGTTCTGGGGATGTGGCCGAACTCCTGCCGTTTCTCCCTTGGAGTCTCGGGGTTCTAGGCCCATGCCCAGCCAAGAACCGGGATACCCTTACGCAGTCCCACACCTGCCAGCATCATTATCTCTAAATAATTTTAGAGTTTTGGATCTACATCTTCCATTTCTACAACTAGGAGGCAAACAAAACATGGGATATGGGTGGTCCTATATTCCAGCAGACCCAGATGTACTCAGCCATCTTCTCTCTTAGCCCCACCCTTCTCTTCTGACCAGTGAGCCACATACACCACATGTATGAAGCACCCACAGTGTAGGTGGGCTCTTCCATTTGTGAGAATTATTTTCTAAGCCAACAGCTGCTTCCGAGAAAGCACCAATTATAGTAAACCCTTGTGTTCATCAAAAGGGCCAAGTATTCTGTGTAATTGAGTATCAGCCATTTTAAACATCTCTCTAACTTTCATTTTTCTTAGGCTATCTGAAGGTCTGTGTGATTCAAAGGAAAGCATTCATTTAAGTTGTCTGTTTGGTTAGAATTTGAAGACTATAAAGTGAATATTAAAATTCAATAATAATCACTTTGTTTACATAAATCTGAGTGTGCATAAATTATTTAAAGTACACAGATTGCATGTGCTTCGAACACACAGAAATATATACACTTTGAAATAGTATGTATTCACTTCAAAATAACATATATATTATATATATATATATATATATTATATTACACACTTTGAAATAATTTTAGACACTCATACAAATTTTAAAAATAGAATGTAGTTCCTGTAGAAGTTGCAAAGATAGAACAGAGTCCCCACATGCCCTGACTTATGCCTTACATAACCACAGTCCAATGATCAAAACCACACCATGACATCGGCTCCAGTACCTGTGACTCACTACTGGCCTGTCTGAAGCTGCCTGCTGTCTACTGTCTTGTGTCAGTCATGGTGGTTCTGTAGATTTAGGCACTCACACAGGCTTATGTAACCACCACATAATCAAGAGAGAATGATTTCCAGGTGTCTCCCTCATCTACTGACTTCATCCGTGCTCAGCCTTAGCTACTGACAATTCTGGAACTACTGTCTGTTTTTACAGTGCTGTCTTTAAGGGATGCCATTCAAAGGAGATCACACAGCACACAATCTTATGAGACCAATCTACAATTGTTGTAACACTCCTAGGATACACTCAGATTTCTGGGTGTTTCATTCTCTTCCTCCTGCTGTCTAATAATCCATGAAAAAGAAATACCACAATATATCTACTCATTCCATCACTGGAGGACATTTGGCTGCTTCTAGTTTTATATTATTCAAAGTAAATATTATGGCTAAATTTACTCAGAAATTCATGTGGATATATGATTTTATTTCCTCCAACATACACATACAAATCTACTAAGTCAGACAGGATTAGTTTAACTTCTAAGAAGCAAACACTTTTTAGAGTGCCTGAAATATGCTGCATTTCCGTCAGAAACAGCTGGGATCTCTGTTAGATTAGAGACCACTACCTTGCAGAATTCAAGGCTCTCCCTCTTTCTCTAAGACCTAATAAGCTGTCTACACTGCAATGCACTCTAAGGCATTCTCAAACTCATCAAGGGCCTCATCATGCCTAATTATTCCTGAGTCTGCAACTCTCCTAATAAAATTATCCTGAAAGGTGATTTTATGTCACTTTTTTTCTTTGAGCCTGGAGCAATTTTCAACACTGTTTATTTAGCATTATCACCAGCACCTTGTGTTGTCGGGGTCTCTCTCTCTCTCTCTCTCTCTCTCTCTCTCTCTCTTTCTCCCTCTCCCTCTCTCTCTCTTTCTCTCTCATTTATTTATTTATTTATTTATTTATTTATTTATTTATTTATTTATATTTTCTTTCCCATTCTTTCTGATTCTGGTCACCCTGATAGATATGCAGTGATATCTAGTCATGGATGTTCTGTGGGCTTTCCTGATGGCTGAAGATGCTGGACATCTTTTGTGTGTGTTTGCCATTTATTTATGCTATTTGATTCTGCCTTTAAATATTTTGTCCATTTTTGACTAAATTGTTTGGTTACTTACATTTGAGTCTAACATGCTATCATGGTTAGTTTAATTGTTAGCTTAACACAATTGAGAATCACCTGGGAACAAAGTTTCATTGAGGAGCTGTCTAGATAAAATTGGCCTGTACCATATCTGTCAGAAATTGTCTTGTTTCTATTAATTGAGGTGTGAAACCCCAGTCTATTGTGGGTGGCACTATTCCCTAGGCAAAGGATTAGAACTATGTAAGAGTGAAGAGATCAAACTGAGCACAAGCATGTATGTATTCATTGCTTTCTGTTCCCAACTATGGATGTGACAAGACCAATTCCCTTATGCTCTGGGCACTGTGAATCCCCTGCTATGATGAACTATAATCAAAAGAGCTGTCTGTGAACTAAGACAAACTCTTTTTCTCATAAATTGCTTTTCTCAGACTATTTATCACAGGAATAAAAAGAAACTAAGAAATCATCATACAAATGCTTTGTTGGGTATGTAATTTTTTTCAAGTATTCTCACATAGTCTACAACTTGTTTTAGTATCATATTGGTAGTGATTCTTGTGGAGCTTAAAAAACTAATTTGGATTTTGGTTTTGGTACTATATCTAAAACCCTTTTATCTAATACTTGTGTTACAGAGAATTTCTATGTTTCTTTCAAAATTTCATGGATATATGTTTTAAATGTAGATGTGATGAACCATTTATTTGCAGTCCCTATAAGTTTGTTTGGTAAATCACTTCATCTAAAAGAGCAAATCTGCTTGCCCACCTAACCCCTAATGTGAAAGACACCACTAAAGTCAGTGTATGATAAGTTTGAAGCAGGTTAGAATAGGTTAGTTAATAAATGGCAAAAAAATCTACCCATGATATGTTTTGCACCAACATATATTTTAAGTATATAAAACACACCAACAGTTAAAGGAATCCTATAGCAAATTCTCTTGTACCTATCATTCATATGCCACAATTGGCTTCATCATGTGTCTGCCAATCTGCTCACTTTTCTACCCAGTCATCTCTTCACCTTAGTTTTCTAGAAGCAAGCAATTTGAACTATAGCCATTTCCTGAACTCTAGTACTGATCCAGCTAATTTGGATCAGTGTAATCTTAATATACAAAAGGAGGGTATTAAAATTTCATTTGTCACTTCCTAGATGTGAGGACTTTGGGTCAATCACCAACTTCCTTGGTGTGAGTTGTCGTTGTGGCCACAACACCATAATATTCCAGGGCATCAGGAATATTATGCCTAATTTTATATGTCAATGTAACATGCAAGCAGGGTAGAAAGGTAGTAGCTGCAATGTCTCCTTTCTTGTCATAATTCTATAGAACATAACTGTCTTTCTTTCACACATAGCCTAGTTCTTCTCTAGTGAAATACTCATAGCCAAAAAAAAAAAAAAAAAAAAAAAAGAGGAGTATTTTATCAGTTGGTAGAAATTCTCCAACTTCCCTGCATAGGGACCAATCTGGTTTTATTTTGTACCTACATTGCTATCAATAGGTTGGCTATAGCAAAAGGTGAGTACATCTCTGAGACAGAACATGAGGCTATCCATTCCATAAGTGGGATGTTGGCAGATAGACATTCTTTTGTGCCCCTTACAGGCTCCTAGACTTCAGAGCTAGCTCTGGACCCAGATGACCCCCAGGGGATCTATCAGGTGTTGCTGGTGGTGACTGATGACACTACTGAGAAGTCAATATGACCAGTTGGGACATAGCTACCTTCTATTAAGATGAGCGTATTTATGTTAAAGCATGGCATCATCTCAAAGGGAATGACAAGAAATTCTGCAACTGTTTTTCTTCAGTCTTTACTAGCACACTGCGTACTATGACTATCTTTGGCCTATGACCTCTGGAAGCAAGCACATCTTGAGTACTTATAGAAATATAGGAATTTCTTCTTACATTTTCATTGTTATAGTAAGACATGGTGGCTTACAAAGTCAGGAAGATTTTGGAGGATAAGAGTTGAAACAGCATCTCTGGCAAGGACTCCTGTCTTCATGATGCCATGAAGGACAGGTCTGTGGTATGAAGGACATCCATGAGAATCCAAAAGGAATTTAAGGGAATCCAGAGAGTGGAGTGAAGGTCTTCCTTTTTAATGATAATCCTCTCTTGAGAAGCAAGCCAGTGCAATGAGAGCCATTTAACCCTTCTGAAAATGACACCCTCATGGCCTAGGCACTTCCACTAGTCACATTCTCATATTAGCACATGGAGAAACAAGCTCCTGAAACATAAATTGTAAGGAACACATCCATCCAACCCATGGCAATTCTGTGTTGAGACTTTGATATACAGTTTTAGTCCCTAAGGGGACTAATGGGATAAAATACACCTCTTGTTTGTTTAGTAGATTGTGTGTGTGTGTGTGTGTGTGTGTGTGTGTGTGTGTTGTGTGTGTATGTGTGTGTGTATGTGTGTGTGTATGTGTGTGTGTGTATGTGTGTGTGTGTTTTCTCTTAAAGATCTCCTAGAATTCTCCGTCATCTTTACCTTAGGTTCTGATGACCAAAACTTCAGTCTTTCACAGTAGGGAGAGATCCTAAATGTTACAAAGAAATTGTACATATGGAGAGACAATAGTCAGCACTGTGATCTCCAACTCAAGTCTAAGAGTCTAACACCACTCCCAACATATTCTAATGACAGATGGGTTTGATGTTACAAGGCGACAACTGTAGCTAACCCAAATGGCCCAATGTGCCAAACAAGTTAGAAGCCATGTTGAGTTTATTTGATGAACCCATTTATGGCATCCTAGTCATTCCCTGAAGCAAAGTTAGAACACCTGTCTCCCGCAGTTGCCATAAACATCAAATACCTACAATGGAACTAGTCACAACACTCCAAGCTCAGAGAAACACCATGTAGGAGATTTGAATACTCTGTTACAGCCAATATCTCAACATGGAGGCTAGGACTTGGAGAGGGCATACCATGTTCATACCATGTTCACAGCAGGTTCTTAGTAAGCAACATGAATTTCTAACACCTTGGGGCCAAGGACTTGCCTAGGGTTCCTGTAGATTCCCCTCCTTCCTTCCTTCCTCCTTATCCCTCCCTCTCCTTCTTTCTCTCTTTCATTCACTCCTCTTTCATCCTTTGGTATACAGTAGCCACCACCTCATTTCATACTTTGTACCACCAGCCTCTCTGAAACAGCATTGCTTTACAATCCTCCATGTTATGTTCCACCAAGTAAAAGCGAGACAGGGAACATCACACCTGAGACTTTAACACTGCAATAGAACAATGGTGTTGAATGAACTCCATTGACTGTTCCCTTGCTGCCTGTAGTACATTGGTTTCACAGTTGCACTGACTCCCCACATTGGTCTTGCTGGCATTCACCTATCTAACAGAGGGATATCTAAGTACTTGTGCTCTAACACAAGGCACTGCTGAACACTGGCTCTTTGCTTACAAGTGCACTTCAGGTGTAATATGAAAACCTGCTACAGACTCTGGAGATGTTTTCCAATTAACACCAGTGACCCACATCATGAACTTTGTGTCCTGAGCATGTGGGTTTTAAATTAGATGGTGGATGCATTTCCTCCCTAGGTCTCACACTTCCCTGGTGATTGGTTCAAGAAAAACAATGCCCCACCCCACCCCTACCCCCCGAAAAAAAGAGAAAAAGCAAAAACCTTTCTTTGAGGATCTATAGGGAACTCCAGCTTCTAAACTATACAGACTCCCTGCTATTCCTTTGGCCTCCACTTGTGAGTAAAAAAACAGCCCTCATTAAAGAAAGTCCAGAAAAGATCCACTCAGCATGCATTGCTCGATGGGGATCTTTCTCTCACCCTTCTGTTCCCATATGGTACGCTGCTTTTTAAGAAAACAGCAGTCATGCAGACTGCAGTGCATGACCAGTGAGCATGGAGAGTTTGGCCTTTATAAAGGACAGTCTCTGTCTCCAAGACCTAATGAGACTCTAAGAGGCAAACTTCTCAAACAAAGCAAAAAAAGTGGGGGTGGGAAATGCCTCTTCTTACAATTTCAAGAGTCTAACTTTTAAAAATTCAGAGCACCAATCCTAGGCCTCTATTATCCATTCCCAACCACACTGTTCCCTCCTAAATTTCATGTATGCTGTGCCCTAATCTAAGCAAGGGAACTGCTTCAGATGCACGTTTCTTTTATGTTGTCAGAAGATGCTGTGACATGATCTGTGAGAGAAGAAATGAAGAATATGCACTAAGTAAAACATGCTTATTGTTAGATTTATCGATGGACTTCATGACACTTTGGTCAATAGTATGATCAGTCCTGTCTGAATCATAATGTGGAGATATGTTTGTCTTTTTTGGCATATGTTTATGTGTGTAGTGTGTATGCTTATACACATATTCAAATGTGTGTGGGTACATGCAGGTGGAGGCCTGAGGTTGGCACTGGGTATCTTCCCTCATAGATGAACCAGGTTTTTTCCCCACTAAACCTGGGGTATGCCATTTTAGATAGTCTGGCTAGTCATCTCACAGCAAGGATCACTGCTTTTGTTTTCTTTGCTTGTATGCTTTTGCCCTGCTAGCAAGTCCATTCCTTCACTGGCATTAGAGTCTGCTTCTTCAGGATGCTGATATATATTGAAGACCAGCTGAGACACTCAGCCTTATGGAGTGTACAACTACTGGATTATTGCATCTTCCATTCACAGGCAGCAATGTTGAATTAGCTGGACCACAGCCTGTATGTAAGTCATTCTAAAAATCCCCTTTCTATATACACAGAGAGAAATTTATTCTATAAGTTCTGTTGCTCTAGAGAACCCTGACTAGGGATGACATTGGGTTGGTCCCACCTACATCAATCAATACAATGCCCCTCACACATACCCATAGATCAGTTAGGCCAATCTGACCTAAGCAATTCTTCAGCTGAAGTCCTCTCTTCCCAATTGACTCTAGGTTGTGTAAAGTTGACAATGAAAACTAATCAGCACAACCTGTCCTAGACTCTTTTTGAGTATTGAAACAAGATTTTACTCAAGATTGGGAAAATTCATTATAACTACAATTTCATTTAGAATTCGAATTCTTTTTTGTATTGTTCGAAACTGAGGGTGAAAGAGGATCTGTCAGTTATGGGCTTTCCTTCTCATTGTTATTCAAACTCCATTTGTTACAATTACCATGCTAAAAAGCATGTAGCTTGGAAAGGGCAGATTTTGTGACAGTAATGATCATCTTTCAGGGACAGGAGGTTCTGTTCTCTATGATGATTCTGTTTATTAGCTCCATAGCTATAGCAGGTCTTCACCCACTCAGGAGACTGACAATGACCCAGTAATCACAATGAAGGCTGCTGACCAGAGCACTACATATTCCAATTACAGTCTGTTCTGCTTGTAGCAAATTTGGTTGGTGCTGGGACCTTTGCTTAAAAGGAGAAAAAAGTCAAGAGAATATGAACAATGACCTTGAATTCTATGAAAAAATAATGTACTATAGGGAAAGTACTAAAGGGGAAAGTCTTCCCTTCTCATCAAATGGCTTTATTACATACCTAGGATGCTGGCATGGACATTGAAATGTATACAAGGTGCTTGTAATACTGAGGGAGCATAGATGCCAGAGTGGGATTTAATGTGCTGACAGGGACCATAGGTCTATGTCACTGGAGAGCTTTATGTCTCTTGTGATAGAGGTCAGAGAAATGGCTCATTTTGGGGTGGGATGCAGAAAACTCATTTCACAGTTCCTAAGGAATGCTGGCTTTTACCTAGCCATCATAAGTCCTTCTTAATACAGCTTGTGTTCATTTCTCAATATATGGATTTCCTGAAACCTAAATGTTGGTTATTGTTATTTGAGAAACATACCTAAGTTAATACTGTTAACTATTATTATTTTAGAAACGTGTGTAAGTTGTATATTTCAATGAATTTTCTTACCCTGAATTAAGCAGTCCTACTATTATTCTAATCACGTTTACATTTCAAATATACACATATATATATAATTTCTCTGTAAATAAGGGTAGGGAACATGGCTCAATGGGTAAAATATTCACCATGCAAGTATGAGATCCTTAGTTTGAATCGCCAGAACATGCATGCAGCTGGACATGATATCACATGCATTTATGATCTTGATGCTTCTACAAGGAGATGTGGGGTTAACATAGAAGACTCTCCAGAGCTTTTAGGCTAGCTACCATGTTCTATGTGTCAAAAGAAAAAAACAAACAAAAGCAAAATAAAGCACCATAACCTAATGTGAGACCTTGTATCAAACAATGTGGAAGAGATTCTCTCTCTCTCTCTCTCTCTCTGTTCTCTCTCTCTCTCTCTCTCACACACACACACACACACACACACACACCTAAATAAAAAATAATTTATGTGGATGATGCCTTGCAAATATGTTTTCTTGGAGGTAAAATTCAAACTTTGGTGGCCCAAAGTCATCTGCACAATACTTTCTCACAGAACAAGGTGGCAGTGTAGCTACAGCACTAGAAAAAGCATACAGGGCCACAACGATAGTTCCATGACCCAGCAGTGATCCCAAAGAAGCAGGAAAGTCTAAATACAATTTTTCATGGATATATTATCTCAAGGGAAAAACATGAATAGCTTAATTTTCTAATACCATAAGTAGTGATCTGTCATATTATTTAAAGATAATTAATTTGATTAAAATTCTAAGCCCATCCATAAGCCATCTGTTCTCATTTGCTTTCTGTAGCCATGATAAAACACTGACCAAAAGGCTAGAGATTTGGTTCAGCAGCTAAGGTCATTGGTGGTTCTTGCAGTGGACTCACATTAAATTCCCATCACCCACATGGTGGCTCACAAAGGTCTGTAACTCCAGTTCAAGGTGATCTAATAGCATGTTTCTGGGTCTACAGGCTTTGCACATACATGGTACACATATATACATGAAAACAGAACACTCTAAATCTAAATCTAAATCTAATCTAATCTAAACCTAAAACCAAACTAACAAAAGAACACTAACCAAAACAAACTCAGGGAAGAAAGAATGAAGGATTTATTATATCTTGCAAATTAGAGTCCATCACCAAAGGAAGCCAAGTCAGGAACTCGAGAAGAAACCTGGAGGCGGAAACTTAAGCAGAAATCATGAAAGAATGCTACTTACTAGCTCATTCCCTTTGGCTCACTGAGCTTCCAACATAGAACTACCTGCCTAAGGAAGGCACCACATACAGAAGGCCTCTACATAAATCAGCAATCAAGAAATGCCCCCCAGACATGCTCAAATGTCATGTCATCTGATAGAGAAAAATTTTCAATTAAAGTTCCTTCTTACCAGGTATTTCTAGCTTATTAGCAATAAAAACCAACCAGTATACTCTCTGTCCACATGTGCCACATCTGGTCTATGCCAAGATATGTCTGTTCAGAGTTTCACATACTGTTCCAGCAAATCACAAGAGTTCTTGGAAGAAAGGTAGGACAAAGTCAAATACAGTGTCTAGAAACTTGAAACATAGTCAACAGCAGCCATATCAGGGCTCTCAAGTGTAACAAAGGCCAACAATACACCAAAGATATTTACTTGTGGATAACAACTGAATTTGATTAGGAACAGATAGGGTCCTGTTGTTCTGCTGTTCTTGTGGGCTGCTCTATGCCTGCTCACAGTATGGTCCCTGAAATATTTCAGGGTTGGTTAAGAAAACTAGGAGATTTACTGATGGGAGGGACTAAACTGATGGAAGTAGAACATGGGAAGTGGAGGACAGAGGTCAGGGGTCGCAGCAGGGAGAGAGGTCTAAGACTATAGTCTTGGATCAAGTGTCAAATTGAGTCTAGTCAAAAATTTAATAGAGCTCCTGTAAACAAGAGAACCATAGAGATGCTATGTAAGCTCACTGCTCATCCAGGCTGATTTTGGGGCAAAACAAGGGATAAAGCAGGAGGGAGCATGGTGGACCATGAATTTTAGGACAAGCTGAAAGCTGCTGGAGTATAACCCCAAAACACAGCATCTATGGGCACACTGAAAGCACCATCTGCTGAACTCAGTTTCTAACCAGTAATGATCTTAATCCCAGAAAGTCAGCCATAATGGAAGAGGGAAGAACTAGGGGAGAAAGCCAAACACAACTGGAGTTACATTACTGGCTAAATACCACAGAAGAAAAGAGTGTGCACATTTATCCAGGAAAGTCACTAACAAATCAAATAATAAGTGAAAAAGAAAGGACTGAATAATTTACATTTCAAGTAAAAATCTAGAAAGCATGACCTATATTCAGGGCTAAAAAAGCAGTCAGTAGAACATGTGTGAGAGTAGGCACAGATGTGCATTTGGCAGGAAAAGAAAGACTCCAATGCAGCTATTGCAAAAGGAATTTGAGAATAAATTCCTTTATTTAAGAATCAGGAAGTCATATTTAAGAATAAAAAAGATGATGACAATGATTCAACATCTTATTAATAAAGGGAGAAAAAGCAATATGGAGTCATTAACGATCAAATTAAAAATGTAATCCGAAATAAGTTAAAATAAAATAAAAAAAATCTTTCTCAAGAGAGACTTGACATGATCTCAAAAGACAGACCTAGTACCCAACTTGGACAGAGAAAGAACAATGTTCAAGAAGAGTGACGAGCATATCAGCATATTTACTACAGCTAACACTACCCTTCCTGTGAAATCATCCTTTTCTCTCACCCATGATCAGAAAATGCTAGGTGGTCTTTTTTTTAAGCTAACTTTCTTTCAGGTTCACTACTCTTCTTTTTGAGGAGTCAATGCAATGATGTAAACAAAAACAAACAAACAAAAACCAAAACACAAAAACAAGAAAGAAAAGGAAAGAAAATTCTTCCAAATCACCTTACCCAAATCAGCCCAAGTTCCCCTGAGCATATTATTATATGATTAATCCCTCATGTTTGAAGCCAGAAAAATCAATTTTCAAAAATACCATTTATCATTTTCTGAATTTGTTTTTCTTCCTTTGGTTCAAAGTTGTCCATTCCTATTGACATTCTTTGATTCTCCTCAATTGACTACTGAGGACTCTCTGCTTTCCTGCACACGTATAACTGCAGGCAGTCTCCACTCTAGCTGCAGTCACATGAGTCTCTGAATGGAAGCACAAACACCAAAGTCTCAGAGATCCCAGACTGGAGGTTCTCAGAAGCCAAAAAGAGGCCAGTGACAAATCCAGCCCTGTCCTCTTTGTGATCAATTCACAGATTCTGCAGTTTTGCCATAGTATACCGCCTCTCCAAAACAAACAAACAAAACAAAACAACCATTATGGTCATTAGGAGGCAAGAATCTAGAGTTAGAAGATCTGTCTCAGCTCCAAAGGTTCTAACAAAGCCAACTTGTATGATACTGGAAGGGCTTCTAGCATGTGTGAGCCTTCACTAGGGAGAGACCTTAGTATTCCCTATATCCAGTGTTGCAAACATTATATGACACAATTTGCAAAGTGCCTAGCATGGAACCAGTGGTCTGTGAGTGCCCACTTGTCTTCTCCCACCCCACTTTTTACCACAGTGAAGAAAAGGCTCAAAGCTTCCGAGCAGGTTTAGACAGTGTTCTATCTGCTTCAGGGTCTGAATAGGTGTGCATTGAAATAAGTCGGCAATGATGTGCCTTTGGACACAGGTTGGCACTGCCACAGCACGAGGGCCCTCCTGCTGGAATGGAGCCCTCCTGCAGTGGATTCTATCTACTTCACGTCACTCCATAGCTTTAATTTCAATTGTATGTTTCATAGAATTGCTTTATTACGTGTCACTGTAATCTTGCTGCTTGAGCTTCTTTGTGTGAAGTGTGAAGTGGCTTCCTGCTGCAGGTGCTTCTGGAAGATTCAGGTTTCAGCTGAGGGCTGGGAATCAGATGAAGCAATGGTCACATACCTTCCCGGCACTCAGTTAAGTCCTACAGCTTCCTCCTGCCAGGAAGGAGGTCCTGAGGGGTTGGACAACAAACCCAATTATTACCATCTGAACTATTCTGAAGAAACTAGTAATATGCCTGGTCAGTGAGACTGTAGAGTGAGTAATCCTGAAGAATACTGAGAGGTCCCTCAGCTCGCCCTCATTCCATACCAAACCACATCCTTCTCCAGTTGTTAACTAGTAGTAGAAAAGATGGCAAATACTTCAGGGAGCAGTGAAGCCTTCCATGGCTCTTCTTGAAACTGACTGTAAAACCCAGGCGTGACACTCGAACAAGCATAAAGGCAAATGAAAGACGAAGACACCATATGTTGTCTCAGAATTGTGGCTGAATGGGAAGGGCTCTCTTGGATCCAGAATTGCCTAGAACAAAAGAAGAGCTGGCGAGCATCTGCACTCAGCACCCACGAGTTCCTGCTTTTAACCATCCTGGTGGAAAGAGTTCTAGCAGAGAGAAGCCATGTGGCCAGTTAGCAGTATCAGAGAGCTCAGGTTAAGTTTAGATGGGCTAGCTCAGGAACTGCCCCAGAAAACAGGCCACCAGCCTTATACTATACAAATGTCTGTGTCATTATTATTAAACCTCAAGCAGGTCACACACACACCCAAAAAAACCTCTGCGTGCTCTCTCTCTTCCCTCCCCTCTCTCTCTAATTTCTTTCTTAAATTTCTTCTTCTTTATTTAGAAAAAACAATGTAACAAAAAGCATGAGCAATATACCCTGTTGTTATACCCTGAGAATGCTTTTGAGAGCATGTCTTTGTCTTCCTAGAGTTCTTGAAAAACCCAGTAGCACCTTAATATTCACTACTGGGGTTTTAAATACCTGTGAGAAATTGAGAGTGGCTATACTATATCCCGAATTATTGTCCTCAGTGTATGTGTGGGTGTGGGTGGGTGTGGGGGGGGTGGACTGTCTTAGTCTTGGTGAGCTCCTTAGAGATTAACCAGAAAGTCTGTCTAAATTCCTAGGTAAACATTTTACACACTGCCATTCCATTAGTTTCTACATTGGTCAGATGAAGGGCTCATCTGACCAATGTAGAAATACCACTGTATTGTATAAAATAGCAAAAGATCACTCTAAAATGTAAACACAGAGTAACACTACCACTGCTAGGTTGACAATGCCACTGCTAGGTCAGAACAAAGCATTTGGTTGCTACAGCTCAGTTCCTCAGGCCCTGGTGCACTATCCATCAAAGGCCTGGACATAACACACTAGGTAAGTTGGTCCCTCTTAACACCACCCACTAATTTTTAACTCAAGAGACTGTTTCTGAGTAGATGTCAGACCTCTGCAGAATTTAAAAAATAAACAACAAAAAAAAAACAAGCTAGCTAGGATCACTGTATGAAAACCTGATAATTAAAGGGAACCCAGTTGGAAATCGATCGCCAAAAATGTGGATACAGACATAGAAAGAATCAACAAACTGCATTAAAATATTGGTTGTTAAATTTAGTTATGAGTATTGTGCTGTTATATGTTCTTGCTAATTTTATAACAGTTCTAAAGCCTAGAGTGTTAAATTTCTCGAAATTATAGAAGATTGCCAATTTCTTTTTATATTTTCCAGATTTGCTTTATATATTTTCAATCTGTTGAAATAATAAATATTTATGTTTAATGTAAAAAAAAATATTGGTTGTTTAGATGCAAGCTCAACACTTACTCAAGAGTTAAGGTTAAAGAGAATTCTTAGGCTTTTCTGAAACTTCAGAAGTTGACTGAAGTCTAAGGAAATACATAATCACCTCTTCAGCTCTTAATGATCTTGACAAAATCAATAATTCAGAAAACATGTAAGCATGTGTCAGAAGGGAAGGAGGAATAAAACAACATAAAAGCATAATGGAAATGTTCAGAAACTTCCTTTACACTTTCAGTCTAGCCAGTATCCCACACCATAATTGCAAGGACATAGTGTACCTTGGAGCTGATTTTCCAAAAACTCTTACCAGAGCTGCCCATGCTCTGTGGGACCTTCTTTTCATAGCCAATCAGTGACAAATCTCACTTTTGAAGTATGTCTTCCCATTGTTACTGCTGTCCTAATTTCTTCTTTCCATCCCTGATAACAACAGGGTTCTGTGCCTGCAGTGTGCTATGCCTCTACCATCTTTCTCACATCGGCTCCCACTCTGTAGCTAGAGCAGCTTCCGACAACGCATCTTGTCTGTCTTAGTTAGGATTAATATTCCTGAGATGAAAGACTATGACCAAAGCAACTTGGAAAGGAAAGTGTTTATTTTGCTTACAATGCCATAGCAAAGAAGTGAGGGCAGGAACTCATACTAGGATGGAACTTGGAGGCAGAAACTGATGCAGGGCCAGGAATGGGTGCTGTTTATTAGCTTATACATTATGGCTTCCTCAGCCTGCCTCCTTATAGAATCCAAGAACATCATCTTACAGATGGCACCACCCACCATGGGCTAGGCCTTTCACTATCAACCACTAATTAAGAAAACACTTTTAGAGGCCTGTCTATAGCCTGATATTATGGAGGTATTTTCCTAATTGAGGCTCCCCCCTCTCAGATGACTTCACCTTGTGTTAAGTTGACATAAAACTACCCAATGCATTGTCACAACCTTCCTGTCTGGAATCTTCCCATGGTTCTCTGCAGCCGAAGGCAGAAAGTCAAAGCCAGCAGGCTCAGTTTCTCCGTGTGGTGTCTCACTTTCTCTGTGATGTTTTGTAGATTAAACTTTAGTGTGTTCTGATTCTCAGTCACTCCACACTTTTTAAATTGGAATCTAACTGCTTGGACCACAGGGTGTGGCACAGCAGGGACACTGGAACCAAGGGGTATAAAAGGAATAGATGGGCTTAGTCTCCCTAGCTCTGCCCACTGTCTGACAGCTACCCTGGGCTTCTCACATACTCTTCTCTTTTATAACATAGTGTATGATTTTCCTGAACCTATTCTTCCTTAGATGATTAAGGTTTTGATTGACAGGACCCCACTTTCCTCTCAAGCAGGCTTCTGCCATACTCCCCTTGCTACAGGTCTTAGCATTTCCATTAAGTTCTATGCAGAGCCGACTGCTTCTCTGCTTATCCTAGCTCACATGATCACCCATTGAGCCTCCATTTATTTGCTCTTAAGATACAGGATAGGGGTTCTACTTCTGTAATGATCTTTGCCATCATTTTAGTCAAACAACAATGGCAGATCAACATGCCCTTTGGGGACTGTTTTCAGAGCCACCAATACACTCCTTCATCAGAATTTTTGGGTCAAATTCATGCCACACTTGCGGTGCTTGCTTCCCAGATTCACACAAAGATGAGAGATTTAGTCATTTACTGTTGGCCAAACCTCGAGACATTGGAAAATAGCAGACACTTGCAACAGTCATTAGTACAGAAGCCAAAGCACCCAGTGTTTTAGCTTCCCTCAGGCTCGGGCTGGCCTCTTGCCTTTTTTTCCCCGTCAGTGTTATAAGAAGGTATAAAGGTCTCTGTTTATGGGAGTGGCTATTCAGAGACCCATCAATGGGTCTCACAGTCTTTCTGCCTTCCTGGACACTGTACTCAAGTTCCAGTAGAAAATGTTCTGCTCTCTACTCTTCCTGCATCAGAGTAGCCCCTCAATGACTCTCATACATCACATGACTAGTAACCTCTGTGACCTATCTTACAGAGTCCTGGTTGTAAGTTTTTATGTGTATAATTCAAATGTCCTCATTTGCGTCAGCTAGTAAACAGGTAAGGTATGCTGGGTTCAGGGACATAGTTCAATGGACCAATGTTTTCCCAGTATATGAGAAGTCCCAGGTTTAATTCCCCTTTTAAATATCTGTTGTTTCTTCTTGAGAGTTCTGAGACAGCAATGATCTACTAGTGGAAACTTCATATGTCAAACTAAGGGACCCACTATGACAGCAAAACACTTTTCCAATGGTTCCCGCTTCATGTGTCCCTCTCTCTTGAGAGTTATTCCATGGCAGTGTCCCCATGGCCTTGCCATCCAGTGCTGGTGTCTGTTGCCCTACCCACTGGGCTATTACCACAGGTCGCCTTTAACCAGAATCACTGCCACAGTTCCCAGCCTTTCCCCATCCCTTCCATCCTCCACAAAAACTCAGAAGTAAAGTGGTACCGAGAATACCTTCTGCATTTTTGCATGATAATTTCATTCCCTGGCTTTTCTAGGCACTCACAGGTATTTTCCAGGCCCCACCACCCCAACCCCAGAAGGTCCCCAACAAGCACACTCTCTGACCTCCAGCTCCTGTAACTCCTCCTCTTCCTCCACATCATAGGACAGGGTATGGATTTTGATGTCATCCCCTGAGAGGTCGATGAATTTCCCATCGGGGTACTCCAGGCTGTCTTTGGTCGGTGACCGGTCCTCAATGAAGGTGGTCTCACAGCAGTCAGTGGCTACGCCATCCCCCCAGGATCGGAGTACACCATCCGAGTAGAGGATGATGTTGGGACGATAGTGAGACTCCACGGACTGCTGCAGCGTGTTTGGGTCCAGAAGCTGCTGCACATGCTCACTTCTGCCTCCTTCCAGGCTGCTTGATGCCCCACTGGCCACTAGCCTGTGGCTCGGGTACTGCGGTGCTGGGTAAACAGACACCAGACCATCCCTGCTCTCAGCCATGAAGTTTCTGGTGTTAATTAAGCCATTCCTTTTGCCAGCATCACTGATCTTACTGTGTACCAGAACACTCTTCTGTTCAACGATGCCATCCATGGTAGACTTCCTCCCTGCTCGGCGTCAGGCTAGTAGGTTGTATTAGCAGGTCACACAAGCCCCATAGGACCCATTTCCCTGGAGAAGCAGGAAACAGAGAGTGAAAATTACGAAAAAGTCATCACACAGACCCACACTGCGTCAGAGTTTACCAGTCATCTGACGTGCATAGTAGCTATGGAGTCAAAAAAAAAAAAAAATACAGTCCATCCTGCTCTGTGAATTTTAAAAAGGCCCCATTAGAATGACATCTAGATTAAGCCAGAAATCTATTACCTGCATCTCTATGAAGTCTTTGCTTCCTAATAGAGGAAGCTGCAGGAACTGAATCTACTGCAGCCCTACAGAAGCCTCTGCCTGCCAGCAGACATCCTGAAACTCTGAGAAACTCAATCACATTAGGATCCCAATGGTCTACAGAGAAATAGAATTGTTTGTCTGTAATGGGGATTGACTCTTCCAAGAACACAACCATTCATTCATGCAGGAGAATATATCAAAGGAAGGCTGGGTATAAAATGATACAGACATAAAAAAATTAATGACAGTAAGACCGCGCCACTAGTCTGTATGTGGACACAGTCCCACTGCAGGCATACTTCATGTACATATGAGTACATTCTTGCGTATCTAGTAGGATGAGCACTGAACTCATTCATAAACACTGACTCCAAACTGTTCTTCCTTAGATAATTTTATCATTGAGCCTTGAAATGATATAGAAGGAAAGACAGAGAGAAGAAGGAAGGAGAAGGAAGAAGGAAACTGGAGCTTAGGATTCTAAAAACTTTAGAGTGCATTATCTCATATTGCATGTAAATAACCATTATATATAAAATAACATCTCATATAGGCTAAGGAGATGGTGCAATTAGAAAAGTAGTTGCCATGTGAGCATGAGGACCCGAGTTGGATGCAAAGAACCCATATTTTTAAAAATGCCAGATATGATGGTACATACCTCTAATGCCAGCACTGCGGAGGGAGAGACAAGAGGATTGCTGGAGCTTGCTGCCCAGCAAGTCTAGCTGAATCAGCAAGCCCCAGGTTCAGTGAGAGACCCTGTCTCAAAAACTAAGGTGGAAAATGATTGAGGAAGGCACCTGATGGCAGCACATGACCACCACATACATATTCATATCCATACATGCATGTGAACATGGAACAATACATAAAAGTTTCATCTCAGGCAAATCATGTAGTATCATTTTCTATGACATCTAAGTGTTTTCTAACTTCAGATGTTTGATTTTATGTGGTAGCAAGTACAGTAATCTAAAACTGCACTCTGACCAAAGGAAGAGTGGTGGAGGAGTGGACCTTTGCGACTAAAAAATTCTGAGATCAGATTCAAATAGCGGAGTCAAACTTTAGCATATGCACTGAGAGATAATAAGAACTATTAATGTGGAACCATCTTCAGTTTAAGAGAGGTCACAATGCACCATTGCTTCTGCTTATTCGGTTTTGACATGTCTATCTCTGGGGATGTTTTAAAGTTTAGGAACTAAAATTGAATTAAACTAGTTGAAGAGAGAATTTACAATGTTACCATACTACTCCAACACACCAAGGGTATCATGTTTGAGGACTACCTCTATGTTCCACATCTTTCAGGAAACCACAAGGTGTTTCTGCAATATTTCTGGGCCAATCTTTCTCCTTCTACCGAGTAGGTACTGGCTTGCCTTCCAATGTATCACTATGAACTGATGGGTACACTAGCAAGCCAAGAGAAATCTTGAAGATCCAGCTTCTTGGCTAGAGTTTCTTCTACCCAGACCTTGTAAATATCTTGCTAGCAGATACTGATTGCATTTGTTCACATTCAGTCTCTTCCACTGAACTGTATGCTCTGGGACAAGCAGAAATAACCTTTCTATTGGCTGGTGAGCTTCTATCACCTGTTCTTGACTTTCTCTTTTTTCTCTTGTGATTTCTATTTCATTCTTCTTACCAATTTGATACCTGCTGAGGTCGCCACTCTTCAATCTAGACACAAACTTAAGACCAAGGAATCAGGATTATATTTTCCCTTTTTTGAACTAGATATGGAGCCAGCAGTCAGGGACTGTGTGTTGAAATAGTCTTCAGTATTATGCAATTAGAATAAGCTCTAGTGTTGGCTATGCACTAGCAGTGGGTTGAACATTAAGGTTGAGGCAGATATGGCTTCAATTCTTTTAGGTTCCCTCTAGTTTGCTGCCCAAAGTCTTGCTGACATATAGCAGTCTCAGTGCAACCTGGGAGTTGGTTAGAAATGTAAAAGAGTTGAGATATAGCTTGGGGAGACAGAGCATAAGTAGGACATATTGGGTCCTGGGTCCTTGCTTTCCTGCAGACATATGCACACAGAACACACAAACAACAGAAGCTGCTGCAGAATACATACCTCTTGCGTCACAATCTGGATTCCTGTACATCCCAGTCTGCACATGGAGGCTTAAGGCTTCGTGGGGCAGGCAGTAAGAGACTTACAGTATTCTATAGCAGTATTACTATGGGACAAGTTGCTTGGTTTCACAGTTTATTATTTATTCTCATTTTGCTATTGTTTTATTTTGAGGTTATAAAATGATCACAATAATTTTCCCCTCCCTTCCCTCCCTCCAAGCCCTTCCAAACATTACTCTCACTCTTTTCAAACCTATGTCCTCTTTTTTATTGTTATTGTACACACATACACAAACACACACACACACACACAAGCCTTCTAGAAGCCACCTATGTGTGAAAAAATCTTGATGAGGCAAGCTGAGGAGACTCCGCCAGTGGCTGGTTAGTTCCACAAGAGCAGCTTCTGAGTTGTCTTTCCTCCACAAGGGACAAAACTATTTTCTGACAAGACTCAGTTAAACTTCTCCAGTCCTCTGTCACAGACTCTTGGTGTAGGAGACAAGCATGATACGCTGGTTCTGAGTCACAGGCCCAGTTCATAAAAGACAAACTCAAAACATAGCTGGCCCAACTCCAGTTTCTAATAAGTTTAATGTGGCAACTGTTTATCTGAGATTGCTTCTGAAGAATCTTTGGAAACCTGCTATGAATTTCCTCCCAAGAAAAGCACCAAAATAAAAGGTAGCAAAGGGCAACAGAACATACCCAAGTGAGCTGTGGCAGACAGAACTCTTGCCTCTATCATTTCTCCTTTTGCTTGTTTTCTTTGTGGCTTATTTGGTAATAGATTCTTGATGCTTCTACATTTGTTAGTCTAGACCTAGATTCTCTCTCCACATAGATCTCCTTCTGTCAGGAATCAGGTTCTGTTGTTAGTACTGGTAATCCCACAGACACTCAACTCACTGGGCTCAACTGTTCAGATGAAGTTTTATTTACAAATCAAGAAATATGTTACTGTGCGCTCCTGTTGCTGCCCTGCATGAAGCAGGAACTCTGTCTCTCTGTATGTTCCTCTTCATCTCTGTCTCTCTTTGTCTTGTTTGTTTTCTCTCTCTCTCTCTCTCTCTCTCTCTCTCTCTCTCTCTCTCTGTCTGTCTCGTGTGTGTGTGTGTGTGTGTGTGTGTGTGTGTGTGTGACCGCGCGCTCAGAGTTACTTTTAATTCATCAAAGCATAATTAACAAGGAAGAGATTTATAAAATGTCTCTAGATTTATTCATGTTGGCACATTTTTAAAAAATACAATGACATTTGAGGTCATGACCAATCAAGCCAACCACCTCTCTCCTAAGAGCTATGGACATAAGGTTCTGCTGGCAACAGATCTTCTGAGTGACTATCATAGAAGCTGATTGCATTTCAAGGTCCCAATTTAAACTTTATCCTCCACCAATCCTGTCCCATGGACTGAGATTCAGAATGCCCACTGCTCACCCTTCCTGGAACCTGTATCTGTTTTAAACTGGCCTTTGAATATTTGAGAGTCCCTCAGGAGATATACACCTTATCCTCATCTGGCATCCAGTAGTTCCTATATCATTACTTTCTGCCCTCCCATGTGGTTCACTTCAAATATCACTTTCTCTCAAAGGAGAGCCAAACTTCATGGTCCTCACAGTTCCCCATTCAGTCTATCTCAATAAGCCTAACATGTTCCTTGACACAGCTCCCTGGTAAGACCCATCCTTCCAGCTAACTTCACACTTCCTTGGACAAGCCCTACAGCCTTCCTCTGCTCCCTAAGTGCTTGAAGAATAGTAAACAGTCTCTGGTCAATAATAACCAACATTGGTAAAAATGAAACATTACTCTTATTCAATGAAGAAAAGTCTTTTGTTCAATAAGTGGCCCACAGGGCTGTACAATAGCTGTGTAAAAGATACTATAGTGTGAAGATTATATCGCGAAATCTAGTACCTTCTCTTGATTCATAAATAAAATTCATTTGCAAAGAAGAGACTCTGTATCACTATACAATCCCCTAGACAAGCATCTCTTAGAACTTGCCTTTGGCAAGAAAAGCTGCCATTTGAGTTTCATCAACAAGGTGTTGGGACAGATGCCAGCAGAGAGCATCAAGCCACTATGAACTTGATTAGGAAACAAGATGGTCTATTCATCTTAGTATGGTTTGTATTGCTACAGTAAAACACTCAAGGTTGCAAAGCTTTTAGAACGAGGTAAGTATGGCTCATGAATCTGGTGTCCAAAGGGCCCAAATATCATGGTGTCAGCCTCCAGGTGAAAGCAAAAAGGCATGGTAAGGCCAAGCACACAGAGTTGTGTGGCTTTGTAATATGATTTTAAGAGTACTGATTCAGTTTTGGTTCCTTCCCAAGAGACAGCACTGATCATAAGAGCAGAACCCCTGTGACCTGAATATCTTCCTCTAAGCCTGGCCTGTTAGTAGTATCTCAATATCTCCATAAAAGTCCTTTGCAAGGACTCCCATGCATGAACCTTCGGGGAATGAACCACATTCAAACACAGCACTGTCAGATCTCTAGTTTATTTAAGGTTGATGATATCTAAAGACCATAGATGTGCTGATTTTAGAAGCTTTCTAAAGCGGAACTGAAACCACCAGTCAGCAAATAAGAATAATTTCTTAGTGCAAGTGAAAGCCAGTGTCTAGTTGAGGACAAGAGGCTTCAAAGTGACCCAGTCATCTCCTCAGAGCACAGTTGGACTCAACTACCAATGCAAACTCACCAATATAAGGGTCAAAATGGGCAATCTAGATTATCTCTTAGAAACCGGTGAAGGAAGTGGCCATGCATCAAGCCACCAGAACATGGCAAGGACAAAAAAGGCACAACTGTACATTTACTTAACTAGTATCTACAGGCACAAACTGTGTGTATGTGCTGGATGAGGTATCATGAGTACCCTGGCTGTGATCCTGCTCACAGCACATGAAAAGACAGGTTTGCCCAAGTGGTATGACAAGAGCTAGGATCAAGGTGGAACCTGCCTGGTAGGCAGAAGCATATGGACAGTAACCTAGTTTGGGGATAAAGATCTTCCATTTAAGGAAAGCCTTGAGGATTGTGGTGGAGTTAGTTCGGTCACAAAGTGAAGGGCATGACCCAAGCCATGTGCTTAGAGCCTTGAAGGAAGGAACAGACAAGACAAAGGCTAGGAAATTTGGACCATACAGATTATGGAGTAGAAAAAGGGGATATGAGCAGGAGCTCCAAAATGTTACAACACTCTAGGATGTCTGCAACAGACCCAGCTCTTGCTTAGCTCACTATATATGACAGAGGAAAGGAGTGCAGGATGGACTCTTGCTTCTGTTTAGATCCTTAGACTGGGGAAAGAGGAACCCATGCTTAGTTCACACATACCAGATGAGCTGATGTAATGGGGTTTTTTGCCCTGTCCTGGCCTTCAATGCTTAGGAGCTGATGACACCAGCCAGGTCAGGACAGCAGTGTTTCAGGGTATCTCCTGCAGTTTCATCTAGCCAATCAATAAATGCCCTAGAACCAGTATTATAGAATACCAATAGGATATAGTGATACTGAGGTCAGTGTGCTATTTTCTCCCACAGGTCTTCCAGGGCCTGCTCCTTAGTTCTCCAGAGATCAATTGACTTGATGACTCAAAGTTTCTTTTTCTTGCTTCCACAGACCCTTTTAAGTTTTTGTCTCTCTCTCTCTCTCTCTCTCTCTCTCTCTCTCTCTCTCTCCTCACACACACACACACACACACACACACACACACACACACATACACAAACACATCTGCAGTCATATTCACATGGTCATGCACACTCACATGAGCTAACACCTTCAAACATGTACATCTCTCACACTCAGTCTCCCTCACATACTCTCATTCACACACTTTCACACATATTTACACACTCAAAACTACAGAACTCTCACACATTGCCTTCTACATTCCCGTGCATAAATACTTTATATCCGTATAGTCTCCCATACTAACACTCTTACATTCATGCATGCAGAAATCGCATACAAATATACACTCTGCCACATTCACATATCCACTCACACAGTGATGTACACACAAACACACAATCGATTATTCATACTCTCATTCTGACTCACTGTTTCATACATATGCCTCATACCCAAAACCATCCTCTAACACACTTGTACACTCAAGCACAAGCCCATACACTCTCACTGACTCAAAAACGCACTGTAGCTTGCCAAGGGTGCTCTGTGTCACCTTATGACTGCCAGAAAGATGTGTCTCCTCAATCCTGGGCCAGAAATGTAAGCAGAAATTAACCTGTCTAAAAAATTATTTTGAATTTTACGATATCTCATTTTTTAGTAAATATTGTGGTATTTTGCAATTGAAACTAGAGCTAGATACAGAGCTTGCTTCTTGGGTGAACAAGCCCCAGGCACCTGACTGCCATCCTACAAACCTGAGTGGCAGAACCACAATTTTTATATGGCCAATATGTCTATAGATACCACCAAACAACTACTACTCTATGTTCAGGGCTTGGAGAAGTGGTACGTCTACCTTGACATATCTAAGCAGAAGCTGCCCACCCGCACCCCAACAGATGTTTAAACAGAAGCAACAACACTGGCCTGCAGGAAAAGAGGAACGTTTTGGCATTTTACCACAAAAAAAATCAAACCAGATCTGCAAGATGGTTAATTCTCTCTGGAAATTCATAAACAGCTTGATTACAGGGAGAGGGTGTATGGGGTCACACAGTCTTTGAGCCCTCAGTCCCCAAGAGAATAGTTCCTCATCACTAATTGATAAATTGGTATTCTGGTTCCATAAAACAGTCTCGAAGGTGAAATAATTAAGCCTGCCCTGAACGATGGCCTCTCTCCGAAAGGGTTGGGAAACAGTTTTCTTCTGGCCTTAAGGCACAAGAGAAAACATAGCTCACAGAATGCTAAAATAATAAATGTTCCAGGGTACCTGTGGGATGTAGCCTCACTGGGGCCCTGGCAATGTGTTTCAGATTCTACAAGGTCCAAAAGAGAATATGATCTATTGATCTAAATGCTGAAAGAAAGGATACTCTGGTCAGCTAAAGAGACAGATAGGACTGGAACTCAAGTATATTTGATGCTAGGGTGTGGTCTCCTCACTGGTCTGAAAACAGCCTGGAGCCACTCATACCGAGTTAGCCTCCCTCACAGGCCCTCAGATTGAAAAGCCCCAGAATTGAGAGTGTCTCCCCACCCCCGACTCTGTGAAGTAGTGAATGCTCTAAGGCACCTATGGTTCCCTGATTTGAATGTAGTTTATACCCAAGGTTATGTACTGGGAATCTGAATCTCTGAGCACTTATGGGAGAAATTTTTGAGAACTGAGCCTAGTGCAGTCTTTAGGTCAAAACAAAGTGCCTGTGGAAGTATGAGGTACTTCTAGGGAAACCCTGGGAAGGAAAGAAGGGAGGGAGAAAGGGAAGAGAGGAAGGGAAGAATATAAAAGCTTGAACCAGATGCATCAACTTTGCAACTTTCCATTTGGAAATGGCCACCCCATCCTCATTTCTTTCATTCCTATCTATCTATCTATCTATCTATCTATCTATCTATCTATCTATCTGTCTCTAAGGCACTCTGCTATGAGGTGACATAGACAAAAGTGGCTCTTGCAAGAATCTGTGACGTGCTGTTTGGCCTCCAGAAGAGATTAAAATAAAACTTCTTTTAATGGACCGCCTCAAGTATTTCATTACCATCACAAAATAATAAAGTAATCCAATTAACAGTTTCATTTGTTTCTTTTCTGCAGTGCTAGTGGTTCTGGGAGGTGCTGCATTCCTGACTGGGGATGCTAAACTGTGCTACACTCCGGAATTACATCCCTATTCTCATTCTCTTTAACGGGTCAGTTCTATTGAGACAGAATTCATGGGCCTTAAACTAACTTTTAAAGTACGGTGCTGAACAAGGCATAGAGGATTAAGAGCTCTGCAACTCTTCCCACTACCTCTATAGCAGTCTCATCACACCACCCCCAAAGCACTACCCATGACCATTCCCAGTCCCTACCCAATACTACTCTGTCTTTCTGCATCTAAATTTGCTTATAATGGACATTTTACATCAACAGAATCATGCAAACCTCTGGTGATTGGCTTCTTGCCTTTAGCATGTTGCTTTCAAGGAGGACCATGCTGTAACATATGTCAGCCAGCCCTTTAATCCTCTTATAGCTGAACAATATTCCATTGTGTGCACACATAGCATTTGGTTGTTTTTTTTCATTTAGGGGAAAGTGCTAGTTATTGTCACGAAGTCCTCAGATAACATTGAGTTAATTACAATTCCAGTCTTCAGTTGAGTAACTGATAAAATAATCCTTTCCTTTGGTAGGCATACAGTGAGAACAAAATTATCGTTAAAATGAAACAATATTGCAACACTCTCAAAAGAGAACTTTGGGATGATGCAATGGCCTGGAACACAGGTGGCAGACCTCATACTCAGATGGGAAGGGGTGTGTCTCTGAAACTTTGGCAGGGCTAGATCATCCCCACCAAGCACTGCTTCAGTGGGAAACAGAAAACACAGACACCACAAGCACCAGTGACTTTCACTGGTAGAGCTGAGTTCTTGTAGATATATGGCAGCTTTTGTTGAAGCCTCATCTCCATCTTTCATGCCAAGAGCAGGATCCAAGCAAGTTATGCTTTTTCTTCACACACACACACACACACACACACACACACACACACACACACACCACGTAGCCTTCCGGCAGGCTGGATGTCAGAAAGCATCCTGAATCATGAATGACGAAGAATTACACAGGGACCCATCTGTATAGAAATTAGGGTTACATGTTATAGTTTGGTTTCGCACACTTGTGTCTAATGCTCAGTAGATGGTTTTGCTCTGAAGAAACAATCAGAAGAAAGAAATGTTTTGGAAATCAGTGCGGCAGCAGAATTATTTTTAAACAAATGCATTTGAATAAAGAAGAAATGACAAAGCAGGGTCACCAAAACTCATATATGACTTTTTCTTTGTTCCTAAACATATTAATAATTCTAGGTTTAGAAATATCTGTATTTTCCCCTCTTTCTCTGATTTTCTTGGTTGAGCAAGGCACTCTCATCTCTTTCACGACTGACAGGCCTGCACTGGTCGTCTGAATGTTTATTTGTGTCAGGGATACAGAAAGTTAGAAAATCTATCCAATGTTCAGGTCTCCATTGATGACAGAAACCTTAAGATATCTGTGAACAGTAGTCACATTTAGTCCAAAACCCAGCCTATATAGCAGCTTGTCAAGCAGAAGCTGAAGTCAAAAATAACCCAGGAAACTGAGGGAGAAAATTAAAGTAATTGCAGATGAGCTGAGCCAGGGCCCTGGGTGTGTAAAGGGCAGGGCTCACTCCCAATACTTCTAATCCCTTCTCCTACTGCTCAATTAAACAAAGCACTCTGAGGGCAACTGGTGCCAGCCACTCCTGAGGCCCAGCACTGCTACAAGTCTTGCGTGTAAATAGTCAGCTCCCCTCAAGCTAAGCAGATAATACCAATGTTGAAAGAAAACAATTCTTTGTGAGTCTTCATTAAACAATGAAAGTTCACCTTTAGTACAAATACATGAAAAATCCTGGGATTCAGCAATGGGGATTGTGGAAGCATTCAGAGCCATACCAGTTATTATTATTATCATTATCATCATCATCATTATCATCATCATCATCATTAGTGTTTTTGTTGTTATTTTAAAATTTTTCCTCTAGTACAAACTCATGGTAAATCCTGTGATTCAGCCGGGGCAACAGTTAATGAAGCGTCAGGGCTATCTGAAGAGCATCATGCCTGGTAAGTGACACTACAATGTGTCCTGGTATTTCCTGCTGACAGATCAACACAGATTCTGCTGGAGAGTGAGGTTTCCTCATAGCACCATTAGGGCTGTCTCTATTCGTTCTTTACCTGACTTATTAATGATCAGAGAAATCTAGCATTTCTGATACGATTCTGAAATAAGGGCACTTGGCATAATTGGGTCAATGCCGCCTTTACAATTCATGCTAGCTTTTTGATTCTCTACTTTAGCCCCATCTCCTCAAGCAACATAAAAATTGTATAAGCACATAATTGTATGTGTGCGTGGGGGACAGTGTGGAAGATCTCAACACATGTATGCTTCAATATGAATAGACAAAGTCAGAATGATTAACAGATCCATCAGCGTGGCATTTTGCAAGGAAGGTGTGGGAACTGTAGAGGAGGCTTTTACATCATGTACCACATGCTCATCAGTGCTAGCTCCAACACCATCACTACCATCAAGGGTGTAACTTAAAACTCCATGAGAAGGACCGCCAACACTATTACTACCACTGTCACAAGTAGTATCCACATGACCATCAGCTCAGTATCACTCCTAAGCCCACCTCTAACTCCACCCCTAGTGTTCTAATGATGCTATCTACACTATCACCACTGCTTAGTGACTTTACAATTACCATCACATTACTGCTATCATCATCATCCCTCCTCACTGGGGCACTGTCATGTACTGCTAACAGCATGCTAGTAACCACCACACATCAAGGGGAGAGAGAGAGAGAGAGAGAGAGAGAGAGAGAGAGAGAGAGAGATCACTACTCTCACTACTCTCACCGTCACCATTATCCTTAGCATCCTAGTATACCGTGATTACCACCACTCTCATCACAACCACACACATCACAAGTATTTGGCAAACTTGCTCATGGGCAAAATACTCAGAATCCAGTGTTCGTAAGGCCCAGAAAAAGAGGAGAGATCTAACAGTTTCAAATGGTGGGAGGAATTTTACGTGGCACATGATAATGATGTGGAATACAAATGTCAATGTCTTTGAACAAACTTTTGTTCTACTATATCCATATTCCCATTTATCTATGGCAGCCTTCTCACTGCAAGGACAGATCTGAGAAATTATGGTAGAAACCATATTATCTGAAAATCTTGGAGTACTTATGACTTGGTTTTTAATAGAAACCTTTACTAATTTCTGACCATGATCCTAGTATATCCCCCACCACACTGGTACACCATTGTACTGCTAACAACACCACACATTAGGGGAGAGAGAGAGGGAAAGAGAGACACACAGAGACAGACACAGAGACACAGAGAGATCACCAGACCATTTGTTCTCTAAAATTCACATTGTTGAAGCTAGTTTTGAGGGGGAAAACTTAGGGCTTCTTTTCTGAGAATTTCTACATAGAAGCCTTTCTGAGATCTCGACACTCTTAACGTCCAGAAGCACAGCTTTTAATGTATTGGTTTGGAATCCCCTTCCCTGTTCACCACAGAAGCAAAACCAAACACCTAAAAGAAATGCATATGAAGTCAGGCCTCAGTAGTTCCCCATAGATGAAAGGATTCTGAGTTTAAAATTAAAGGGACAGAAAAACTGCTATAGTTTGAATGAATGTGCACACCTCCAGCTCTGACCAACAAATATATGATAAAACTTAATCCCTAAGGTAATTGCATAATGGATTTCTCAGCCTCCAGAACTGTGAGAAATAAATTTATATTAGTTATCATTACCTAACCTGTTGTGTTTTGTGATTGCAGCCTGAATAGAAGAAGACAAGCTTAAATGCAAGAGGAAATAAGATGCAATTAGCAAGGATAAGCAAAACACCACAAATCAGAAGCACAAAGGCTGCAGATGCTGACATCATCAGATAAAGACTACACACTAACAATGCTAAATGTGTCTAAAAATAGAAGGCCCATACTTTTAGAAATAAAGAAATACACTGGAGAAAATTAAACACTCAACAGACAGACTATTACTTCTGGCATTAAAGTTGATTAGATGTTCTGAATGATCCTCTTTCTGCAAAATTAGAGCCCGGATTTTGTGAAACACTGCTGCTAGCTTGGAGGAAAATCTTCAAAGATTGCCCCTGTACCACACAGACAATTAGTGTAAGGGTCATTATCACACCAAGAAGCTGAGACCAAAGAACTATTCTCAGCTAAGATTCATTAAAGAATATGTCTCAGATGTTTATGTGCATCAGGCTCACTGGAGAACTTGCTAGAATGCAGATTGCTAGACCACAGAATGTGAAAAATGTACACTGTGGATTTGGAAAATCACATACTAAAGAGGAAATAGAAAATGGAAATCAAACCATCGACTGTAGAAAATTCCCAATCTGTGTCAGATACTGAATGGGTTTAATCTGCAACAATCAATTTGTATTTTGGTGATTCTTGTGAGGGATGTATATGTGAGAGGATGGATGGGGATGGAGGGAGGAAAAAAAGGGGAAGGAGAGAGAAAGAGACAGATAGACAGGAGTCCATGCACATGAAGGCTTTTGAGGCGACACAGTTTCAGGAAGAATATAAATTACCCAAAGATCCAAGAAGCCATGTAGCTGCAGCTCTTTGTATCAACAGTGAGGATGGCCAAGGCAGACCTGGAATGTGATAGGTTGTTGCTAGGATCCACCTCATGGAAAGGGTAAAGGAAGGTGTAAGAGTCATCTGTTCAGTTTCCCAAGTTCACAGAAACAAAGGCAAAGATAATAACACAGGTAACTCATTGTTCATACCAAAAATGATCTATTAAAAATGCTGAAGTGGTTGGAGGGAGGACCTTAAATTCAATCTTCAGTGCCAAAATAATAATAATAATAATAACAACAATATCCTTAGAGAATAAACCAAAATAATAAGTTAGTTGCTTTTTCCTATGTCATGTGTTTTTCCCAACCTCAGATTTCCCAAAGAAACAAAAAAAAAACCATAAAACTAAAAATCACTATTCTGTTTCTCCTACAACAAAATATGTGTTCAGTACAAAACTACAACTTGTTTAATCACAAAGTTTCAGAAATGAATACACAAATGCATGGGCTAGAACTGAACTAACCTTCTAATTAGAATGACATTGCTATAATAAATGCTTAGTCTGTTTCCTGGAACTTCATGTGGAACACAGATCAGCTCAGCCTGAGAAACATGAAAACATTGGTAGCTAAAATTAGTTCTTCATAGTTATGACTGATGAGAAAATGATTCTCAGTGCAATCCAGCACTCCTGTGCTAATGTCTTTAATTTATTCCTGTAGCCATTTATTCTTTGACTACTAGTCTATAAAGGTGCCATTATTGCTCTCCTAGCCTGTGGTGGCCTTCAAAAATGGAGTGAAGGTTGCAGAACATAAACTAGGCTAAAACATACACTCTGGGGAATGTATTGGGCAACTCAGGGTGTGTCTGGCCCCTGGCCAAGAACAAGAGCTTTAGGAAGGCAAAAGGTACTGCCCATAGCTGGAGCCCAGGCCTCTTCATTCACTTCATTACAAAACTTGCCAACAGATAAGATCTTGGGTTTGTTATTGTTTTGAGTTGGTGGTGGTGGTGATGGTTGGATTCACACATGCTCTGCAGACTATGTTTGAGACTGAAAGGCAGAGCTAAGAGGGATGCTCATCAGTGAATAGAGAGATGATGAGTCATCTCTCTGACAAAGCAAGGACCCTGGGAATCAGACCTCAGCAGGATGCCAGAGGCTGGGACACAGGCATGACCAGGGAGGCAGCTCCTATGATTCCGTGCTTCCTAGATTGACAGAATTAAGCTTTCTTTCCAAATGAGGAGTTTTGGTTTTAAATGAAAACATTTCTGTTAAAAAATAAGTATTAAAAAACAAAAAGTAAAACAGAGCAGCCAATGTCACAATGTCACAAAAGGTTTGAACAGTTTCCATAAGCAACATTTCTGCACAGGAAACACTTACAACTGAATTGTGGTCCCCACGCCTCTTGCTCACCAATGGCATGCTAACATGTCATCCAATGGCACACTAACTAGAATGGCACTGCTAATTAGGGCAGTGAAGGGAAAATAAAGATTGTTTTACTTGCCAGACTGGAGAAATCCCTATGCTGCATACACTACAGTATATGACTCTGAAGTCTGAAATTCTGCCATTTTCAAAGTTGGAGAACTCCACACTGAGGCTCTCATAAAAGGCTGACTTGAGTGAACAATTCCTAAGGCATCTGTCAGGCACATTCTGACATCAGGAAATCCCCAGCGACAATTTTCAGTAATAGTTTCTTTGAAAACAGTCTTAACTCAAAACTTTAAAACTTATCCAGAAACAGATGGAGGAGCTTTCCAGAACTTTGGGTTAGTGATAAAATGAGTCTTTTTCTAAGATATTCAAGACACACAAGAAAAAGTAAATCCATCAAAGACAGATTTAAAAAGCAGTCTTTAAAGTGCTTGACACCCAAGTATGAGGATGTAAGTTTTAGCCCCAGCATCAACATTAAAAGCTGGGTATAATGTCATAGGTCTGGAATCCCATAACTGAGGAAGCAAAAACAGCAAGATTGTTGGGGCTTGCTAACCAGTTAGTCTAGTCAAATTAGTAAGCTTCAGGTTCAATGAGAAAGCCTCTCTCTAAAAATTGGTTGCAAACTAAGACCAGAGAGAGACACCTATCATCAACTGTTAGGAGCATAGAATGAAGGTCCTAGAGTCCACAGATCTCCAGAGAAAACAGGAATCTTAAGTACACTGGATTGTCTTTCCAATGGGAAAAGGGGAAACCTGTTCTTACATCCAGAAAGCTGAGAAGTGGAAGTGGTTAACAGCCTGCTGATCTGTATTATCTGGGCAAGGTCATATCAAGCTCCTAAAACCAGGACCAGAGGTGGCTAACAGTTCAAATGACCTCTGTGCTATCTGTGTTGCTGAGACCAGGCCGAATCCTTTAAACTGGTACAGGTAGCTTATCCCTAGAACTTATCTTCTTAGAGCAAATGACACTACCTTAAGCTGAGTTTCAGTGTAATTACACTTAGTGTCTATGGAGTATAGTACTATACCAGGAGACATTTTAAATTCAAATTTTACTGGACTTAAATCCATTGAGAATAAACCACATTATTAGACTCCTCAAAGTCTGATCCAGATTGATGAGGTCAACCCATACCAGGTTGACATATTCTTATTTCTTCGAGTGGTTAACTTTCCTGTATGACACCTGCAGGGTCCCCTTAATCAACTGCATCCAGTTGCATATGTGTGCATATGAGCAGACATGAACACAAATGTCACACTAAGGCCAAACAAGCCATGGCCAGATCTGGGGTCCAGCTAAAGGCCTGGTCCTACATCCTGCCTGCTGGCTTCAACCTGCTGCTATAGAACTACATTGGATGAGGCAACCCTGCTAAGAGATTCTTAGTGTATTAGTCCAAACCATCTGTGCTCTCCATTCATCCTGGTTAGAATGATGTTTTACATGCTGTTCCTCCTACAGACAGACAGACAGACGCACACACACACACTCCCATGTGCAAAACAAATTGGAATTTCCTCAAGTAAAAGTAAACACTGAAATTTACACATAGTAAATAGGTAAGAAACAAACTGAAATATTTGATGAGGGAGTTAAGAAACTGGAATTTATTTCATGAATTGAGCATAAAACAGAAAAGATGCATTAAAGAGTAGGAAGATAAGGTGAGACTATCCCTCTGTCTAATAATAGAAACTCTTGAGGAATAAAGAAGGGATTCCAGAATAAATGAACAAAGAGGTGGAGAAAAGGCAGCATTTGAAGAGATCTGAGAATCTATCAGAACTGACAGAAGATGTACTGCACAGATTCAGAACACTTACCATAAGTCAAAGGAAAGCTAGCCCATTCTGTACACCAAAACAAAGACTAGAGGTTATATTAACCAGAGGAAAAATACTGACTTCTATGTGGAAAGAAAATCAAGAAAATATTTATCAATAATAGAAACTACATACATACATACACACATCACACACACACACACACACACACAACAAAGAAGTACAGAAAATAAATCTAGCCCCAAGCCAGAAAGATATCCTGCTTCTCAATCACCAGCAATGCCTGCCAGAAGACCACATAGGCACCCACAGACCTTCCCTATATATTCTAACCACATACCCAAAGCTCAATGTCACCTCTAGCATTGCAACAGAATACCAGTAAAATCTTTCCCTCTCCCCTGTCCATTATGACTTCTGGGGAATCCTTCAAGTCATCTCCCCTCAATCTTGAGTTCCTCCAGCCTCCAACAGAGCAAACAGTTCCCCATGAACGTTCATCAGCCAAGAGCATCAGTAAAATAGGCAACAATCTGAAAATCCAGGGAGCAAACAGATACCAGGTAACAAAATTCTCACCAAACCAAGACAACCCAGAAAACAGCATTTTAATTTCCACAAACCCAGGAGCCTAGATTTCAGAGTATGAACACAATCAATAATAGCCAGGACAATAGGTCAGAATAATATGTTTGCCACCAGAGTCCAGATATCCTACCAAAGCAGGTTCTTAATATTCCAACATAGCTGAAACACATTAAAAAGACTTTAAAAACAACAAGGTGAATATGATAGAGGTCTTTAAAGGGGAGGTGAATAAATCTCTTAAAGAAATCCAAAAGAGCACAAACAAACAATTAGAGAAAATGAAACAAAAAAAATCCCTTAAAGAAAGCCAAGATGATTAAACCAAACTATTGAAGGGGAAAATAAAACTGTTCAAAACCTGAAAATAAAAATGGAAGCAATAAAGAAAGCACAAACAGAGAATCCTGAAAATGCAACATTGAGCAATGCCAACAGGAAATACAGAGGCAAGCTTCACCAACAGAATCCAAGAAATGGAAGAGAGAACCTCAGGCGTTAAAGATAGGACAGAAGAAATTGATACACTGATCAAAATATATGTTAAATCAAAAAATCTTGGACACATACATAAACTGCAAAACTAAGAATAATAGAGGAAAGAGAATACCAGCTCAAAAGCCTAGAAAATACTTTTAACAAAATAATAGAAGAAAATTTTCCTAACCTAAAGTATAAAGGTACAAGTATAGAGGTACAAGAAGCTTATAGAATGTCTAATACTTTGGACCAGAAAGAAAGTCCCCTACTACATAATAAGCAGAACAGAAAACATATAGAACAAAGAAAGAATATTAAAAGTTAAATGAGAAAATGACCAAGTAATATATAAAGGTAGACCTATTAGAATTATACCTAACTTCTGAATGGAGACACTAAAATCCAGAAGGACTTGAACATTGATGCTACAGACCTTACAAGACCACAGCTGCCAGCCCATACTATTGTACTCAGCAAAACTTTCAGTTACTATAAGAAATTAGATATTCCATGCTAAAGTCAAATTTAAACAATAGCTGTATGAATCTAGCACTACAAAAGGTTCTAAGGAATAATCCAAATCAAGGAGGTTACCTACACATATGAAAACGCAGGAAATAAATAATCTTATATCAGCAAAAACAAGAAAAGAGAAACAAACACGTACACGTGCCATTACCATCACCACCAATACCACCACCAACAACAAAATAACAAGCATTTATAATCATTGTTTGTTGATATCTCTTAATATCAATGGCCTCAATAAAAAGAAATAGATTGAAAGAATTGATGCAAAAACAGAACCTGTCCTTTTGCTGCATGCAAGAAACACACCTCAACATCAAGAAACATTATCTCAGGGTAAAGATTTGAAGAAAGTTATTCTAAGCAAATGGGTCTAGGAAGTAAGCTGGTGAAAAGTTTTATCATGTAACATAATAAACTATAAATCAAAATTAATCAAAAGAGGTGGGGAAGGACACTACATACTTATGAAAGGAAAAATCTACCAAGATGACATCTTAATTCTTACTATCTATACTCCAAACATAAGGGAAAAAGGCACTACACAGCTTGACCCTCACATGTTGATAGTGGGAAACTTCAATATCTTACTCTCATCAATGGAGAGGTCATCAAGACCAAAATTAAACAGAGAAATGCTGGCGCTAAGTGATGTTATAAAGTGAACCTAATAGGTCTTTACAGAACATTCCACCTAAACACAAAAGAATACACCTTCTTGGTAGCACTTCATGGAACATTCTCCAAAACTGAACACATACTCTAACACAAACCAAGTCTCAACAAATATAAGGAAATTGAAACTATACCAGATGAAATCTGGACATTATCAACAACAGAAATAACAAAAAGTTCATAAATTCATGAAAACTGAACGACTCTCTACACAACAAGAAAATAGGTCAAGACAGAGAGAAATAAACAACTTTGTAGAATTCAATGAAAATTAATACACAACATAACCAAACTTATGGGATACACTGAAAGTGGTGCTAAGAGGAAAATTCACAGCAGTAAGTGCCTACATTAAAAGAGTAGAGAAATTTATACACTAAACAACACACCTAAACAAAACAAGTAGGCACACAGAAGAGAAATAGACAAGAAATTATCAAATTGATACATGAAATCCATAAAATACAAAGAGAATAATACAAAGAATCAGTGAAACAAAGAGTTGGTTTTTGCAAAAATCAACAAGATAGAAAAAGCTGTATCTATGCTAACTAAAAGAGAAAATATTAAAATTAATAAAATCAGAAACAAAAATTAAACATAATGACAGACACCTAAGAAATCCAAAGAATCATAAGATCATGCTTTAAAAACCTATACTCCATTTAATTGGAAAACCTAAAAGAAATGGATAATTTTCTCAATATGTACCACTTACCAAAGTTAAATCAAGGTCATAAATAAACAATTTAATAAGCCTTAGTGAAATAAAGCAGTAGTTAAAATAAAACCTCCCCTGCCAAAAAAAAGCCCAGAGAGTTACAGCACAAAATTGTACCAGATGTTCAAAGATTAGTTAACACCAATACTCCTTAAATTATTCCACAAAATAAAAACAAAAGGGACACTGACCAATTCATTTTATGAGGTCACAGATACTCTATTACTGAAATCACTTTACAACTTAAAAAGAAAGAATTTTTTTCTGAATATAGATGAAAATATACTCAATAAAATAGTTACAAAATGAATCTAAGAACACATAAAAAAGATTATTCATGATCAAGTAGGCTTCATCCCAGAGATGTAGGAATAGTTCAACATATGAAAATCAGTAAATATAATCTACTTTATAAAAAAACCTGAAAAGTTAAAAAGAAATAATCACAGACCCATTGTATTAGATGCCAAAAAAGCCTTGACAAAAATCCAACAGCCCTTCATGATAAAAGTACTGGAGATATTGAGAATAGAAAAGACATACATAAACATAATAAATAGTTTACAGCAAGCCTATAACCAAATACAGTTTACAGCAAGCCTATAGTGAAGATCAAATTAATTGGAGAGAAACTCAAAGAAATTCCACTAAAACAGGGACAAGACAAGGTCATCCACTCTGTATCTATTCTAGTAGTTGAAGTTTTAGCTAGAGCAATATGACAAATAAAGAAGTTCAGGGAGATACAAAAGGAAGGAGTCAAAGTATTGCAATTTGCAGATAATATGACAGTATTCATAAAAGACCCCAAAAATTCTACTAGAAAACTTTTACAACTGATAAACACCTTCAGTGATGTGGCTGGATACAGGATTAACTAAAAAAAAAAAAAAAAGTCAGTAGCCCTTGTATAGTCAAATAGCAAATGGACTGATGAAGAAATCAAGAAAACAGCACTCTTCACAGTAGCCTCAAATAATATAAATATCACGGGGTAACTCTAATCAGGCAAGTAAAAGACCTATATGACAATAAATTCAAGTCTTTCAAGAAAGAAACTGTAGAATATATCAGAAGATAGAAAGATCTCTCATGTTCATGGATCATGGATCAGTAGGATTAACATAGTAAAAATAGACATCCTACCAAAAATAATCCATAGATTCAAAACAAGCCCCATAAAAATCCAATACAATTCTTTACAGACATTTAAAAGAAAATCTACAACTTCATATGGAAAAACAAAAACCCTGAATAGCTAAAAGAATGCTGAACAGGAAAAGAGTTGCTGGCGGTATCACCAACCCTGATTTCAAGCTTTACTAGAAAGCAATATTAATAACCAGATGGTATGGCTATATGAATAGATGTGTGGATCAATGCTATTGAGTCCAAAGCCCAGACATAAATCACATACTTATGAACACCTGATTTTTTATAAAGAAGCCAGAAATAAACCTGGGGGGAAAAGCAAGCATATTTAACAAATGGTGCTGGTAAAACTGTATATCTGCATATAGAATAATACATATAGATCCATATTTATTACCCTGCATAAAACTCAAGTCCAGGTGGATCAAAAGCTTCAACATAAAAGCAGATACACTAAATCTGATAAAAGAAAAAGTGAGCAATAATCTTGAATGCATTGGCACAGGTGACAACTTTCTGAACAGAATACCAATAGTGAAGCCACTAAGATCCACAATTAATAAATGAGATCTCATGAACCAAACAGCTTCTGTAAGGCAAAGGACATTGTCAGTCAGACAAAGAGGCAGCCTGCATAATGTGAACAGGTTTTTTTTTTAACCACATCTGATAGAAGTATATTAAATATACTTCTGAAATATATTAAAAAATCAAGAAACTAGATATGAAAAAAACAAATAGAAATAGTCCACTTAAAAAGTGGGATAGGGTTCTAAACAGATAATTCTCAATAGAGGACTCTCAAATAGCTGAGAAACACTTAAAGAAATGTTCATCTTCCTTAGCTACCAGGAAAATGCAAATACAAGCTTTGAGATTCTATCTTACATCCCTGAGAAAGGCTAAGATCAAAAACAGAAGTGACCGCTCATGTTGGAGAAGATGTGGAACACGGGGAACACTCATCCATTCCTGGTGGGAATGTAAACTTGCAAAGCCACTATAGAAAACAATATGACCATTCCTCAGAAAATTGTGAACCAGTCTACCTAAAGACATCACAATACCACTTTGAAGCATACATTCAATGGAAGTTCCATCCTACGGCAAAGACACTTGGTCAACTATGTTCAGCAGCTTTGTTCATAATAGCCAGACATAATGGAAACAATGTATATTCCTCAATTATATAATGAATAAAGAAATTGTGGTACATTTACAGGATGCAGTGTTGCTCAGTAGTTTTAAAATCAATACCATGAAATTTCCATGCAAATGGATGCAACTATAAAAAAAAAAAAAATCACCCTGAATGAGGTAATCCAGACACAAGAAGATGAAAATAGATATTATTTGTTAAGTAAATGATAATCAAACTGAAATATAGAGACCCAGAGAGGTTTGTTAAAAAGGAACCCTGTAAGGGGGAAGCATGGATCAACATGGGAAGGAGATATAGAACAGATTCTAGGGGCAGGTGGCCATGGGATTGGGAGGGGTCAGGTGAGGGAGGCAGATGGAGGGAGCAAGTTCAGACAGAGACAACTTGAGTTGGAGAGCATCTGATGGGTGATGTGGCAGCCTATTGAGGTGGAAAGCTCCTGAAATCTATGACGGTGACCCAAGTGAGAACTTTTAGTAGTGGAGGATATGAAGGCTGAACTGGCTTCCAGTGGTGGGACTACGTTACATTCATTTGAGTTGTTGGCTGGGGGTGTCCCCTGAAGATCTCTAAACAGCTCAGCCTGATGCCAGGGTAGATGATCCTCTAAAAAATGACAGCAGGGCCCCACTGCTGAGGACAACTCCCACTCAGATCATTGAAAGTAGAAAAATAGAGCTGGGGTAGGCTTGGAGCCTTCACCCTTACATTCTAGTCTCTTTGTCAAGATAAGATGTTCTGCAGGATATGGAAAAAAAGAAACTTGGAAACCAACCCTTCCACAAAACTTTCCACCTACAATTTGTCATGTCTGCAAAATGTACAGTGGCAATGGTGGCACAGAACATGTGAGAGTAGCCAACCAAGTTTGGTTTAAACTTAGGGCCTACCTAACAAGATTGGGAGCCCATGACCTACAACATAACCTGGATGGCCAGGAAAAAGAGACTGGAAAGCCAAGAGACCAAGGGTTGAACCAAACAGAACTAGCAAATAAAAACAAAAATAGTGTCCATGAAATGATTCTTAATGATATTCTGCTACACTCATGGACTGATGCCTCATCCATTCATTACCAGGGAGGTTTTCTGCAGCAGCAGGTGAGAGCAGATGCAAAACTCACAGCCAAACATTAGACACAGAGAGCGTCTAAATTGAAAGTCTCCATTATACCCTCCCCTCAGAGATCAGAGATCCCTTCAGAAGAGGGTGAGGAAGGACTGTGCCACTAAGAGAGGATGAGTACTAGGAGAATATGGCCCACCAAATCAACTAGGCAGGACTCACATGGACTCACTGAGACCAAAATGGCAAGCAAGGGACCTGCATGGGTCTGCATTAGGTCATCTGTGTGTATATTATGGCTGTTAGCTTGCCGCTCTTGTGAGACTCCTAAAAGTGGGAGCAGGTGCATCTCTGACTCTTTTACCTATTCTTGAGACTCTTTTCCTCCTATTGGGTTTTCTTGTCCAGCATCAATATGAGGAGTTTCTCCTTGTCTTACTGTCTCTCTTTTTTTTTTTTTTTTTTTCTGTCTGGTTTTTCTTTGTTGGAGGCCTGGTCCTTTCTGAAGAGGAAACAGAGAGGAAGAAGATCTGAGGGCAAGGAGAGGGAAGGAGAAGCTGGGAGGAATGGAGGGAGGAACGGAAGGAGGAAGGGGAAAACTGTGGTTGGAATGTATTGCATGAGAGAAGAATCTATTTATTAATAAAAATAAATAAAATAAATCCAAAAATAGTTTCAAGTTTTATTAGTAAAATTTTAAATCTAGAATTTTATAACTATCAAACTTTCATTCACAAACGTCTTTATTCAGAGACTAAGAAAATGAGGTACTTATAGATGCTCAGTATGGCTATTAAAGGATGATCCTCAAAATTAGAATTCAACACGGAAGGTAAAAAAAAAGACACAAAGTCAAAAGGAAGCAAGAAGTAACTAGTAATCTTTAGCAAGCAATGGCAACAGAAAACAACAGTAACAGTTATAATAAAGGTAAACTCTAGTGTTAGAAAATATAGATGAAGAAGAAACATCGAATTATAATGTAAAATGGGCAAGAAGTTCTAAGATCTTTGTATTGTTCAGAAAAATGAAGAGAATATAAACTCGAGAAGTAAATCATTGAAAAATAAATTTAAAAGTTGTAAGGGTAACATCTAACGATATGAATAAGTAGTAAAAAGTAGTATACCAGTTAAATTCTCTCTCTCTCTCTCTCTCTCTCTCTCTCTCTCTCTCTCTCTCTCTCTCTGTCTCTTTGTGTGTGTGTGTGTGTGTGTGTGTGTGTGTGTGTGTGTGAATTATTAGAATGGCTTGCAAAGAAAAAGAAATAACCTTACAAAAAGCTAGAGAGCCAGGATTGTCTCATAATCACAACTTATTGAAACACACACACACCTTTGCATATACATATGTATTCTGCCTCTAAGGGATAAATAAAGCATGCCTACAATCCGACAGGTTGTCATCTCTGAAACACAGCCATCTACACTAAGGATTCAGGATACTCTGGTGAATCAGTGCTGACTCTAGGGATTTTTGTTTTGTCTTATCTTTGGTCTTCTCCTCTGCATTCTTTTCTGGCACTTTCTGAACATGCCTGAGGCTGAATTCTGCAACACCACTTACTCTTGCTTCTTTCTAACCCAATGGTGAAACTCTGCTAATCTGCAGGCTCCTCTCTTCCCCCTCTGTTCAGTTTACTTTTCCATAGCTGCTCAAGATTATTCCAGGATGTTCTGTGGGGGAGGTGGGAGTGGGAGCTGGTGAAATCTTGTCTTATTTTTTTTAAATCATTTTGAAGGGTTATATTTACTTCATTTCCAATTCCTGCTCTTGTTTTAACTTTTGCATGCTCATTTGGATTTTATTTTAGATGTAAAATTCAGCCTTTCAGTTCTAGACTTCCCTTTTAATTTTATCGGCTGTGGGCTTTTGCTTGTTTGTTTTAACAGTTATTTTTACTCTCTTTTTATTGTACTTACCTCTTTATTCATCAGAGCATTTAAATTACAGGGCATTTCACTATTATTCCATTCAGTATCAATTTCCTACTTGCCCTAGTCTTCACATTGTTAGGTATGCCTTTCTTAATCTTTTTACCTTCTTCTCTATGAGCTATCTATCCCTCTCTTTCATTAAACACTGTTCTTTCTTATGGCTTTCTCTTTAAGATCATGTTGTGCACTGTGGAGAGGTACAGGCACTTGATCTATCAGGAATGCAAGTTATCCTTGGGAGACTACTTATACCCACTGATGTTTCATGCTGTAGAAGTGGATCACACTTGCATTTGTTGGACACCATGTTGCGTTTTCCATGTCTCACGAGTTCCTCTTGAAGATGAGCTGCTGGCTTACAGAATCTAACTATAGCTAAACTGGGACTATGGGTAGATAGTCTGAAAACAGAGATTTAGACATAGGAGGCCCCATGGTGTGCTTCACATGGCTTTTACCACAAGACCCTTACCCTCAACAACCAGGGGCAAAATATTGTTGAGTCTTATTAGTTCTACCTTACAAGACCATAGGGAAATAAAGATGAATCAGAAAATGTTTGGATATCTCCAGGGCTACAAATGCTGAAGGTCCCTGAGATGTTGAAGTGTGTTACTGAGGCACACTAATAATATTCTAATTGAAGCCCATAGGTTTGTTCGGCCAGGGCTTCCATGTCCCAGGAGTGATATGGCCCCAGTGGTTTGAGGGAACCATGAACTACATAATCAACCAGTAGGCCAAGTCACTCTGAGGAGCTTCCCTTTTCTCCCTGGGCTCCAAAAAGACATGCTGGTGGCTCTTAACAATGAGTTGTATGCTGATTGTCCTTCTCTTGTTGTCTTCCCCATCTCCCTTCTATGGCCTCTTGGAATCACCTCTCAGCATGCTACCTGAACTCCAATGCTTGACTTAGGGTGGCTGATTGAAGGGCTAAATTCCTGCTTATTCTAGCCAAATCCTCCTTTGCTGTAGTTACTATGTCCCACAGTGTGAGACAAGGCTAACCCTATCACCCATGGCATGGCAGATTCTTTCTCTTAAGATGAATTTTAGAAAGTTAACTGGAAGCAAATTCTTCAGTTTCCATGAGGAAAATATAAATGACAATATGTTGGCCACCTTGAATCTGGTGGCCTCGAGGAAGATTACAATTGAGTGCTCTACCACTCGGAGGGATTTCTTTTGCACCTGGCATAGTTTCCTTACAACATGAACATGCCGTGCCACTTGGCTTTTCTCTTTCGAGGGCTGTGAACACTTGGCATATTTTATAAGTTTAACTTTATCCTATGCTCACTGAGTGTGTTGGCACAAAACTATAATTCTTGCCCCCTGGGAGGCTGAGGCAGGAAGACTGAAAGCTCAAGGCAAGATTTGGCTACATAGTAGGTTTGAGGCCAGCCAGGCCTACATAAGTGGATTTTATCTCAATGCACCAAGATTTGAAGCTACAGCTCAGTGGCAGAGTTCTTGCCAAGCAGGAAAAGCTCTGGTTTGGTTCTTGGCATGGAGGAAGAATTCTGGGAGTACAAAATATTTAGTGTTATTTTGCAGGCTTTTTGTCCTACAACTCACTAACGCTTTGAAAGCCTGGATTAACAGATGCTTACATCAGCACAACAGTGTGGCTTCCAGATACAGATGTGCTGACTTAAATGAAAATTCCTCCCTGAAGCTCTTTATAGAAACTTGTAGCACCAATTCAGGCTCTTGGTATAATCTAGGACCAAGATTTGGAGAGTATCATATTGTTGGTGTCAACACATAAAATAGTATGAGCCATCTCTTTCAGGATCTGTTATCCTGGGCCATGTTGTGAGTAAAGACCTCCCATGAGCAATATGGTGATGCATGTGGCCTACACTTATGACAAGACCAGAGGATTGCATGGAACAGGGAGAAGGAGGCAGTTACAAGTCCCCAGTCTTTAGCTGACATGTTACTATCCAGAGAATATTTAACACTTTGCTTCAGGTGCTGCCAATAGTGAAGTCTAGCCTCTTACCTAGAAGCTGACCATATTTGGATCTTTGATCTTTTGAAGATCAAAAGATTGCCCCATTCCCTGCTGTCTAAGGCCAGTCCCTTAAGAAGAGCTCTGAAAAGCATCCAGTCAGCACAAACACCTGGGGCATACCTGAAGAGTCAATCTTGAATCAACAAATATACAGAGTGTGATGGTTAATACTAATTTCCAACGGATAAGATCTAGAATCATCCAGAAGGCAAGCCTCTGGACAAACAAGTGAAGGATTCTCTAGATGAGACTAATTGAAGTGGCAAAAAACACCTTAAATGGGACTTGGATCCTTTTATAGGTTGGGATCTTGGATTGGCTATAAAGGAGAAAGCAAGCTGAGTCTAAGCATTTATCTTCCTTTGCCTCTTCACTGCAGATGCAACGGAACCAGCTGCTTCAAGCTCCTTCTGCATCCTTTCCATGCCACAAGGGCCATGGCACTGTGAGTCAAAACAGCCTTTTTTCCCTTAAGTTGTTTATATCTGGGTACTTTATCACAACAGACAAGTAGTTAAGACAGACAGTTCTTTAAGTCATATTACACTTAAACTTCATTAAAATGTTGTAGTTGTACTAAAATGCAAATTAGACATCTATGAACTCTGTGTGAATTCCTGACATCCACCCCAAAAAGAATTGCTGGATGATTGTGTTAGGGGCAGATGAGGGGTAAGGATTTACAGATGCTATCCTGACTCTTTTCTCTTCTCCCAGTGCAGTGAGCCTAGGCATCAAAGAACCAAGAGAAGTCTTCCCATGCCTCACCCTGCTTAATTTCTCAGAAATATATTACCCATGGGCCATGGCTACACTTGTCTATGACTCTCTTGTCCAGCAAGGTTATCCTACATACCTATACCATCCTTTTACATGAGAAGCTTCAAATTCTCTGATTGTTCATCTCTCTGGAGGCTAGGGTCTATGATCAGGATACCATCACCATACACCAGACCCTCTGCCAGGTCCTTATCACAGCTTGTACTGTGAACTGCACCACCAACTGTCCAGCCATCCAAGTGTCAACAATGTAGCTTATTTTTCACCAACTCTTTCACTCCATTCATAATATTCATCTTATTATCAAATAGCTGAGATTTGGAAGCAGCTAAGAACCAGGCATCCGCATAGATCTATGAGGTCACTTCCAGGAAATATTAACTAGGGGAAGACCTTCACCCAGAGTATATGTCACTTTTCTTCAGTTCTAAGAGTTTGGAGGAAAAATCAGTGCTACTTGTCCAATTGCCTTCAGTTCTTGCTGATGTGTTCATCGTGGTTGCTGCTGTTGCTGTCATCAAACTACAGTTTCATCAGGTTCCATATAGACCGAAAAACAGCAACTACTCTTGTCATCACTCCAGGTTTCAACACCATATCGGAACTATTTAGATATTTGGTTCTGTGTACTGGACATTTAACATATGATCATTTTCTTGAGTGTAAATGCAGGAAGGTCAATTATCCAGCATATATGTTGTAAGGCATTCTAGTAAGCAGTCTCTCTCTCACCTCTCTCTCTCTCTCTCTCTCTCTCTCTCTCTCTCTCTCTCTCTCTCTCTCTCTTCCCCCTAATACAACATCTACAGTGAATCTTTGACAGGACCAATCAATTCTTTTCCCTGGTGCCCCTAGACCAAGCTAGCAGCAACCTTCACCCAGGTTATATCAAGGATCTTCTACCACCTTACTGCTTCCATGCTTGCTTTGGGAAACAACTTCAAAGGTCTTTTAAAAATAGAATTGACCATGTGTCACTCCTGAATAAATTTCTGCAGTGACATTGTGCTGGGACTACATACCAAAGATGCTAGCATGGTTTATTTAACCTCCTTCACCGATCCCTGTGTGGTTTTTTATTCAAACCCTTTGTAGGTGCCATCCTACTATTTTCCAACATCATTGTCCCTCTTTCACTTTAGGAATATAGAAGGGTATTGCTCTCATCCAGGTGGTTTTCAGTCTCCTGGGTTCAAGAGATCCACAATGTTCCATGTAGCTGTAACTGCAGGCATGGGTCATTATGCCTGACTACTTTGACATTTTCTGAAGAATTATTTTTCATGATGTGAAGGCTTGAATATATCCTGTTGAATATATCCTGTTGAATATATCCTGTTCCATTTTGAAAAGAACTTAATGTTAACAGCTTCTTTGTTTCATCACAGGGATAACAAAGCTCTCAGACTCAGGTCTGATGAAGCTCACAGAAACCCATGGCTGGGGAGGAGAGTATAGTTTGAATGTCTGAATCTACCGTTTCTACCTTTCTTTCAAAGGTCATTTTTTCTTAAGTTTTAAGTAGAGTCTCTCTATGTAGCCCTGGCTGTCCTAGAACTCATTATGTAGACCAGGCTGGCCTTGAATTCACAGAGAAATGCCTGCCTGTGTCTCCTAAGTGTTGGAGTTAAAGGCAAGTATCAGCACACCCAACTACCAATGTCAATTTTTAAAAGTTTGTTTTTTGATTTAGTCCCTTTATTAAGCTTCCACCTGCAATTGTTCCCTAGGTCACAATCTATAAGGTGCAATTAAAGAAGCCACTCTTCATGCATTATGTAGATGCACTTTGCAAGGAATGGTTTTTGAGAAATTCCACCAGCCTAGTAACTTCTTAGATATGTGCTTTTCAGGGTCAACAGGGATCCAGATGGAGCAGCCCCTATCTGTGTAAAGCTTGCACTCCATCCAAAGTCTGGAGGCGGATGGTGAATTTAGCAAGGAGAGACATGGATAAGAGCCATAGAGAAGCCGTGCAGCAGGAGGGAGCCTGGAGTGCGTGGGTTGGGAGGCATCTCCAGTGGGTGTTTCTGGGGATGGTGCTCATTGCACCTCATATCAAGAGCAGAAGGAGATGCTCTCCTCATGAGTCTCTGATCTATTTTTACCACTTGGACACCATGAGTCATGCTACTGATTGTCTTTCAGCACTGCTGCTGCTGAGCTCACAGCTTGGACATCAGAGTATATATTTGGGATACTGACCTCCCTTTGGTTTAATCATATTTTTCTATAATGTCTTCCATCCACCTTTTTAGCATCATCTGTGCATCTTATCGTATTGTTACATCTGTTGTGCTCTGGGTGACAAGTACCAGGCAGAAGCAAGCTCTTCCCCAGCCTTTTCTCTATCCACTGGCATGCTGCCCCTGGCAAAAACAAAATAAAGCCAGCTTGTCACAATGGTCATCAGGAAAGGGCAGCAGAGAAACAATGATCTTTGTCCACTCACCTGACTCAATTAAAGACAAAACTTATGAGCCCTCAGGCTGAACCTAACCACTCATGTGTACTGTCCAGACTATCATTAGAGTATTATTACTTCAATATCCAGAGTGATTATCAAATATAACTTTATAGAAGTTACTTCAGTACTGAAGATCTGATCTTGTCTAAGTTTAAGGTCGGACAAATGTCATTATAAGCAGAAAGTCCCTCGAATGTGTTTTCCATATACCCAGAGCTATGCTTCTGAAGAAACTCTTATAATTCAATGTCCTTATTTTATAGAGTGACCCTTTACGTTCTATTCTCCCTAATGGAGAAGACAACCCCAACCCCCCCAGGCTTGCACACCTGCTAACCAGAAGCCAGATGCCCAAGTACCATGGAGGATATGCATTTGGTCCAGAAAGTGGATCTGCATGTTCCTAAGAAAGATGTCAACGGGACGTTCAACGAATGACGTTTATTCTTAAAAGTCACTAAAATAGTTTTTCAGTTTGGGAGAGTGTTTATTTCAGGGCAGTGCTCTTCCCTAGGAGGCAGAGCGTGCAGGGAAAGATTCACTATGGAGTACCCAGAGAAGCATGCCTTTCACTGCACGCTGTGATTCATCCCAAATCAGAGCAGCCTGAGCCCCACAGAAGCAAAGCTGTTTCCCAAATGGCATTGCCTCCCTTGTGACACATCCCGATTATGCTTCTCCTGGGACAAAATTCATTAGCTGATAAGAAGTGATGATACAGAACAGAACCTTTTCATTCTCAGCAATGTCACAATCCCCATGCTTGGGTGTTGTCATGGCTTCCCAGAAGCTGATCTAAAAGGAAAGCTGAGAAATGGATAGTCATCCCTCAGCTTCCCTGGGCTGGCCGGAGAGGAGGGCTTTAGTGTGGACACTGCCATTCTTCAGCTTCCCAATGGAGTTGACTCCAGCACCGTCAGAGACAGCAGATGATCAAGTCAGGGTCCGCATATGACCTAGACACATTGTCCCATACAATGGAAATCATCTCTAGATTAGTCATGATATATGATATAATATAAATACTATGTAAGAAGGTATAGATTCTTCTGTAGTCTGGGGAATAATGACAAAAGGAAAGTCTATACATGCTTACTACAGACAGCTATCATCTAAATGCTTTTGAACCAATGTTTGGTTCAGAATGGTTAGATCTATAGATGTAGATCCTACAGGGCTTACTGTTCTTTACTTAGGAGCGGTTTCTGAAAGCAGGGCAGATAGCTGTACATAATGTGTGAAGTTCAGGGGAAATGCTGTTCAGTCAGGTTCTGCAGGACACTGGAAACAGTGGGGAGTCTAGAAGACAACACAAAAACACTCAGGAATTCCACTGAAATATAAGAGTTGGACACCTGTTTACGACCTTCCTTCCCATTGTTAAAAGGAACTATCCTAGGACATTCTCTCTCTAACCCTGGTAGCTCACCAATATAAACTGAAAACAAGTCTTCCAATGAAAATTAGCTCCAGGTAGCAAGCCCTGATCACCAGTGGTAAGAAACTCTGGAATGACAAAAGTGAGTGCCTGTAATTCACACCTGGACCAATGGCTGTATATGCTCAAGTTCAGAAAATTCTCTTGGATGAAGTACCAGAAGATCTTCTATTAACTTTGTAAGATATGACTATGGATGAATTAGATACATGATCTCAAAGATACACCAGACAAGCCACCTTCAACTGAGTATGTCACCACCATTCTGTAGAGTATATACACTGTAATCACAACCACCACTTTCAAGGAAGGATCTGGGTTCAGAGAGGTAAAGCTAGTTGTTTATGGTTGAGTAACTAGAGACAGAAAGCTGAAGAGGAATCCAACCATTCTGGCTCATAGTCTCCTTTTGGATCTCTGCCTTGCGTGACCTCCTAGAAACACAGCTCCTGAAATAGACTATTCACAGCATAACTTGTGGCCTGAGATACACGTGAAGTCTGCACAGAGATCCAATGAAGTGGAGATAAAATGTGCAATAGTTCTGCTTTTCTCTACCTTCATATGCACCAGCTCTTTGCCTTGGCCCAACCATGACCCCTGGGCTCATGATCTTCTACAGGATTCACAGGCAGAACATTCTAAGTCCCAATAGAACACCCATTTTCAAGCACTTCAATGTATATGAAAACACAGTGTTCCAAGTAAAGCAATTCTGAGATAGAAAGCATAAAATAAACTATGGTATACATAAATAGATAAAATATGCAAATTCACTGTTTGCCTAGTTAGAAACATGAAGAGATTTCTTTTCCTAAAAGCCTCCAATTATTTTAGCATGTGTGCCAGCTTGAGGAAATCTCACCTTTTTTCATTGTGCTTCTGTGTGTGTGTGTGTGTGTGTGTGTGTGTGTGTGTGTGTGTGTGTGTGTATGGCAGAGCGAGTAAGTTTTCTTGCTTCCATTTTCAATTTTTCTTCACTAATTAAGAAACATTTCCCTCGGGCTCGCCTGGAATAGCAGGCACTGTGGTTTTTAAAGTCAGATCAGGAATGCAATCTGTTTTTGCTTAATAGGAGACGGATCTCCTGCACAGGTATGGAGTATAGTCCACACATTCTTCAGCTCTCTTCCTCATCAGGAGGACCTCTGACATCCATGTAGACATTACAGGGATTTCAGCATTTACAAGTTAAGCTTAACTTAGCTCTTCTGTTGTTCTGTTTTCTGGTCCAGGCCTGGAAGGGTGTCACTTCATCAGAAAGGACAATGCTTTTGTTTTCATGGTCTGTGACAGGTGACACACATGCATTAAGACGTGAGAAAAAGAAATGACTATTTCACAGTTTTCATCTTAAAAGTCCCCCAATGCCCATGTGTTGAAGGTTTGGTCTCCAGCACAGGGTTTCCAGGAGGTAGTGGGACTTTAAGAAGTAGCCTGTGGGGACCAAGTTAGGTTACTATAAGGGTAGCTGTAAAGAGGTTATTCATACAGCCCCCATCAGTCCACTTGTCTTTTCTTTCCTCCATCCCTCTCAGTTACCATGAGTTAAGGGGTCCCCTTTCTACATGTGCTTCCACCCAAACTAACAAAGAATGAAGACTGAAATTTCAGAAACAGTGGAGCAAAACAAAACTTTTCCATTTATGTGATACTGATAAGGGTTTTACCATGGTGATGGAGATGACTAACTGGGCATTTGCCTCCATTTTCTAATTAGACACATCAAGCTCTCTATGTTGACACTGGAATATAACAAAAACCCAATGTTGAAAAGCAACAGATGAAAACGGGATAGAAGTTGTCGTCACCGGTAAGATTCTCTCTCCTTAACTATCAGGGAGAAAAGAAGATTAAACTTTATTTTCTAACATCTAGTACATAAAGCCATACACAGAACTCTGTAGGTCACATAGTCAGGAAACATGAGATAGTCTACTGAATAACATCAAGTGAGCAAGTGAACACTATTCCCTATCATGGTCACCTCCTGTTCATGACTTGGTAATGAACTGCATCCTAAAGTCAGGTGCAATAGCTAAAAGACTGGCCAGTGTTCACCCTTATTTCAGAAAAGACCTTCAACTAAACAGTCCTGCTTAGTTCGGGAAGAGTCGTGTCTTTTTATTTCCCTCCTCATTAAACCATTTGAACAAGGCAACATTTTCTGTTCAACCTTGTTGCATGCAAAGAAAGAGACAATTTTGAAGCAACGAGACAGCTTAGCAGAAAAAAAGTACATGTCACACAAGCTTGGTGACTTGATTTTTGTCCCTGGAAGCCACAGAAGTTGGAAGAAGAAAACTGACGTTATAAAGTGGCCCTCTGACTTACATATGCATGCCATGTCATATGCATGCCTTCTTTATGTACACATACATACATATACACATAATAATAATAGTTATGATAATTAATAAGAAAGGAAAATTTACTTTAAAAAGGAAACAAAAACATCATGAATGTATACATATTGATTAACATGTCAATTCTTGGGTTTAAGATGAGGGCTGGGGATACTTTGTCAGTCATAAAATAGAAAAACAGAGACAGGAATAAAAAATAATAACCAATGAGGTAGGTAAATTAATGCCATCAAACCCAGAACTTTCTGGATCAAACTTTGTAGCCTTAATGCAACAATCAATGTACTTCAGAAAGTCTTCAACTTCTTGGCTTAAACTGTAGGCAGAAAATAAATAATAACATAGATATAACACATGGTCCTTTCATGAGGTTTAATTCAAGAATGAACTTGGAGTAAGTTCTTCAACAGAGTAGGTACTGGAGATACAGGGAACAACTAAGGACATCACTCTGGTGCCCACCCACCACTTCCAGTGTCTGGAGAAAAGGTACTTGAGAGGTGTGGGCAACAGTTGGTACTCCCAGATCTCAAGGAGAACTATTTAAATTACAGGCCTGCGATCCTCACGAGCACATAGTACAATAAAATCACTTTGAAGGGATTTCCCTTGAACATCTTCCCTCTAAAGTGGAAGGAAATGGGTTACTTCCAACCCTAGGTTTTCTCTCTCCTCTTTTTTTTTCTCTTTAAACATACATACAGAAATAAAAGAATAAATATAGGTTGGGGACATACAAAACAGTTCTAATGCAGGCAGCAGACATTGTCCATTTACTCTGGAAATACACAGTACCTTCTCCCTTAGGCTAGGCTAAGTAGATGCCTCTTCCACTGTGGTCAAATGAGTACCAAAATTTTACCTTGAAATGGGTAGTCATCTTTGAAAACAGCTCCTTACACTTGTTCAGAATGCCTGTGCATAGAGTTTGTTGCAAATAACGAAGCCAGTTTCTAAGATGCACTAGTTTCTAAAGCCAAAATAAAGAATCTACATCAGTTTTGTTATAATTATTTTCATTTTTCCCTATTTTTGATTTTACCATTAATTTTTTCTACAATTGTTATGATAGTGGGACTGCTCAAGGCTGTATTCACAACTATGCACATCCTTTATATATTTATATTTAAAAGAAAAAGAAAACAAGAAGAGGAGATGAGTTGTAACCAATCAAACAAACAAGTCAAACACAACAAATTCTAGAGGTGTCATTCTGGCTGCAGCTGTGCCTCTTCTTCCACATTTCAGCTTAGCGGACCATGTACTTTGTTCTTGTAGGAAGTGAGGGAATTGGTGATTGGCCATACCGTCAGGAACACCTGGCTTCTCCACATGATCTCTGATACCTAATTTAGAGCTGTGCGTCTTGGCGCCAGTGATGCTGCTCACCATGAAGCTGACCTACATGGACTTGTGGCTAGTAGAAATGGCTTCACTCTGGACCACTGACCACTGATCTTCATGGCTAGAGCACAACTGAACATACTTGAATGCTGGATTTTCAGAGCAGAGATCATGATTAGTAAGGGGTACAGCAGTTTCTTGGGGAACATTTCCAAGATTTTCTATCTAAAACTAATAGAGATATTGCTTTTTATTGTTCCCAGCTTCTTCCAACAGTAGATAGAGGTTTTTCTGGCCCTGGGTGTTGCAGAATGGACACTCAGGTTGCCTTTGGTGGTAGAAGCTTACTGGTATACATCACACATGGTAAGAGTCTCTCTAGTATGTGTCTACTAAAACATGAGAAGTACATAAGTAGATGAGACATTCTTCCTTTATATTGTGCAGCAATGATTTTCTGTCATTTTAAAAATTGTTTGACTTTTTTCTTATTTTCTGTTGTTGCAATAAGTCACCATAACCAAGGCAACTAATAGCAAAAAAGTTTATTTGGGATTCAAAGTTTCAGAGGTCTATGACCATCACAGTGAGGATCATGGCAGCCGGTATCAGGAACAAGGTTGAAACAGCAGCTAAGAGCTTACATCTTGAGATACAACCACAGAGCAGAGATAGATAATGGAATAGCACTGCCTTTTGAAACTTCAAAGTCTGCTCCCAGTAACACATCTCCTGCAATGGGACCACACCTGCTTATTGTTCCCAAACAGTTCCACCAACTGGAAACCAAGCATTCAAATATAGAAGACTATAGGAGGCCATTCCCATTTAATCCACCACCACTTCCTAACTTCCAGAGATTTATGGCTATATCGTAGTGCAAACTGCATTTCGTCTAACATTAAAAGTCTGCATAGTCTAAATTTTACAGTCTCAGCAATTTTTAAGAGTCCAAAGTCTTTTGCTGAGATTTAAGGCAATATCTTCATACATACATACATACATACATACATACATCATACAATATGTACATATAAATATAATCCTTCATAAAATAAAAAGTCATACATACTTTCAACATTCAATAGCACAAGATATACATTAACATTCCAAAAGAGAGAAATGGGGCCACAGTGAGGAAATATTGGACTGAAGCAAGACCAAAATCTGGCAGGCAAACTTCAAAACCCCTATAAAGCTCCATGGCTGTTCTCAAAAGGCTTAGATGGCCTCACCTTTCCAGCTTCACTGACTGCAACAAACTTTTCTCTTTTGGAGTTGTCTCAATACCCATCTGCATCTCTGTTTGGCAGATGTCTCATGGCTCTAATGTCTCCAGCATCTTGGGGTCTCCAATGCAATCAGGGCTTCAATTTCAAAGCTCCATGCAATGACCTCTTAGACTCTAAATTTATGTATTCCTTGCCATACATCTGGGCTTTGTGGCTCATCTTAAAAGTGACAAACTCTCCAGCAGCAGCAGAAGTTTTTCATGCATGTACACTGAAATGTTTTACTGGTGAACCTCTGACAGATGAAACATAAATAGGTGTCATTATAGACATTCAGGTTCAGTGAAGTCCAAGGTGTATTTCAAGGTGTCTTTGTGGAAAGCACTCGACCTCAGAAACATTTATTTTTATTTTTTGCCTTTCTATGTTCTTTTATTAGTTTTTGAGCCATTATTTCATACTGTAATCCCAACTGATCTAGAATTTATTATGTAACCAAGGTCTTAAACTTGTGCAATCCTCCAGCCTCAGCTCGTGTACCAAGATGACTTTTCTCTGGTGTGTGTAAGGTAATGCATCTTGAGGGAGCTCTAGCCACTGAGCATTCTGTAGTGAGTGAGATACTTGTTGAGGCTTGGTGATAGCCTTGTTGACATTCTTCAGTACATGCTGCAATTTCAGAGTCTCTGGATTAAAGGCTCCACACTTCTGAAAGTCAACAACCCTCAGAAGACATTAGCTCTGCCTCAGGGAGTGAAGGCTTTCCTCCATTACTTATGGAGAAGATTTGGGCAATGGGCCATTAGAAAAGAAGTTATCTGTGAGGTGCTTGGGGTTAATCTCCAAAGAGAGACTTTTCAGAGTAACGTTAGAGAAGGTGTTTCTATGACAAGGATGAGTTTTCTGTCTAAACAGAGATTCTGTTCACATCTGCTCTCCAGATGTGCTCAGATCCTGCCTTTACAAGATGATGTTGTCATTTACAACATTAATACCTGAGAACTGTTGAAATCTGAGTGGTTAAGACATACACATACACACACACACACACACACATATTTTAAGTGAGTTTATGATTTTTGTATTGGACTACATGCATACTGATCATTAGCTGAATAGAGTGTGTGAGCCTCAGTTATACACACCCATTTATGGGGGCAAGAATGAAAAGTGCATAGTAGGTATAGCATCTTGGATCTTTCTGTTTTTTCCTGCTACTTTCTATCAATAACAAATTACAATAGTATTCACTTACTTTTAAAGATGCAAGCATAATTTTGGCATAGTTTCATGTGCTGTTTGTGAGATATAACTGAGTGAGTCAGTCATCCCCTGGGGCAGCATAGATGTCAGCCTGTCCTGGTGCTTTTTGACTGCATAGATGCACAGGCACAAGTTTTGGAGTCTGGTAGCAAACCCATACTTGGTGAAGCTGGCTGCCCTAGTCTTTCTGTTTTCCTTTCCTAATGTCCATCATTTGGTCATTTTACTTTCCACTAAGCATGGGGATAGTGATCACAGTTCTTCAAAATGCACAAATATGTATTTGAACTATTATTTGATTAGAGTAATAAAAACAAACTGCAATGACGTAATTTATAGGACAATGATGCTCTTCAGTCCCTTGGCTGATAATCAGGAGTCAGCACTATATATATGGAAACTGTTCATAAAGATCTCAACTATGACTTAATTTCTCAATGACAGGAGAGTGGCTCTTCCTTAATTTATCACAAATACATCTGGTCCTTGCCTTCTCTTCTACCACCAAGCCAGCTCTGCTCAGATGAGCCATTGAGAGAAGCAATGTACATGATAAGAATACTCTGCAAGGCTATGGAACCTAGACAGGAACCATCCCAAGATATACATGTCACATAATCAAAATTCTGTGCCTTAAGTACTTATGCCACTAGGGGCTGGTAGGCATTGGCAACTTTCCACAGTCACAGGTAAATATCCTGACTGTGTTTATCAACAGCCTTGCTGGGTCACAGAGGCTGACCGTGGAGAATGGGAACCAATTATCTTCCATGGCTCTTGAAATAACTGAGTGCCAACAGGTGGGATAATGAGAGAACACAAAACCCCAGATCCTATTCCCTTCCAACCAGTCAGAACATCATCAGATCAATAAATATTTCCACCTTTCCTATAAATGGTAACATTCATGAATATCAAGATCTTTGGCAATAACAGCCCTTGTGGAAAACAGTGTAGATACTCCTCAGAGAGAAAGAGAGAAGGGGGGTGGGGCAAAACCATTATATGATGCAGAAATCCTACTACTGGACATATATCTAAAGAAAATGGAATTAGTATCTGGAAAGAGACATGGGAATTGTGGTCCAGTCACAAGAGCCAAGATTCATAATCAACTTAAGTGCCCTTCACTTAGGTGGATGAGCAAATAAAGACAATGGTTACATAAACATGGTAGAATAGTGTTCAGTCTTAAAAAAAAAAGAAAGAAAGAAAGAAAGAAAGAAAGAAAGAAAGAAAGAAAGAAAGAAAGAAAGAAAGAAAGAAAGAAACAACAGTTCCTACTATTGGTAATATGGATGAACTTGGAGGACATATATTAAACAAAATAAGACACAAGACAGATGCCATATACATGATATAGAGAATGTAAAGTAGTCAAAAAGCCCAAAGCAGAATGGTGATTGACAGAGGCTGGAAATTGTAGAGGTGGTGACAAGGAGATATTGATCGAATGGTACCCAGTTTTGCTTATGTAAAGTGAACAAGTTTTAGCTATCTACTGAAATCAGTGTCTATATATTCCAATATAGACTAAATTCCTAAGTACTTGTGAGGAATGGATATCTTATGTTAAGTGTTCAGGGTTATCTAAAAGCCTGGTACCTGGCAAACTTTTAGCAAAGATTCGATATTACTGAGGAAATTTTGGTTCCACAAGACCATCCAACTGTCTGGTCCTTCCTCATGTTATGTATAGTGTAGGGCATAGGGAAGACAGGACCTGTGCTTTCCAACCAGGTACTCAGGCTGTTGCTATCATTTTGAAATCTAAGGATTTTGTTTATGATGTTAAAAAAACTGAATTAAAATAGAATTGTTGGTTATAAGGTCTGGACACCAACTATCCAAGACTTTTCATTTAAAATAAAAAACAAACAATAAAATTCAGATAAAATTGTATGCTTCTAAGAAATACAAACTGACAGTGAGATGGTAAGTGAATTGAGTCATGCTTGTGAAGATACTGTAAATCCCTTTAATATGCTTTCTAAGGCTGGATTTAGTGTAAAGAAAATCAAGTGTCCAGTTGTGTGTTTTGGTTTTTTGTTTTTTTTTTTTTTGACAGGCACTATTTTTTTTTCCAAGTGTAAACCCAACAAAAATATATAAATTATAGTCCAGTATCCCTCATGAGTATACATACAAAAATTCTCAATGAAGTAGTTACAAACTGAATACAAGAGATATAAAAAAAATAATATTCCATGAATAACATATTCCATGAATAACTGAATAACTGTTTTTTTTTTAATGAAGGAATTGGGTAGAATGTGAGAATTAGAAAGAGATACAAAGGCTGTCACTGAAAAATAAAGATGATACTATTTTAAATATCTTCAGCATGGAAGAAAACACATTTACCCACCTCCATGAACTTTTATATTTTTGGTTGTGAGCCTAGCCTTTAACGGCTGAGCCATCTCTCCAGCCCACCTCCATGAACTTTTACAGGAACATTTGACTTAGTATCAAACTTTACTGCCCATCTAGTAAAGGAAGGAGTAGACTTTACTGTCACTGAGCCACATTCACTCATCATCCTGGGTGGACAGCTTGCCAACATCAGCCAGGAAGAATTATGGTGTTCATATTATGGGTGAGGAAACAGATGGTGAGGGAAGCCAGTTATTTGTTATCTTGCCTCGGGTTAAACACCTAGTGAATAACTACGTCTAGGTTTCCTAGCATCAATCAAAACTCACATGCATTCCAGTGCATCCAACTCCATCCATGCTTATAGGGATAAAGCAAAGAAATACAAGTAAGTTTAACAAAGATATCAAATATCTGAATGCTAAAAACTGCAAGGCAGCTTTGGAACAAATAACAGGGAATCTAAATAAAAGGAGAAAACTTTGTGACAGTGAACATTTCAAGCCATTATCTTAGATGACAGTACTTCTAAATGACCCTTTCACAGGGTTGCATATCAGATATCCTGCGTATCGGACATTTACATTATGATTCATCACAATAGAAAAAAAAGTTATGAAGTAACAATGGAATAATTTTATGGTTAGGGGTCACTATAACATGAACTATGGTAAAGCATCACAGCATTAGAAAGGTTGAGAACCAGCATTCTAAATGACGCACAGATTCAGTGCCATCCCTGTAGACATGCCAGCTGGCTTGCTGACAGAGACTGATAGGTGTTTCCCAAATACACATGAAAAGGCAGGGAACAGGGTCACACTCTGGTTGCTTCTGAGCCATGCAGTTGAGATAGCATTTTTTTTCCCCAATGTAAAAATAATAGCAACTTCACTTAGCTACAGCCATTATTTACTTAGGATGCTGCCAGGAAATCCCAACAGCTTTAGGATTGTGTTACTCCTGATTTGTGGACTTAGAAGCACAAGTCCAAGTCCTAAGATTTGAGCCTATTTCTGTCCAAATAAATCCTGTATGTGGAAAAGGCTGTTCTTTCACGGGCTTGTTGCAATCACATTTTGATGTTGGCTGCCAGTTTGGTACATCTCAGGGACACAGTGCATTGAGTCAAAGCTGCCCTCCTCATGCTCCTCTTCAGGGAATGAGTCAGCATTCTGTCACCATTATAACATGCCTGAGATAAGGAGCTTAAAGGACTTATGCTGGTTTATGATTCCAGCCATGGTGGATTAGACCTGTGGCTTTGGGCCTGTTGAAGCACAACACATCCTGCAGGGATCATGTGGCAAAACAGGCTGCCATCTAATGACATTCAGTAAGTAAAAGAGAAAAAAGAAGGGGCCAGATACTAATGTCACGTTTAAGGACATGACCTAACTTCCTTTCTCTAAATCACAACTAGTATGTATTCTCTGTCTTTCTAAGAGTTCTACATAATAGCCTTTAGGAGACATATTGAGTTCAAAATAATAGACCAGGAGATATCATCCACCTCACTTGCATCACTTAACAGAGCATTGACTGGTCAAGCAGAAATGGGCTCAGATTATACATGGAGCTATTGTGAGATATGAACCAACACAGGACAGCAATGAGGGATGAATGTCCTCTTTAAAAAGAGCATTGAAGGGAAGGATATTCTAGACCTGTCTAGAGTTGACCTTCAGCAAGCTGGGGACAAATAGAACATACCATGGCACTGTTCTCTTATTTGACAGGACTACATTTCATCTTGCGATGCTTATAAGAAAGTTGTAGAAGTTCTGGCCACAAAATATAATTGGAAAATCCCATGCTTGGAGAAGAGAAAATCTGCTCTTTGGACCATGATATTCCATCCTAGTCTTTGTTTAAATCCATTAGTGTTGTACCATAAAACAACTGTTGGCATTCAAAATGTTGCAAGTACATGTTTGGTTGTCTTTGTGACTAGAATTGTCTAACTAGTTAGTTAAATATCTATGTAACAAAGAAACCCAGACAGTATCAGAGTTTCTCAAACACCAAATAAAACAGTGTGCTTTTCTTCCAAGAAAGGAAGAACACAGAGACTTACAGAGTGGGCAAGAACTTCACAATGGCCTGTACACAATGCAAAGGTATAGGAAAGACCTGTAGATCTTCCTTACAATAAAACTAGCACTGCCAAGTTCTTACCTCGAGACACCACAGGTTGGAGAACTACATAGTACCTGCCACTTCAGGTCTTCTCTACCTTCAAAATGGGGTTTATTTAGGGAGTCAGCTAACCCCACCTAGTACATAAACTGCAGCAGAAATGAGAAGGCCTGCTCCTCTAGGTACCATTTCCACTTTATAATCCCTCTTCTTTTAGTTGCACTCCATCCCAGTTCTCTCAGAAGAGAGCTTCTCTCTTCCTGTCCCTAGCTTCTGTTAGGAGTCAATACCAATTGCAATTGCAATTGACAATGCAAGTTCCAAGGAAGAATGATGTTAATGTTTGCTAACTTGCTGGCTTCTGAATGTCTTGGCTCCAAGACTCTCCAAGGCTCTCTTTCTTCTTTCTTCCCAGCTCAACCACCATATTGCTAAAGTTGGAGTCCTCCAGCTGGACATTACTAAAACCTCTGTTGTCAGTGTCATTGATCTATAATTCATTCACCTGAGCAGCCAAGCAGATCCTGACTCTAAGCCCTCTGTTACTACATCTTTCAACCTCTATTCAACTCCTCAACCTCAAGCCAGTCTTCTGCTCAGATGTCATATGTTCAGGTATGATGGAAACAAACATAATCCTCCTCTGGGTGGATAAGGTCAGCTAATCTTAGACCTCAGGATTCTTCTGATGTTAATAGTGCCTTCATGCCTTCACTAGCACCCAGCCATGCCACCCCTCTAAGCATGACTGGCTCACATTAGCACTGGGACAAAGTTCTCACACAGGTTTCAATAAGAATTCTGCCTTTTTTCATCACCCTTTCTACTTACTCAACTGTACCGAAAGCATCAGATACATTCTAATCGCTAGGGCTCAGGGTTAGATACCGGATGCTGAATTTACAAAAGCAAAAGAGGTGGCAATCTTGTCCTTATGAAGATTACAATGCAGTCAGTCCATCTGAAATTCCAGAGTCATCCTGAGTCACATTAGCCCAACTCATTCCCATCTATAGACAATAGCCAATACTGATTCAAGCCTGGCTCATACCATCTGGACAAGAACACCTACTATCTGCAACTTGGTCTCTGCTTCTGCCTGCCTTCAACACTTCCACATTCATCCCTGTCATAAGTGACTACTTCGCAAAGGCCAACCATGCCATTGTCCCACTGCCTACAGCCTACCAAACCCTCCTCACACCCATAGAATGAAGTACAAAGCTATCAACCTGGCCAATAATCTAACCTCTTGTGGATGCTCCAAGCTCATCTCTTATCACTGTTTCTGCCTGGTGGTTTTGTAAGTATGTGTCTATCCAGTGGCATCCAGGTCCCTGCTTGATTTTCACCTACACAGATACAAACTGAATTTCCATTTGGGCCCCACACCTAGGCCTGTGCATCTATGAACTGATGCTCCCTATGTCTTTGAAAGGTGAGATTATTCTTGTCTTCGGGATCTTCACTACAAAATTATTTCCCTAAATAAACTGTTTCCAGACTGTATGTATGCTGTTCCACATACCCTCTAACAACCAGCCATGTGGGTTTCTTTTGATTATTCACATCACTTCAAACTCTAGACACACACACACAGACACACACACACACACACACACACACAGAGAGAGACAGAGAGAGAGAGAGAGAGAGAGAGAGAGAGAGAGAGAGAGACCCCTCAAAAAAAAAAAAAACCACCACCACATTGAGACCTTGTTTGAGTCATAATTTTAATACCATGCGGTAGAGAAAACATTGGCACATCAAATCACCCATTTATTGGTCAGATGAGAAACCTAAGCCTCTGGGAAAGGTTCCCACCTATGTATGCTTTTCAGAACACTTGTTTCCAGGTGTCTCATCACCTGGCTGGGATGAAACATTCATCTGCATAGCAGTCACCTGCTGGCACCTGCTCTTCACTCTTCTGTTTCTGGGTTTTATTGGTAAAATTTGAGCTTTCACTGTTATATGACCTTATATGGCATAGGCAACTGCCGGGACTGAGCCCTAGTCATTTCTTCAAAATAAAAGGCAGTGCTCCTAGAGGAACATAGACCATTCAGAGCAGCACTGTTTATAACATCCTTGTGGGGGAATATTCTGAAAATTTCTTGTGAATGAAATGAGGATATGGCCATTTTAAGATACAGTTGAGGAGAAAATTCTTATTGTAGATATGAAGGAATGTAGACATGTAGGTATGAAGATATGTAGATAAGTACAGCCAGAGGCATCTGGAAGAATTTAGAGTAGGGAAAGAAAGCAGTATACCAAATATGACCAGCAGACTGAACCAGGCCATGAAAGGAGAGGGATTGGGGATGAAAGAGGAAGAGACAGAGGCAAAGGAGACAGAAAGAGAGGACCAAGAGGAGAGGGCAAAGGAAACCAAAAGAGTTCATGGTAGAAATGGAGGGTTATATAGGAATCAGAAGCTAGAGGAACAGAAGAAAAACATTAGAGAAGTTTGGGTAGCTCGGGTGGTATAAGAAGAGCTGAGAAGCCACAGGTACTGAATGAGCCTGAGGGACAGCACCCATTTTATTTTGCTAATAGGCACCACAGTTAGCCACCTGTCCTGAGTTCTTTGGGACCTGACATCTAGTATTTTAATATGAGTAGTTTTTAAGGAGTATGTAATATCAGAGGGAAATCTAGTTAAAATAAGTCAACTTAAACCAAGAGAAAGCTTTACAACTGTACAGAGTGTTGGGGTAGACAGGGATAGATAGATGGATAGATACATAGATAGAATAGATAGATAGATAGATAGATAGATAGATAGATAGATAGATATTGTGTTTTTATTGAGATTCATTTCCCCAATGGCAAACCTATAACCGCGAAAACCAGTTAATCTTTAGCAAGATTCAGAGTCAAATTACAAGCGTGCACTAATTACCAGAGGAAAGGAAAGAAGTGATCCAGATTCACCGAGGTTTTTTGGTATAATTCTGTCAAAGCAATTGGCTTTGACAGTGACTGGAAAGAAAGATTTCCACAATGATGTCCTAATACTTCCTTGCTTTTTTTTTCCTGAGGACATTACAGCACTTTGATAGACTCATATTTCCAAAATGCCTTTCAAACTGCAGGCCTAGTAGGCCTTCTCTGCATTAATTATTAATGGAGTTACTGGAGCAGAGTTATCATAATTAATGTCTTAATCCCATGTAGACACAAGACTACCAACATTGCATGCACCTCCTAAATTTCTATGCTTTCAAGAAATGTGTTGTTTCTCAAGACGTAGAGGACTTTACTTATAGTCAGAAAAATCAGACATCTCCTGGATATGACCTAATGAAAGAGTGAGAACAGCAAGGCTGTTTGCAAGGGGTCTGAGTTTCTAGATGCTGAGGTGATAAGTGAATCCCTTTCCAGGGAATTTGTAGCTGGAAGAATCTGTATTGAATGATTATATATCCTCATTGGTAGGAAATGAGAAATATGCAAAGACCAGAACAGACAAACTCGAAGGAAAACAGGTGATTCTGTCCATTGTTTGCTTTGCAAAGGTTCGTATGTTTAGACATTGGGTTTTTATGCTGGAAATGGGGATCTTTAACAGGCTGGAGACCTAATACTACATCCTCACCAATCCTCAGAATGATTGTATCCTCACCTCTCCCCCAACAGAGATCACACACACACACACACGCGCACACACACACACACACACACACACACACGCACACGCGACACACGCAGCACACACACACACACACACACACGCACACGCACACACGCACGCACACACACACACACACACACACACACATACACACATTTGCTTCTGGCAGGGCTCTTTCTAGCCCTGCATCATACTATTTGAATATTCAGCTCCCCCCCCCCAAACTGTGGAATAGATAATAACTTCCATTTCTATGTAAAGTTGGTTTGCCTCAGGACTTTCATTATAATAACGAAAAGCAGACTAATATGCCTTGGAGGGGTCCCCATCAGGTTTTGTTGTTTTCTTTTTGCTTTGGAACTTGAAGATACACCCAAGACAGGTTTGAAAATGCACAAGACCTTCAACGTCACCAGCAGAGGACCCCAGACCAGACAACAGAGAGGTATCTTGTCCACAGCAGAAGCTTAGTGGAACCCACACTCTAAGACTCACATCTCCTATTCCCTTCCTTTCCAGTCTAGTGTACTGTTAACTTTCAGTAACTCTCCCTGACCTCACATATGGCACACTGTAGTGAGAATTTTGGAATTTTGGTTTCTTTACAAAACACAGAAACATTATAAGCATATGTTTTCATTTCAATGCCAGGTGTGGGGATATGAGGCTGCTTTGCTGCAGCTGACTATGATTTGCCTCCTGCCCTAGCAAAGGCGTGATTTTGCCAGCTGCAGATAGTTTCTCCCATTGTGTAACATTGGGAATTATGAGGACTATTCAGAGGGTATGTAAATGCTAAGGCTCAGAGAGTTGTTTGGTGGGTTGATGGTTGCTGTGAGTCGTAGTTTGTTAAGTAGTCATGCACAAAGAAGAAAGCAACAAGAAGAAATTAAATATCCTGAAGACAAAGATCAAACTTGCTCCAAGGAACTAGACAACCCTAATCAGCAGGAAGTAGTCTAATGATAACAGTGCCCCCTTTCTGTCCCCTGACTTTAATCAAGGATCTCTTTCCTTTCCCCTCTACTCCCTTGTCTCTCCTAGTTAGTGTTCAGGGTTGAAAGGGTCTGGGGGAGGTGGAAAAGGGTGAAAGAAAGAAAAACTCACCAAGTATAGAAAGACCAGCTACAGCACCCACTTTCTTTGTTCAGTGTTGCTCCTCAGGGAATTCTCAATCCTTCAAGAAAATCATAAGGCCTTCCACGGACTAGCAAAATGGGTCACCCTTTCTGAGGGAGTGTATACAGCAGAGGCTCTACCTAGGTCCTTGTGTTGAAGCAGACCAGCACTTGGCCCATAATAAGAGACTTAGGGTCACTGGAGGAATACTCACAAAAGCCAGGAACCAGGACCCACTTTCTTTGCAGGGAGCAGTCAAAGCACAGAGGGCCCAACTAGCATTCCCAGCCACAGCTCCAGTATGGAAGTATCCTCTGCTTATCACGGGAAGCAAGTAAAGTGTGACCACTCAACTGCTGTGCTGGTTCAACAGGCCAAACACTGTCCTCAGCTCCCTGTCAGGCAGTGAAAGCCATGATCAGTTACAGACAGACGTCAGTGTTGGTGGTGAGGTAAGGCGGCCTAGGAAGTACCTCTGTCCATATGGTGTGATAAGGTTTGTTTAGCAATCCCAAGTCTGTGTGGGTGTGAATCTACACTGGAACTGAAGGACCCTGGCTGAATGATTTCCACACACCCTGTGTGTAAATTCAACAACAGTGGTCTTGCTCACTGATAGCATATGGCCAAGGACTGCATTACTGAACTGTCTTATGAACACAGATACTTTTCTAGCCATGTGCCATCACTTGCTAGGAAACACAAGAGAACACTTAGTAGGTGGGTTAAAACAGTAGTCACTGAGTCTTCTGACCTAGCTTCTGGAGTGATGCTGGTCTTCTGGACTCTTGTCATCTCTCCTGGGGTTACTCCTCTAGTAACCTCTGGCTCTATTGTGCCTGACTGTCATAAGTAAGGTCAATAAGTATCTGGCAGTGAGAATTGTTAACTAGATCATATTCAGGACAGACTCGCTGACACTTCTAATAAGATGTATTGGTCAGCCCAGGCTGAGTCACATGGAGAAGTGGACTGGTCCTCGGAATGGAAGGCAATGACAGCGCAGAGTAGTGAGAAGAGTCACTGAAGCCCTCCTCACAATCACCCACCATCACCCAAAGCAAGGTCCTCCAAGAGAAAGGACAAATGGTTCGTGCAAATATGCACACACACAGGGACATATGTGGGTGTATGTTGTAGATATGCACTCATTATTTTACCTGGTCCTACAATATACTATATACTATGTCTTTGAAAACATTCCTCTCTTTCCTTAAGATTACAGGATTCGTCAACAGTTCAGCAATAGAGAACCCAGAGCAGAGAAGATAATGAACTCAGGTAGGCTGTGTGGATGGGAAGGGACAGAGCTAGCATTGATACCCCAGTCCTTCAGAAGCCTCCTTTCAACACTTTGCCTCCAAAATAGATGTGTCAATAGAGACACCACATTCTACAGTTATTCCCATCCTCCAAGTGCATAAATGAAATGGATGTTAAGTATTTGTTTTTATTGTAGTGTTACATAAGATGACCTTAAACACACTATGCTCCTTGACCCCAAATTCAGATTATATGAGTTTCTTTACAGCAAGTAAAAGCAGATGTGAAACACAACAAGCTATTGTAAGCATCTTCAGCTGCTGAAATGGTTTCTGCCTCCCTTTGCAATATATCTCCAACATATCTGCCTACATTTCCTGTCCCTTCTCTTCACCTCAACCCTTCACAACTTAGATACTATGGTGTGACCTTTGAACCAGCAGCACCTGGCACCTGTTAGAAACACAAGCTATCAGTCCCCAATCCAGACAGGCTGATCAGTAACCTGCAGGTCTGCATAGCCCAGGTGTCTGGCAAATGTACAAGTCTGAATATGCTGCCTCCTCAATGCTGAAGTAATCAACGGATGCTGATGGTTCCTCTATGACTGCCCCACCTCAGTCTACAGCATTTTAAAATTCTTGTTTGTGTCACGGTCTGAGTCCTGTTGCTATAGCAGAATCCTTGAGGCTGATACTTCACACACACACACACACACACACACACACACTCACAGTATTGGAGAGCCAATGGAGTTGGCATTTGCTCAGCTCTGGTAGGGGTGATGACATTACAGAAGGAGTGCATGTAAGAGGAAGAGATCACAAAATAAAAAAGATACCCTGGGGCGGGGGGGGGGGAACCTTACTATTTCTAACAACCTTATAACAACCTATTCTCTTTGGAACTAATTCAGTGAGTGAATTGTGAGACTGAATTCACGCTGCAAGGCCAGTATTAATACATTTCTGGAGAATGGCATCCCTAGAGTCTTAGAGGCTCCCATTAGACCCCAAAAGTTCCACAGTCTCAAACCCTATACCAAGGTAGAAGCTTCCAGCTCAGAAAGCTGTGAGATGCTTAAAGCATTTCCGAACAACAGAAGGCAAATTAGTTTTTAAATAATCCCAAAGGAATCAAACAGCAAAATGAGAGCCATTGTGGACTTGGGTGCTCTTAATATGTGGTCCAGACACTGGTGACAGTGAAAATCAATCCAGGTACTTACCAGCTGCACTGCCCCAACTACAGAGAACTTTCACTCTCACATCTGCCTGCCTGATGCTCTGCCCAAGCCTGCCACTAGCTGGTTTCTCTCTGAGTTTATAAACATAGCCATCTTTGCCTAAAACCTCTGCTCCAGGCTGTCCCCTGGTGGATGGCATTGGCTGAATGCAGCACTTACCAGTGGATATTGATCCTTCCCCTTGCTCATCTTCCCCAGAAGATGAGCAAAGTTACATCATTATGTTCATTCCATACTTTCTTAATACCAATGGTAGCCCTGGATCTAGCTAAGGAGTCTCCTGGAAGATTCTTTCCACCTTCTCTATTTTCTGTGACCTCAGATATGAAATCTGGGAAGAAGAAGCCACAGGGAAGTCCTGATGGCAAGGCCATGATCATAGAGATACAGTACTGACTCCACTAAGCACTGAGTCATCACCTTCTGCCTCCAGACTAGTAGAAGGAAGTCGATTGACTCATCTCCTGAACAGTGTGATGTGTGCTCATGGTTTTTTGTCATTATTTGCTCTATTATTGCAACATGTACCATATCTACATACTTGCTTCAGTTTTTCATGCTTTAAGGGGACTTTACAGTGCAGTAAGAAAAGAGAGAAAAAAAAATCCGAAACAGTAGATCGTAATGGGCCTTGACACCTATTCTTGTGTAAGTCTGGAGAAGCCACCAGACCAATGATGACCTGGCATTTCCAATCTTCTCCCCATCTTTCTCATCTATCATTTCACTAAAAGCATTCAGAAGTGATGAAGCTGAGGAATTCCAAGACCTTTCACATGACTAATGTGTCTGTTCAGCATGTAAAATTGGTGCCATTCATCTGTGTCCCAGTTTCTGTCTCATGAACTCAAGTGCAACGCCACACTCTAGACAGAGCTTTTAAGAACAACTGGAAACCCTAAAGATATTGGAGAACAATTAAGACTAAGAAAAGTTAATACAATTTTGAAAATGGGCAGAGATGAATCCTCTGATGAGAATTGTGTGACTTAAAGACTTATTGTGTACACAGATATTTTATGTTTAGAACTGGTGTCTAATCATATATCTGAAGGTGAACAGTTTTATTCTTAATTATCCCACATTAATATTATCTGTGGGCTTGGCAGACTTCCCTGGAAGCACAAGTGTCTGCTCCCTCCTTGAATCTACTTAGGTGCAATTCAGGTTAGCAGAAGGAGGGTACCAGCAGTAATATGTGTGACTTCTGAGACTAAGTAAGAGAAGTTTATGTTACCTGTATCTCTAACAGAAAATTTGAGCTGGGTTCCTGAGCTGTCATTTAAGAAGTCCACAACCTGAAGGGAGCCACACGGTGCTGAGGTGTAGAATGGTATAGCCTAATGGTGAGTCAACATGGGGACCCTCAGGAAACAGATTATGGAAAGGCCCCCAGCTTCTCCATCCTGCACTTTCCCAGGTCCAGATATCCTTAGTTGTAACATACAACTGGTACAAGAAGACCAAGATGATGTTCTTGCTGATCATCCAAGATGTTGATACACTAAGTTTGGGGCAATCTGAATGCAGCAGTTGAGAAAATGGATGACAAGTTTGTCTGCCTTCACTTATTTCTCATGTTGTCCTTTAAACCTGAGTCACACCATCAGTACAAAATAAAATCTAAAGCCACCTCAAAAGTCTACAGTTCACATGATCCAGCCTCCCTAAACTCAGACTCTGCCCCATTTCTTTTGCTTAGAAGACTGAACTCTCTCCACTGTCCAGCACAATATATA